>CM076570.1:1590732568-1590959872 GCA_034641835.2 Pinus albicaulis
AGTAAGGGGAAGTAGATCCAAGAAAAAGAACAAGTTATCAAGTGAAGAAATAGTAAGGGAAGGTACTTGATTAAGTACTCCAGAGAGAAGGAAAAGAATCCATGGGTAGCAATATGGTGCTACTGCTAGTAGGAATCATCATAGGAGAAGGGGGGAAAAAGAGAATATACCAGAGGAGTTCAAGAAGGAAAAGCCTCCCAAATTTGATGGTAGGGTAAAGAAGGCAGAGTATGTTGAGGCATGGATTCCTAGGATGAATAAGTTCTTTAGAGTCCAAAACTACTCTAAAAACATGAAATAAAATGTGGATACCTTCAGCTTGAAGGGCATGACCAATATTTGGTGGGAGGATTTAAAGAATGTGACATTGAAGCAACAATATTTTATTGGAGCACCCAATATTGAAGCGATTTCAAGATGTGTTTTTGGAGGAAATCCTGGTTTACCTCCACACAGAGAATTCAATTTTTCCATTGGTATTTTTACCCGATATAACACAAAAATAAAAGTCTCCTTATAGGATGAGTAATCTAGAATTGATAGAGATGAAACTAAACTCAAAGAAATGCTGGAAAAAAAGCTATATTGGATTGATTTTGTCTCCCTGGGGAGCACCTGTATAGAATAGATGCCAGTAATAGAGTCAACATCAAGAATAGATACCCTTTGTCATGAATTTATTATTTGTTTGATCAATTTTATGGAGAAATAGTCTTTTCAAAGATTGATTTGAGGTCTAGGTATCACTAGGTGTTGGATTGATGGGGCCTAGACCCAAGTTCAGATACGTCTATGCAAACCAAAAAAAACCCACTATTACCGACCCTTTTGGCAATGATCTGCTACACAGCCTAAAGTCTCACCTGAGGCAGTGTTGAGATTCAAAAAGAAAATTGCAGCACCCACGCCTAGTTGCATTAAGCACCTAGACTAGGGTGGGGCCCATAGTAATATTTTTGGGTACATGTATATTTTGGTTATCCCTTAATTAAGATGGACATTAAACTGTAATCTATTCTCAATTTTGACTTGAAACAATTAATTGAAAGCGATAAATTCAGTTAGCTAGTGGATTTCGAGTTAGAGGTAGTTGGTGAGGCATGCCGAGTAATTCTAGTTGTAATAGAGTTCGAAGTGCAGTGGTGCATGAGTTAACGCAAGTTGTAAACATTTTAACTCATTTAAGTGAGTTAAACTTAGTTGTGCTAGTTGTAACGAAAGATACACTGGTGAGAGATCAAGTGAATTAAATATTAATTAATTCACAATCAGTGATATCACATGCAATTGAGGATTTACTATTATTAGTTGCATGCATGTGATATCCAGTGGAGACCTAGTTGAGGTCTAGGTGAAAGGGAAGTTGACTATCAGTTGTAGGATTATTGGATTGCACACATGCAACCAAACACCCATTGGAGTGCCCATGATAATTTCACTGTCAAGGAAGGAAATAATTCCTATCTTTTAGGGATCTATTCCATCAAGCATTGTGCAAGCAAGGTAGGTTGTCTAGAGGCTGAGAATTGGCTATGTGTTGATCAGTTTTGCATATGATAGTATGAGACAATTAACTGAGTACTGGAGGGCCATTGTAAGAAACGTTTTGTATGTAATTATTTCATGATCCATGCTTAATATACAATAGAAGATAGTAAGGATTTTAGCTGTAAGCTTTCCTTTGGAAATTATCTGTGTTGTGTGTGATTGATGTTTCTTCATGTTCATGTGATTAGAAATTGTGTTTTTTAATTTCGAAAAATATTTGGAGAAGCGATTCAGTATATAAATTTAGTACAATGTTAGATCGGGTGAATCCAAGATGTAGATTAATGTTGTATAATTTCTACATGGTATCAGAGCACAAGAAATCGCAGAAGTGAAACAGGTGCTGAGTTTGTGACTAGATAGAATTCGAATTTGCAGAAAGACTTTCTTGGTGCTACAGCTGATTCAAGATCGAAATGGCTTTCAATGGCTTGAGGTTAGAGTATGAAATTGAGGGCAGCTCGAACTATATTTCTGGGAAGGACAGGATGGAGCTAGTACTAGAAGATAATGGCTTGAAGGAATTCATTGACAATGATGTTCCTAAACCCGCTGTGGCAGATGCTGCAAATCTTTATGTTGTTGAGCCTTGCAATAGGTATGTATTTACTCTTGATTACTATCCTTTTTCCTCTTCATTATCCATATTATGCCATGATATAATAATATAATGAAATGATTTTGATGAAGAATGAATTAAAAATGATCCTGATACGATTTAGCCGTCCAAACTAATTCCCATTGCTTTTTATGCTGAAAATAACAGAAGGAACAACAGGAATTAATCATGGGAAAGAAGATGCGTTAAATGCGGTCGATTCAAAGAGAAATCGGTAAGGATTAGCGCAAGAATTAATGAACTATCCGAGGATAGCATTTTTTCATGGATCCCTCAGGATCTCCGGATCCTAAGGGATTACATTTATCTATCCTTTTAGCTATAAAGGGATAGGAAGAGCTAGTTCTCAAAGGTCATGAGTCATGTATCTTTCACTTCTGCATAATTTGTAATTGTAATTCATAGAACGTAGTTCTAAACAGAAATATCGTATTGTGATGTCAATTGACTGTGATGATTAATATATAATTCGTGTTGCTATTTATTCAAATATTCTGGAGTAGTTAAGCAGTATTTGCCAGTGGCTAAGGGCCCAATCTCTAGTGGATTTCACTGTTGTTCCCTGTGTTATACTTTTCCATTTATCACAAGTGTATTCTGCTTTTCCGCTTTGCAGTTGAAGTACTTTTGATAATTCAGATTTTTGGTATTTATTCCCTTGAATACACATTTCCAATTTATTTCCCTAAGGAATTAGTTGCTAGTTAAAAGAATTGGTTTTGATTATTTAAAGTGTAAATAGTTATTTCCAATACTTTCATTTTGTTCAATAGTTCAAATCCAACTGAAAGAGCTCGGTTAATGCTTCAGTTCTCTCAGTTGATTATCATTTGAATCAATAAGTTTAGGAAACCGGAACGGCAATCTGGATTTATGGCCTAATATAACTGCAAGGTTTCTAACTTAACCGGCCTAACCGGCAATGGCCGATGCCAATGAACCGTGCTAAAAAATACATTAAATAATGATTTTTTTTAATAAAAAACTATTTTTAAGATTTGCAGCGATGATTCCAAGCCAATAGAGACAAAATATGCAAAGTTTGTTAATTTATATACCATGTAAGGTGAATATATCAAAATGGCACCGAGTGCAATACATATCATCGAAAAATACATAAGCAATGAGGCTCCAAATGGCCCATAAAGTCCAAAAACAATGCTACAAGCTATGAGGCTATTGGCCTAATACAAGACTACATATTAGTGATCAACAACATGATCACTCCTCATCATGATCAAAATCATCACCACTACTAGACAAGGGATCATCAACATGAGCTACATAAATAATATGGTTCAAAGTTTGAGGACTCCTAAAACTCCTCTACAACTTTAGTAGTAGTAGTAGTACCAAAAATAGACATCAAAACTACAAATCACTGAGCAACATGGTCTCTCATGAAACTCATCATTGATTCATCGCTACTAGAAATGGGATCATCAACAAGAGATACATAAACATCATCTAGCTCAAAGTCTTCAGACTTGGATTGCTCAACGGTCAACCTTATAACATGATAGAAATTGAAAAAGTTTAACATGCCTAACCAATGATTTTGGTTTGAGTGAAGGGTTCATTTCCTCAACCTTAAAATGCGATAGAAAAAGATTAGCATGTCTAACTAGTTGTTTTCCTTTGATTGAAGGGTACATCAAGGTTCTTAAAGGACTTCATGCTCTTTGATCAAATGCCAATATCATACCCTTACACATGATAGAATCAAATGGAAACATTGCAAATTCCCAAACCATGAAACCCTGAAAACCATTAAGTCTGCTGAATTTTGAGTGAAACCTAAAATTCTAGTTTCTCCATATGAAATCCAATGAGGTCGAAACCACTCTTAACATTACCATGAAATGTCAATGCTTCCCTTACCTCCACATCAGCCCTAAAACTCATTTCTGGCCGTGCGTGGGTCCACATAGGGAAAGAGTAGCTAAATGAACCCTCCCATTGGCTCCAAATCAGCCCTAAAACATAACTGCTGCCGAAAATGTGGGTCCGCGGATGAGTTAGCACCTAACCGGCCGGTTAGGAACAAAACCGGCCGGTTTATGCATAAACCGGCCGGTTCCGTTCCTAACCGGCCGGTTAGGTCCGGTTTTTTCAAAAAATAGGCGAAATGCCCTAGAAACCGGGTTGCCTGGCCGGTTTCGACCGGTGGGCTATCTAACCGGCCGGTTTGGCCACACGGCTCATACCTACTGCTTTTAAAACACCTGCTGATTTGAATTAGTTGAATTAAGAATGAATTTTGGGTTATAATGCTTAGATAAATCACTTTCTTTAAAGTTTCAAGATTTATGATTGCATCTATATGAAACGATTTATTTTAGCATTACTCTTTGTATGTATAGCTTGTACATATTGTGTACATGCTTGAGATAAAAGGACTTACCCAAGTTGATAATTAATGTGAGGCAATTAGAAGTTTTTAAAGACACCTGTTAGCACCAAACATTTTGGCGCCGTTGTCGGGGAGCGTGTTGCCACTCTATAAAGAGTAATGTATGATTGATGTTTTTTCCGCTTAGGGAGAACTGGGTATTAAAAACAGAAGGTAAGAACCTACGTAGAGAACGAGTAAAATGCTCGCTTTCTAGAAGAATTGCGTAAGAATTTAAGGTAGGAATGAATGTTTGTATTTCTACATGAATGTTTAAGAGAGAAAGACCTAAAAAAGGAAAAATTCCTCCTTCTAACCTGAAAAACCTAAGGGACCAGTGACCCTTGGACGATCAAATTTTATCGACGAAATCTTAAGAAAATCTGAGTCTCAGTCATTAGTAGGACCCTGAATTGTTGTTTCCAGACATCCTACTGACTTCCTTCAAGCCACAGGATCACCATTTGTAGCTAACGCTGAGATTCACAGTAAGAATGAAGGGATTGAGTAGATTTTTAAAGATACTGAGAATTCACAAACTCGCCCTTCACAAGAAGGAAATTCTTGCAACCTCTGTGAAGGAGAAGGAGAAACAGACAATCTTGAAATAAAATTATCAAAACCTAGATCTCCTGAAGTAGTGACTGAAAAGAGGACACCCAGTATTCTAGATCAAGGTAGTGCTGCTAGAACCATTCCAGCCTCTTGTGGACATTCTAGGAATAACTCTCCAGCTCCAGAGATCCCTGAAGAATATTGGCATATTTTTGACCAAATGGCTAATAACCAGCAACCTCAAACTTCTACATTGCAATACCCTATTTTTGACACAGCTGTCAATGCCCCCATGAAGGCTATCCCATTACAGAACATTCCTACCTTTCATGGGATAACTTCAGAAGATACTAATGCATTCCTTTTCAAATTTGATGTCTTATGCAGGGGTTATGAATACACAACCGACCCCCAAAAGCTGAAACTATTCCCCTCTACTCTAAAGGGATAAGCTCTACGTTGGTTCATGGGACTTGGTGGAGGCACCATCAATGACTGGGACCAAATGAAAACATGTTTCCTTAAAAAATACCAAGATTATTGCCGAACTAGAGAATTAAAAGATGAAAATTTTCAAATGGTAGCTAAGCCTAGTGAGACTCTGGAAGAATATGTAGAGTGTTTCCAATATAATTTGCAAATATCTCCTTACAAAAATATGCCTGATAATGTTCTAAAAACTGCAATGATTAGAGGTGTGAAAGACCAATGGGTAGAGACACTAAATATAATGGGTAAAGGTGACATTTATCAAGAAAAATATAACAATATTATAGATTTATGCATCAAGTGTTCTAGGGGCAGTACAAGGCTGAAACCAGTCGGACGCGATGCAAGACCCAAAGACAGCAAAGCCTTAGGAGGAAGAATTACGCAAAGTGAAATCGACAATCTGTTGGAGGATTTCAAGACTAATATCCTAGGGACCCTGGCGACACAATTGGATGTCATGCAAGCTAAGCAAAATTAGGCTATAGTAGAATAGAACTTGGCTATTTTCTGCCCCCATTGCAGATAGAAGTACAGTCATAAAGAATGCCCCCTAGATACGATACGAACATGTGCCATATGCACTAAAGAGCACACCATGGAAAGTTGCCCATCACTTCCAGGGTTAAAAACAGTCTTCAAGGAAGTGGAAGAAGAAGCGGAACCAGTATATCCGTTGAACCAACATCGTCAATGGAAAGTGCGTTAGACATGTATGCTTACCGATCCATTTTCATTCTTTCCTCCCTCGCAATATAATTCTCAGCAATATTGGGGGGAAACATGGCAGAATCAGCCACCTTTTTTGCCACCTCAAGCATTTTTTATGCCGCCATGGACCAATCAGTCAAATCCAAGTAATAATAATTGGCCAAATTCCCCTTACCCGCCACCATTCTAGTAGAACAACCCTTATTCCTCCCAATGATCCTCTTCCACATCACAAAATCAGAACTGGCAATCAAATTGGAAAAGATCTACGAACCAGCCTATGGGGACAGTTCCTCTGCCTCAACCAAATTTACCAGCACCTTACACATTGCAGCAACATCCTCAATCTAATATATGACTGCAAATTCTAGCTCAACCCAACCCAAATCCTAACAACAGACCAATTCAGTCAATATAAATCATTGAGGTTTTGGACCCTGAAGATGAGTTGAAAGAATGTAACGAACTTAAGTTGAGATCTGGACGCATAATCACTCTATATAAGGATAAATATTTGCAACCGGAAGAACCACACACAAATAAGCCTCTGACTGTAGATGATCAACAAATAAAACAAGGGGAAGATACAGATAGATAAAAAAATTCCTGAACAAATCATAACCACTTCCCCCCCATTCCCAGAAAGATTACTGATACCACGCCCAATTGAATATCCTGACTTTGATCTCCTAGGTGAACTTAAAAATATTAATATAAAAATTCCCCTCCTCCAGGCTATCCAAGATATTCCAATATATGCCAAAACTATTAAAGAATTTTGTATAAAGAAGTCTGTGAGGAAAACAAAAATAACCCCTACTGTCCATGTTGTCAGGACTTTGTCTGATTTATTACTAGGAAAAGAGACTCCTGTAAAATATGAGGATCCTGGAAACCCCATTGTCACAGTCCAGATAAAGGGCCATTCTTTTCCCGATGCTTTAGTTGACTTAGGGGTAGCCATCAATATTCTCACAACTACAACTTGCAACATTCTTGGCATCACAGCCTTGGAACCAAAAACTACCTTACTAGAACTAGCTGATCGTTTAGTCATTAGACCAGAAGGAACATTACAAGATGTGATGGTCTCTGTAGACACTTGGGAATACCCGATAGATTTTTTGATTATTAACCCTAGGAACTAGCTAGATGGACATCCCCTAATATTAGGAAGGCCTTGGCTAGCGACCGCTGATGCTTATATCAGCTACCAAATAGGCAGTATGACTATAGCCAGGGGGAATGATGTGAAAAATTTAGCTTTATACCCTCCTGTTCAGCCAAGCTTGACTATTATGAAAACTAGGAAGCTATTGGGGTTCCCATGTTTTGGCCAGATTGGCAAGACCAAAAGATGAGACAACATCAAACCACTTTCAGACCTCAAGATCTAGCCCTCCCGGGTCCAGAGAGGGATCTCTCTATGATATGTCAAAGGTATATGACCTTAAAGCTCAAAGGTTAAAATGTTAGGCTAGTTATAAGGCTCATGGTTGGTTTGTTTGATTATTTGTGTGGTTGATGGTTATCAGGAAAGAAGGGTTCAATGTAGGACAAGGATGAGCAAAGAGGAATAAGGCAGAGGTGAATTATTCCAGGGAGCATTCAAGACCATTGGGCAATGGAGTGAGGAAAGGATTTGCTTGCTAATCAATAGGCAGGTTTTCAATTGGGCTAGTCATCTAAAACGTTGGATCTTAAAGATGACAGTAATATGGAAGGGTAGGAGGGGAGGAGACAACACAGATTCGGGGCACAAAGTTAAAGACCAGCTGGTCGCACAAGGATCCTAGTGGACAGGGCTAACTCTAATCCCCAGTGTTCCCAAATCTTCCAACTAAATCCTTAATGAGAGACATATAAGAACATATACATTTAATTCATACATCAGAGAGCAGGCAACAACATCCACTACACTGGTTAAATTAACTGAAATACATTCTTAGATAACACATTCAGAAGAAAAACATCAATGGCAAGGAGGGCAGAAACATAGGGTACCTAACAAGGGTAAATCCTATGCCAATATTATGATGCAAGCCAGTAGAAATGAAATGAAATGAATTAAAACACAGAGATAGGAAAACATCACCGCTGCTTTAGATCAGGATCTAAAGAAATTTGCTTGTCATATTAAAAAGCAATACCAGTCAAGTACAACATTGCCAATAGCTAAATACTTAGTTTGAAATCATATTCCTCAGCCTATCTTACAACTTTACACAGAGACTGTGTCTCAAAAGAAACTACTTGCAATTCTCTGATCACTGATCAACAACCTTTACAATGAGTTTCTTTGCGAATTTATAACTTCAGTGGAGCAAAGAAGGTAGGTGAAAAACTAAATGCAACATTAACAAATCAGAAGAGGAAGAAGGCCGAAGCCCATTCTGTATAAATTCTGTGCATTAATCTGCAGCGCTCTTGGGTGAAAGAATGGTCTTCGTCAGGTTTCCATTTACTCCAGGTATGGCTCTGATGTACTCTGATGCAGCATTCTATAGTACTTCTGGTGAACTGAACAAAAGGTAAATAAATGAGTGGAAAGTCTGCCATACTTGTGAAACAAATGCTTTGATAGAACTAGGGCTATTTTTAGGGTAGAAAATCTCTCTAGAACACGGCATAGATTGAACACTGCATGGGCGCTTTGTCCTTTCGTGGGAAAACATTTTGCTGATGTGAAAACCCCAATGATGTGGTTTTCTGTGTGCTGTACCCTTTGGGCGATCCATGATGTCGCTAATTTGGTGCTTTGCCTCTAAACCACTGTATTAAGGCTCAAAAATCTTCAATACTAAACGTTGAGCTTGCTGATCATTAGCTGGTATTTCTCTGCCGTTTCATAAATGTCTTAATCTGAAAAATTTGGGCTTTAATGGTGCCGGATAGGTTTTTCACGGAGATTGAACTGTCCTTGGATATTTATGCCACCGCTACCTTTCTGGGCATTTCCATTGTAGTACCAGCTTCCAAATTCAACTTTCTCTGCGCAACACGCCATTACAATAGTACATATGAACCATGGCAGTTTTCCGCCTCTTTGTAACCCTGCAAAAAATGAAACTGTTAAGAAAAAAATGCATGGGGTCGGATGATGTGGATGACTACGAGGATGATAGTGGGACTACGGAAGAATGGTGAAAAAATGCAGAGGAATGGTGGAGAAATTATTTGGTGGAGGTTGGCGAAATGCAAAGAAATTTAAACGTAAAACCCTTAATTTTGACTTTTGAATGAATATATATAATGGGAGTGGTGAATGTATGGTGAGACACATGGAATGGTGACGTGGCAGGACCGAGCGATGACGGGACAGTCAACGACGGGGGTGAGAAAAAAAACTGGGCTGTCCGATCTCAGGAGGTGATCGACAGCTGGGGACGTGGCGGGGGGCGACGGACAATGGGCCAGGGGTACAGATGGCTCTGATTAACCCGCGCGAAACTTCGTGGAACGAAGACCGTTGGATGGGGCACCCCAGATTGGACAGCTGATATGCATATCGCTCCATATCCCGTGTTGAACGTTAATGTGCGATGAGCAGGCGGTTTTGAAACAGTGCCGCTGCCACACGTCGCGCGATGAGT
The DNA here is from genome assembly GCA_034641835.2 of Pinus albicaulis. Taxonomy (NCBI): domain Eukaryota; kingdom Viridiplantae; phylum Streptophyta; class Pinopsida; order Pinales; family Pinaceae; genus Pinus; species Pinus albicaulis. The sequence goes on from CM076570.1 coordinate 1,590,742,476, forward strand.
GGAATCGCTGGGCCATTGGGAAAAACCGCCTACCTCCGAAAGGCGGTGCGATAGAAACCGGTGGTTTCTAAATAGTGTGCGGGCATGGGACCACCGGGACAGGTGTACTGTGAGCCGTCAGATCAACAGTTTAAATGGACGACGGATCTGTGATCGGGGCGGCGAACGGGTAGAGTGGTAGACGCTGTGGGACCCCAACGACCGTCCAATCTGTACAGATCGATGGTGTAAAATGATTCCGATACATACTCTACGGTAAGCACCTTTTGGGCTGGCGGGTGGATCTAGTGCCCGGGTCACGTGGAGGGGGAGAGTGCAGGGGCTTGGCCGAAAGGGGCTAGGCTCCATATACATGGAAAATATGGCTTTTGGGCCATTTTTAATGCATTTTAAGGCCAGGGAAAGGTAACAGTAGGGGATAGAGGGGGAAATAATGCAAACCAAGGGTATTATGTATGGTTTAGAGGGGCATGGGGATTATTTAGAAGGTTTAGGGGAGGGATTTGGGGGTAAGTAAAAAGGGGACTTTGAAAAAGGGAAAAAGGGATGAAATGAAGAATTTCTGTAGAAGTACAAGGGGTAAATGAAGGCCTTTGAAAACACAATTTGTCACAATCAGAGAGGCTTTATAAGGGAATCAGTAGAGGGGGTTTCATCTAGGGGAAAGGCACATGAGACTTCAAGGATGATGTGTCTTCAGGGGAGATGCATTCCTTGAAGGCTCAAAAACAATTTAGCTCCCTACTTTGCCTGTCAAAAATATACAGGGGGGTTAACAGAAGCAACCTGCAACATACTTAACAAAAAATATTTGGTCACCATTGATTGTGGTAGATTCCCTTGAATTCAAAAACCAAACTGAAGATGATGTCATTAATACTTTTATCAATCATCCTACCACAGTATCAAGTTCGAAATGCCACATGATTAAAGCAGTCCTTGACAATGAAATCGAAGAAGGACCCCTGAGAGATATCAATGACCAAACACTACCAACAACCACTGTTTATAATAGCAAACCTATCGAAATTGAGCTAGGGAAGATCCTGAGCATTAACAATAATCTGAGTGATGACCAGCAACAGAAACTTATTCAAGTCCTTAGGAAAAATAAAGGGGCTTCCGCTTGGAATTACTCAGATATGAAAGGGATTGACCCTCAGCTATGCATGCATCACATCTACACTGAAAAGGATGCAAGAACCATTCGACAACCTCAGTGTAGATTAAATCCTCACCTAAAAGATATTGTTAAAGAAGAACTTCAAAAATTGTTAGATGTGAATTTTATCTATCCTATATCTGATAGTAAATGGGTTTCTCCATTGGTTGTGGTTCCCAATGTTAGCCACCTATAAAATTTGCCATATCAAATGGTGGCTAAATCTCTTTTTAGCCTTTAAGAAACAATTAATGTCCAAATTGTTAGTTCTTAAAGTCTTATGAAGGTCTTTACCCTTTGAGTTAATCTTCACTGTTGTTTCCCTCATAAATCCTAAAGTACTTGCTGTTTTACCAAAAAAAACTGCTTAAAAGGCCCCATTTTCCCTCATTACACTTCTCCATTTCACTCTTATCAAATTCTCTTTTTCCCTTTACCCCCTCCATAAAATCCTCTAAAAACCATTCATCTAACCTCTAAATCGTTCCAAAAATCCTTTTAAACCTTATGTTCTCCTTTAATTTGGTTTAAAAACTCTTATTTCACCTACTGGAACCTTCACTTTGGCTCAAAAACGCTATTTTTGGGCCTAAAAACAATCTTTTGCACTTATAAAGAGTTAAGCCCCTGAGGGCTTATGTCCTTTGAACCCCTTCCTCCATATGTCCTAAAGCCCCGCAGTCGGGCGCTAAAAGCCTTAAACCATGTCCGGAACCCTATTTTCCTTTATTTTTTCACTACCCCGATGTTTTGGTCTGAGTTAATCCAGACCGTTGATCTCTGCAGATCAACGGCCCTGTGGTTATCTGCTTTCTGCTTGTCCATGATGCCTTCCATTTTCCCTTTTCAAAAAAATCCACCCCTTTATCAAATCTTGACCATCTGTCAGAATAATCCGACGATCGGGATTAAACTTGATAGCCAATTAACCTGCCCGCTCCATGAAAAAAGACCACACATCATCATGGGCCCCGATTACCTCTTTAACCCGCAACTTTTACTGTCACATGTGATCCACACTGTCGGATCTGGGTCCTCCAATCCGATGGTCGATGATGCATTTTGCAAATTTTCTACGCCTGAGAATTAACTCCAAATAATTTTTCTAAACCAGCGGTTTTTAAAAGGACACGCGTTGACAGATGTATCGTATCACATTTTTTTTGGGCAAACTGCATACCCCCCAAAGAAAATGAAAAAACCATTAATGGTTTTCCCCCAAACTGCCGTCCTCCACAATTTTATTCTCGGCTTAAATCTCAACCATCAATATCCAAGATCAGATGGTCCTGACTTAATTTCGCCCCCCGTGCATTTTCCGTCCATCTATTTCCCCAAGTGACCCCACAAATTAATCTCAACCGTTGATTATTCTAATCCAACGGTTCCGATTTGCTCTCACGCCAAAACCTCCGAAGCAGTTGTTAAACCTATTTTCGCAGGATTTTCATGATTTTCATTTGTTTTTGCAGGTTATATGGGTTTTTCCCATAGTTTTAAAAAATAATGCGAAAGGCCAAGGATGACGATCCACAGGCCATTATTCATAGAGAAAGAGAATCTACAGTGTTCAAATTATGTTTTTACTTGTGCCTCATGAGCATTGGTAGTGTATTGAAACCTCTGTGCACCTGCAAACAACAAAAACATAGTAAAACATCAAATAAACAAAGAGTATTAGTGTCAAAGGATAAGATTAGAGCATGATTGAAGGATCAACTATTTTAAACAGAGTTTAAAGGGATTAAGGCACAAATTCAAGAATCAAAGGCTAATCCATAGTCAGCAAGGAATAAAAGATCCGAAGATGAAGATCAAGGCTAATTAAGCCTAAACACAAACCAAAAGCAGATTAAAGGTGTTTTAACGAAAAACAAAGAGATATATCAGTCCGAAAGGCCTCCACTGCTACGTCAGAGGTTAATTGAATCCTCTTCAGCTACCAAAGTGCCACCTGCAGTCTTCATAAAATCAAAAGAAGGCATATTTATTGCCTAGTCAGAAGATATTTGCCTAAAGACAGCTGAACAATTATTTTAAACAAAAAAACATATCTTAAACTGTCAGTAAAGTTATTGTAATAGATAAAAAGAGCCTTAAAGTCAATCTTTTCATCCACTAAGCCTAAAAAATAGGAAACAGAGTTATGAGATAGAGTTCTAAATTGGATGCTTTCCTGCCTTATGCCTTGCATGGTTTTCAAGGCTAGGAATTGCATTAAGTGTAGAATTAATGCTACTCAACCCTATAAACTCTTTCACCTCCTCATTTTCTTATAAAATCTCCTTGAGGAGCACATTGTAAAGGGTTGGTTATTGGATTTATGATGTAATAGTTTCTGTATCGAATCATTGATGAATGTAAATAAATTCTAAAGCTCTGAAGCTCTGTTAAGTTATTGAAGAAGTTAGGTTGAAAGAGAAGTTGTTGCTGTGATGAAACATTGGACTTGAAGTATGTAACTGGATTGACAATCAATATACAAGCTGATTTTTGGGATCCTGGTCTATATCATTGGTGAAGTACCTCTCACTGTTATTTTTTTCCTTTCATGTATGCCATTTTGTTCACTTTTCTCTGATAAATAACAACAAATATAGAGTTAGGATTTACTGTTAAAAGTACCCTACTCTCACTGATAAGCTTTATCTTTATCTTTTCCTCCAATTGTGTATTTAAGAATGACTTAAGTTAAGTATAAACATTATCAAGGAATGTTGGTTAGTCCATGTCTTGATGTGCAAAACTTGAAAGGAAGTTCTTGAATGATATTTTCATTACATGCTAAGTAGAGTTAGACTAGGAAAGTTTATGGTTTTCCCTGTCTTCTAGTCTTTCTCCAAAGGTTGTTTGAAGGTTTCCCTAACAGTATGTTGAAAGCAGGCTTTGATTTTAATGCATCTTGCTTGATCTTAAGATGCACTTTGTTTTCTTATATGTTTTCATCCCTTCTGAAAGTAGTCTAGTGAGATTACTGGATTGTTTGTCTGATAAGTTAGCTTTAATACAAGCTTGTCCAAATAAGTTTATGGTTAGCCCTGTCCTTTGGTTGGTTTCAAATAGTTGCTTAAAAATGCTTTTCTTGTATGGAAAGTTGATAAATCCTTGTTGAAATTATTGACTTTTTCCACTTTCTCAACACTTTTAATGTTCCACTCCATCATTTAATATAAATGATCTTTTGATATATATGACTTGCCCCTTGGACCACTCTTGAAATTGTTGGCCAATTAAAACCTTTTTGTGACTCCATTGCCCAATGGTTTAAAGTTGTTTCACACCAATCCTATCTGCTGAACACTTCTCAATATACTTGCATCTTCACCTTCCGAACTCTTTCATTTTGTGATATCCCATCCAATTAAAGATCATACCCGACCAACCAAACAAAAAAAAAACCTTGTTCTTAATAACTAGCCTAATATCATACTAAAAGCCTTAAAGATAAATCAATATTTGCACTCATAGAGAGATCCCTCTTTGGATTCAGGAAGGCTAGATCCTAGAATCCCAAAGTGGTTTTTGATGTAGTCTCTGCAGAATTTAGTCTTGCAAATCTAATAAATTACAGGGACCTAACATTTCTGGCGACCATACTGGGGAGTTCTGAGTAAAATCCTTAAAACAAAACACTCAGTGTTCAGTGCAGTATAAGTAGCTCTCTTCAAGCACTACCAAGCATGTTTGTAATCATGATAGGAATTATTTGAATCAGTGACAAACTAAGTAACCCTTAGGATTCTCATAGAGCCTTATCAAACCTTGAAGGAATCAGCTAGCTAAGCCATAAGAGTAAACTCTATTTGTCTCACCACCGTAGCTAAGTGTTGAAACAGATTTAGGACACTCTCATAACCCATAGGACTGAAAAAGCTCAAAAAACCAAAAAATATTTCAGATTGGTGCTCAAAACCTATTAATGGTGGTGGACCATGAAACATTTTACCTCCAAAAGAGCTAAAAATTTCCACCTGGTGACTTCACTAGCCTCCAGTAGGCCCAATATCCCTCCATTCTTTGTAGATCCCTTTGGGAATGCATTGAGCAAACCAAATCATACTGTTGATGGACAAAAAAGTCTAAATCATCCACCTGGCGACTCCACAACTCTCAAAATACCAAATGAATCCACTGGTAGAAGACCCTGAACTGATTGAACATATACAGTGATCTCTTATCCAATTTCCAAAATGATTCCAAGGATACAACGAATATATGCCCCATTGAGTAGAGAACATATCCCTGGGTTTCCACATAAGATGCCCCAGGAGAATTGGGATGACAACCTTCCTTTTCTTCAAGGTGAAAAGTTTGATAATCCACTGTTACATATTATCAGATTTCACATACATGTATGGAGGTTAAAGGTTGAATGGCATGAAGATTGCCTAATGAAAATGTTCATGTTAACATTACAAGGAAAAGCTAGGGATTGGTATGAATGGTTGAAATCTGGTAGTTTTTTTTCTTTAAAGGACCTTGAAGATGTGTTTTATGAGAACTATAAAGGAAACACTAAATCATTATCATGGGGTGAAATACATTATGATCCATCAAAAAACATCACCCAACACATTATAGACAATGATGAGGATTTGGAAGAAATACATCATGAAGATCTTTTAACAACCATTCATGAGTTTAATATCTTATTGAAAAATTATAAGAATATAGATGAATTAGTTGAGGAAGAAATCAACCAAGAAATAAAGGACATTCCTCAATATATTTTTGAAAACCTAAATAATGATTCATGATCCCTTCTAGGTGAGGCTAATTCAAATATTGATGATTTAGAACAGCCCATGCTTTTTCCAGATCAAGAACAAACTCAACCCCTACAAGACCAAGAAAATGAGTAAGACATGTATAATTATCAAGACTTTATAGAAGATGAGGAGGAAGGTTGTCAAGAAATGCTTGATTTCCTACCTATATCTTGTACTATGCTGTTAAGAGAACTTCATAACCAAATTGCAAACACTTATAGTGAGCAGCGCTTTGAGGAAACAAGTAGCCACTTAGAAAACGCAGAATCTGATGTGGAAGGAGAACCAGCACATGTTGGAACTCCCCCACTAGATTATATTTCATTTTAGATTACTCAAGAAGAGTGGCATCCTGATAATATAGAAGAAACAATTCATGAACCTTATATTCTAATTGGGTATCATAAAAATCATGAAGGGTTGCTTAAAAGAGAAGAAGATCAGGAAACAATAGAAAACCCTCAAATTTCCCCTGCAAGCACAAATAAAGATCCCTTAGATGAGGCTAAAGAAGACATACAACCTCAAAATCAATCTTCACAAGAGACAAAGAACTACTATATTCCTGTTCAAAGGAACATAGAAACATCTTCCCATTTGACAGAAAAAGAGATAGATCAGACTATTAATAAACAGCCAGTCTCTAAAACTTTTTGTAAAACAAATACTCTTGCCCATTCACATAGAGAACTTTGTTGTACAAATTTAGAAAGTTCTTTTGTAGATCAGAATAAATAAGGACCTGCTGACAACCCAGTATGTTTGATTGGTAGTATTACTTATATTTATGATTTTCCTAACTTTGATCTATCTAGTGATGATGCTTCCCAAACAGAAGTTAATCTTGCAGGACCATCATTAGCAGAATTATGGGATGAATATCAGTTCCTTCAAAGAATTAATGAGCCAATGCAGACTGTTTATGATACTGACGAAGAAAGTTATGAAAGCTTGGAACCTTTCAGCTCAAAGGTTGAGGAAGAAAGCAATGAAGAAATTTTTGAGCAGGTTGAAACCAAGGAGCCTTCTCTTGAAAAAGAGGAAGCAATTGAACATACCCCTACTCAAGAATATAATAACCTCTTCTCAGATTACAGTCCACCAAAAAAGAGCATACCAGGACTACAAGAGGACAACACTGCAATATATGATGAGTCCTCCAGTTCATAAAATAATGAAGATGAGGAAGTTTTTCTTTCTCAAGGGAATATTTATCTTGATCTAGTGGAGGAAAAATAGATAATCCTGGTTGAAACAATTCTTCCAGATATTCCTAACCAGGCATTATTTCAAGATCCCTATGTTGATTTCCTGAAGACATCTGAAGAAGGGATAAAAGTTGCAAACAACAATATATCACCAAGAACAACAAATATTTTAGAACTCTTGCTGAGAAACAAAGCAAATGGGAATGCCCTTGTCTATCCTACATGCTCAAAGAAATGAAGAAGGACTAGTCATGGAACCATCTGATTGACTAGATGTATTGGAAAAGAGAGTTTGTAAGTTAAAAATGTAAATATTCCAAGTTAGAGTAGGTTAGATAGGAATGTCAATAAAGCTCAGCTTTGAGCATTTAGTTAGTTGTTGATTTTTTCTTTGAAAGGAAGATAAAAATACAAAAACAATAGAAAAGAAAAGAGGGCAGAGTATAAAACAAGAAAAGTACAGCCCCATGCCAAAAAGAGAGACAAAATCTGAAAGTGTGCAAGCTCAAATGCCACTCCTAAAAACACAATTCTAATTAGTCATACAACCTAATAATGAGTAATTAGTTTTTCAATTTACTGCCAATAGGTTAGTGAATTAGATTAGCCAAACAACATAATCTTGGTTTATAAGTAAGGTATATTAGGATAGAAAAAAAAAGGTTCACACAAATTCAAAATATGAACCTATGAATTTCAAAGGTAGAATGGCTCTAATTAGATTCATCTTGAGCCAAAGATAGAAAACAAGCTGGTCCCAATATGCTCAAAACTTGGACCAGAGAGAGAGAAAAGATAGCTCAAACAAATTCAAAACTAGAGTTGAAGAATAATGAAGGATGTTTTAGTTTTCAGATCTTAAGCCTTCACAATTTTGTTTTAATTTTCCGCATATAAAAATCTATGTGCTTATTTTTATGCCATAGATCTGCAGCAAGTCAAACTGCTTAATCTTGGCTTGCCTGATTTTTAATTTCCTGTTTTAGAATTTAGAGAATAAAGTCTGTTAGACAGTCTAATCTTGACAGATAGTAGTTAGGTAGAGAAATTTATGAACTCAACTGTATAAACTGAGTTCATGGAGAAATAAGAGTAGAAATAGATTAGTTTCATGTTTTTTCAAAATAATAAAATGTTTATGAAAAGAGTTTGCCAATTCAAATGCACTCTGAAATAAGAAAAAATATTAGGATCATTAGGAGTGGGTAGGTAGAGATGTTGTTTTGATAGAATTCCATTGTTTCAGATTGCTGTAGAAATCATCAAATCAAAGAAAGATCAACAAAAGAAAAGAAAGTTGCAGCTTAATGGATAAGGCACTAGTCAGCTTCTAGAGAAATTATCTGCAGTTCTTGACATCTTCAAGAAGATGCCATCCCCATGTGGAGCCACTGTTAGCCACCTATAAAATTTTCCATATCAAATGGTGGCTAAATCTCTTTTTAGCCTTTAAGAAACAATTCATGTCCAAATTGTTAGTTCTTAAATTCTTATGAAGGTCTTTACCCTTTGAGTTAATCTTCACTGCTGTTTCCCTCATAAATCCTAAAGTACTTGCTGTTTTACCAACAAAAAACTGCTTAAAAGGCCCCATTTTCCCTCATTACACTTCTCCATTTCACTCTTATCAAATCCCATTTTTCCCTTTACACCCTCCATAAAATCCTCTAAAAACCCTTCATCTAACCTCTAAATCATTCCAAAAACTATTTTAAACCTTCTGTTCTCCTTTCATTTGGTTTAAAAACTCTTATTTCACCTACCGGAACCTTCACTTTGGCTCAAAAACACTATTTTTGGCCCTAAAAATAGTCTTTTGCGCTTATAAAGAGTTAAGCCCCTAAGAGATTATGTCCTTTGAACCCCTTCCTCCATATGTTCTAAAGCCCTGCAGTTGGGCGCTAAAAGCCTTAAACCATGTCCGAAACCCTTTTTTCCTTTATTTTTTCACTACCTCGATGTTTTGGTCTAAGTGAATCCAGACTGTTGATCTCTACAGATCAACAGCCCTGCGGTTATCTGCTTTTCGCCCATCCATCATGCCTTCCCTTTTCCCTTTTCAAAACATTCCACCCCTTTATCAAATCCTGACCATCCGTCAGAATAATCCGACGATCGGGATTAAACCTGATAGCCAATTAACTCGCCTGCTCCATGACAAAAGACCACACGTCATCATGGGCCCCGCTTACCTCTTTAACCCGCAACTTTTACCGTCGCATGCGATCTGCACTGTTAGATCTGGGTCCTCCGATCCGACGGTCGATGATGCGTTTCGCAAATTTTCTGCACTCGAGAGTTAACTCTAAATAATTTTGTGAAACCGGTGGTTTTTAAAAGGACACCCGTTGACAGATGTATCGTATCACATTTGTTTTGGGCAAACTGCTTACCCCCCCAAATAAAATGCGAAAACCTTTAATGGTTTTCCCCCAAACCGCTGTCCTCCACAATGTTATTCTTGCCTTAAATCTCAACCATCAATCTCCGAGATCGGATGGTCCTGACTTAATTTCGCCCCCGTGCATTTGCCATCCATCTATTTCCCCAAGCGACCCCACCAATTAATCTCAACCGTTGATTATTCTAATCCAACGGTTCCTATTTTCTCTCATGCCCAAACCTCCGAAGCAGCTGTTAAACCTATTTTCACAGGATTTTCATGATTTTCATTTGTTTTTGCAGGTTATATGTGTTTTTCCCATAGTTTTAAAAAATAATGTGAAAGGCCAGGAATGACGATCCATAGGCCATTATTCATGAAGAAAGGGAATCTACAGGGTTCAAATTATGTTTTTACCCATGCCTCGTGAGCATTGGTGATGTCATGAAACCTCTGCGCACCTGCAAACAACAAAAACACAGTAAAACATCAAATAAACAAAGAGTATCAGTGTCAAAGGATAAGATCAGAGCATGATTGAAGGATCAAAGATTTTAAACAGAGTTTAAAGGGATTAAGGCACAAATTCAAGAATCAAAGGCCTAATCCACAGTCAGCAAGGAATAAAAGATCTGAAGATGAAGATCAAGGATAATTAAGCCTAAACACAAACCAAAAGCATATTAAAGATGTTTTAAGGAAAAAAAAGAGATATATCAGTCAAAAAGGCCTCCACTGCTACGTAAGAGGCTAATTGAATCCTCTTCAGCTACCAAAGTGCCACCTGCAGTCTTCATAAATCAAAAGAAGGCATAGTTATTACCTAGTCATACGATATTTGCCTATAGACAACTGAACAATTATTTTAAACAAAAGAACATATCTTAAACTGCCAGTAAAGTTATTGTAAAAGATAAAAAGAGCCTTAAAGTCAATCTTTTCATCCACTAAGCCTAAAAAACAAGAAATAGAGTTATGAGACAGAGTTCTAAATTGGATTCTTTCCTGCTGTTAGCCCCCCTATAAACTTTTTGACAAGAAAATAGGGGGCTAAGATGTTTTTGAGCCTTCAAGGAATGCATTTCCTCTGAAAACATAGTCTCCTTGAAGCCTCCATGTGTCTTTTATCCTTTCATGAAATCCCCTCTACTGATTTCCATCATAAAGCCTCTCTGTTATGGAGAAATGCCCAAAGGCCTCCTTTTCCATCTCATTTCCCCACACTTCGCTTCTACTACCTCTCCCTTTATATTTCCCTTCTTACCTCCTAAATCTCCCCAAAATCCCCTTTAAATTCCTCCCCTAACCTTTGTTGGCCATTTTCCTCCCTTACTCCTCTATCGTTCCCTTCCTTGGCCTTCAAATTCCATTTAAATGGGCCAAAACCCACTTTCTGACCTTATTAAAAGGCCTAGCCCCTTCCCGCTAGCCCCTTTCAAACCACTTCCCCCACATACCCGGCGCTGGGACCAAGTGCTTAAGTCCCCAGCGCTTATCGCAATCGGAACTGTCGGGCGGGTGCAACCCTTTGTAACAGCAAAAAACTCTGATGCGATTGTTTAGAACGTTAAGACTTGCGATGTGTTCCGCACCGCTGATCTTCCGCGGTGATGTGACGATGGAGCGCTGATCGCACCCGCCCTCCAATCGCAATCGCAACACTCACGTTGTAACCCCTGATCAATCGCAAGCCCGTCTCTCCGATCTCCGATTGATCGCAACCCCGACCTCTGATCCTTTGATTTGGCCATCCACCGATTCCATCACGGCCATCCATATGTTTCACGATCCAACGGCCATCGCACGCCTGCCCAATCGCAATCAGAACCTTCAATCACATCTCCCCTTCCGCACCCCCGATTGCGATTGCCCAATTCAATCCTAGCCATCCATCTCCTTGCTGATCCTACGGCTCAGCGCTAATCGCTTCACACCCATCGCGCCTCCCTTTCTCCCGCCGATTGATTGTGAGCCGTTGATCTGATCACAGATCCAACGGTCAGTGCTCAATCGCGCCCTGACTTTCGATCGCCAATCGCAAGTCCCTCTTTCCGTCTCCCGATTAAATCCTGGCCATCCATCCCCTTTCTGATCCAATGGCTATCGCTCTCCCCGCCCAATCGCAATCGGAAGATTGTGAGTGTCTCCCCTTTGTGCCCCTCCGATTGCGATTGATCCGATTACATCTCCACCGTCCGTTTCCTCCAAGATATGACGGCTCAGGTTTAATCGCCCTCCGCCTCTGCCGGGTCCCACATCCAAGGCTCCGCTCCCTTGTTTGTTGGCGATTTCCTTTGTTTTTCACCCAATGTTAATTTTTGTGTTTTTACACTATTAATCATTTCTCCGCCACTTTGCATTCTTTCCATTGTTTCTCCACTATCCTGCCACCATTCCTCCGCCTTCACTGCATTTCTCCACCATTTTCTGGGTTTGTAAGCAGGTTCATTCCATTATGTAGATAACGCAGAGAGGTCTATTCGGCATCCACCAGCTAGTCAGCAGAAGAGATTCAAAAGGGATTAATGCTCATCATTGATATAATTAACGTCTAATCCCGCATTCAAAGGATTCAAGCACAATTTGAAGACCTGGAACACACTGTAAAGCCTGATATGTGTTAAATAACAACAGAGTACGTTCTCTCCAGACGTACACCGTCCCTACGGTGTTCTCCATGCCTCTCGAGCCCAGGGAAATTAAGTACACAGACAGGAGCTTCATTAAAGACTGTCTGAGCAGCAGTAAAGGAGGAATGGAGATCACCAGTTCATTTATTCAGAAGGCTAGCGCAGAGCTCCAAGCACCAGAAAGGACCCCAAAGAAATATCCGAGGTCGATCTCGGCCTGACAGAGACTCCCCAGACAGATTACAGAGTACATGCAATACTGCAGAAAGCCATTAAGTGGTATGGCCGTGAACACTTCCGCCTTACTATCTTAATGAGACTCATTTATTTGCTTATCTACTGTTGTTTCTCTCTTCTCCTATAAGAAATCCCCGAGAACTATTGGAAAGGGTTGATGTTGTTCAGTTGTTGGCTGTTGCTGTTTCTGTTAGAGGGATTCATTCAGACTGTTAGAACAGTCTTGGGAGGGAATAGTAGAGTAGTTTGTATGTAATAGGCTGGGAGGAGAAAGTTTGGATAGTATCAGCCATTGAGCTTATTGTACATGACTGATTTTGCATCAATCAATCAATGCACATTTCACAGGATCCTGGTCTATTACTATTGGTGATGTTTTTCTAACTCTGTTTATTTCATTTCTGTACAGCCGATATTCTTCGGTAGGTAACAAGGAGAAAGTATAGATCAAATTCTGTTAGGTGCTCAGGTTCGGCTCTACCTTAATGTTTTATGCCTTATGTGTATCTAAGAGTGAATCCATGTGGTTTAACCAGCGCAGTGGATGTTATTGCCTACTGGCTGATGTATGAACTCGGGGGTTTGCTACTTCGATGTTTCTTTGTTATCTCTATTTTTCCCTTGGAGTTGCTAAAGCAGACCTGGAGTTAAATGACCTCTGGTCCAATCTATAAGCAGCCCCGTTTTCCCTCTCTAAGAGCTTCCTTAGAGTATGTCCAAGCAGGTCTAGAGTTAAATGAGCTCTGACCTGATCTATAGAGAGAAATTGGGTTACTCTCCTTCTTTCATTTTCCTTCCTTAATGTTCCATCTCACCATCTATTCTAAAGATCCTTTAGTATTAGATGACTTGCCCTTTGGAGGCTTTTGTTAGTTGTTGCAAGTAATTCCCTTTCATGACTCCATAGCCCAATGGATGGCACTTTCTTGGCCTATCCCATTTGTTGAAACATCCTGCTGCTTTGTTCCTTTTCTCCCATTACTTTCTCAGCCTATGATCTCCTAACCAACCCGGAAACCAACCAACCAAATCATTTAAAACCCCCCTTTGTGCTTCATAACTAGCCTAACATCTCATTTGAGCCTCAAAGATATATCATTCTTTGCTCTATTTGGAGAGATCCCTCTCCGAGTCCAGCAGGGCTAGATCCTACGGCCCAAAAGTGGTTCTGATGTTGTCTTATCTTTTGGTATTGCCAAATCTGCCAAAACATAGGAACCCCAACATAATGGCGACTCCACTGGGGAAGATCAGTCAGCTTTGATTTGGTAAACCACTGTGGTGGATAGTAAGCTGTAAATCATCCACCTGGCAACTCCACAATTCCTGAATGATAAAAGACTCCACTGGTGATTAGCAGGCCATGATTATCGTGGTTTCACGTGACTCCACTGGGAGACCATGTCGCAGTACAACATCACCCATGCCAAAGCCCAAGCCACGTCACTAATGGAAGACCCTGAACGGTTTGCAGAAATGTTTCCAGATTTCATGGCAGGGTGTCGTGATACAATTTCTAGTGACTTGGCAGAATTGAGGGTAGAGGACCTTCCAGGGGTTATTCCTCTCAGCTCCAAAGGCGGACCCGTGATCAATAAATTTTTTTTAGAGCTGGTGGTTGAGAGGTATGAGGCCGAGATTGAAATTTTGAAATCACAAGAGAAATCATATGAGTTCAGAGACCCCAGAGAATTTTTGGAAAGCCTCCCTCCCCCCAAAAGAGAATAGATTCCACTGCTTTTCGAAGTAGAAGAAGAAGACGATCTGGTTCCCCAGAGCCCCTTTGAAGATGCAGTGGAAGATGAAATAATCGAAACTATCCAGGACGTAGATGGCCTACCAGCCATGGAAGGTCTAAAAGAAGAATGTGTACATCATGCATTCGTCGATCCTGTGGCAGAGTACATGGAGGCCCTGACTTGCTCAAATACTCCAGTGATAATCGTCAGCCAGGGCCAGATTCATCAAGAATGGTCACTACTGATGGTGACCACAATTTTGAAGGACCACATGCAAAGCACCATATGGTTATCTCTGACAGGCAGTCAGTGCTCATATCCTTTTTTGTTACTACTTGACTGGCTGCATTGGCATTATTGTATCACTTAGAACATCAGAGGTTTCCAATTAGAGTAGGGTAGGTAGGAAGCTCAATAAAGCTCAGCCTATGAGCAAGTAGATTAGTTGTTTCAATTTCTTTCTTAGAATGTAGAGAAGAAACCTGCTAGAAAATCTAATCCTAGCAGGTAGTAGTGTAGGTAGAGAAACATATGAGGCTAATAGTCTAATCTGGTCTCATGGAGTAATAAGGGTAGAAATAGAATAGGTTTATTTTTCCTGTTTGTAAAAAATGATGATGTAAAAGTGTCTGCAAGTCCAAATGCACCCAAGAAGAAAAAATGCTAGGACTATAGTGTGGGTAGGTAGTTGTGTGGGAGAATTTTACTGCTGATATGTTATCTTCATACCTTATGGCAGCGGATCAAAGAAAGAGATGGATGGTTCAAGCAGCAGGCACTTGGCCTACACCAAGAGATCATTTTCTGAATTCTTGACTCCTTCAAGAAGAAGCCATCCCCATGTGGAGCCACTGTTAGCCCCCCTATGAAATTTTTGACAAGAAAATAGGGGGCTAAGATGTTTTTGAGCCTTCAAGGAATGCATTTCCTCTAAAAACACAGTCTCCTTGAAGCCTCCATGTGTCTTTTATCCTTTGATGAAATCCCCTCTGCTGATTTCCATCATAAAGCCTCTCTGTTATGGAGAAATGCCCAAAGGCCTCCTTTTCCCTCTCATTTCCCCACACTTAGCTTCTACTACCTCTCCCTTTCTATTTCCATTCTTACCTCCTAAATCTCCCCAAAATCCCCTTTAAATTCCTCCCCTAACCTTTGTTGGCCATTTTCCTCCCTTACTCCTCTACCGTTCCCTTCGTTGGCCTTAAAATTCCATTTAAATGGGCCAAAACCCACTTTCTGACCTTATTAAAAGGCCTAGCCCCTTCTCTCTAGCCCCTTTCAAACCACTTCCCCCACATACCCGACGCTGGGACCAAGTGCTTAAGTCCCCAATGCTTATCGCAATCGGAACTGTTGGGCGGGTGTAACCCTTTGTAACAGCAAAAAACTCTGATGCGATTGTTTAGAACGTTAAGACTTGCGATGTGTTCCGCACCGTTGATCTTCCGCGGTGATCCGACGATGGAGCGCTGATCGCACCCCACCCTCCAATCGCAATCGCAACACTCACGTTGTAACCCCCGATCAATCGCAAGCCCATCTCTTCGATCTCCGATTGATCACAACCCCGACCTCTGATCCTCCGATTTGGCCATCCGCCGATTCCATCACGGCCATCCATATGTTTCAACATCCAACGACCATCGCACGCCTGCCCGATCGCAATCGGAACCTTCAATCACATCTCCCCTTCCGCACCCCCAATTTCGATTGCCCGATTCAATCCTGGCCGTCCATCTCCCTGCTGATCCTACGGCTCAACGCTAATCGCTTCACACCCATTGCGCCTCCCTTTCTCCCGCCGATTGATTGTGAGCCGTTGATCTGATCACAGATCCAACGGTCAGCGCTCAATTGTGCCCTGACCTCCAATTTCCAATCGCAAGTCCCTCTTTCCGTCTCCCAATTAAATCCTGGCCGTCCATCCCCTTTCTGATCCAACAGCTATCGCTCTCCCTGCCCAATCACAATCGGAAGTTTGTGAGTGTCTCCCCTTTGTGCCCCTCCGATTGCGATTGATCCGATCACATCTCCACCGTCCGTTTCCTCCCAGATCTGACGGCTCAGGTTTAATCGCCCTCTGCCTCTGCCGGGTCCCACATCCAAGGCTCCGCTCCCTTGTTTGTCCTTTGTTTTTCGCCCAATGTTAATTGTTGGGTTTTTACAATATTAATCATTTCTCCACCACTTTGAATTCTTTCCATTGTTTCTCCACTGTCCTGCCACCATTCCTTCGCCTTCACTGCATTTCTCCACCACTGTCTGGGTTTGTAAGAAGGTTCATTCCATTATGTAGATAACGCAGAGAGGTCTGTTCGGCATCCACCAGCTAGTTAGCAGAAGAGATTCAAAAGGGATTAATGCTCATCATTGATATAATTAACGTCTAATCTCGCATTCAAAGGATTCAAGCACAGTTTGAAGACCCGGAACACACTGTAAAGCCTGATATGTGTTAAATAACAACAGAGTACGTTCTCTCCAGACGTACACCGTCCCTACGGTGTTCTCCATGCCTCTCGAGCCCAGGGAAATTAAGTACACAGACAGGAGCTTCATTAAAGAATGTCAGAGCAGCAGTAAAGGAGGAATGGAGAAACTATGCAGATCTTTCACCAGTTCATTTATTCAGAAGGCTAGCGCAGAGCTCCAAGCACTAGAAAGGACCCCAAAGAAATATCTGAGGTCGATCTCGGCCTGACAGAGACTCCCTAGACAGATTACAGAGTACATGCAATACTGCAGAAAGCCATTAAGTGGTATGGGCATGAAAAATTCCACCTTACTGTCTTAATGAGACTCATTTATTTGCTTATCTACTGCTGTTTTAATCTTCTCCTATAAGAAATCCCCGAGAACTATTGAAAAGGGTTGTTGTTGTTTAGTTGTTGGCTGCTGCTGTTGCTATTAGAGGGATTCATTCAGACTGTTAGAATAGTCTTGGGAGGGAATAACAGAGTAGTTTGTATGTAATAGGCTGGGAGGAGAAAGTTTGCATAGTATCAACCATTGAGCTTATTGTACATGATTGATTTTGCATCAATCAATCAATGCACATTTCACAGGATCCTGGTCTATTACTATTGGTGATGTTTTTCCTAACTCTGTTTATTGCATTTTCATATTGTTTCATGTTCTTCTGGTAGGCAACAGAAGTATAGCATAGGATTCACCCTTGTTAGGTGCCCTATGTTCCTGCTCTCCATACCTTTAATGTTTTCTGCCTTATGTGTATCTAAGAGTGAATCCATGTGGTTTAACCAGCGCAGTGGATGTTATTGCCTGCTGGCTGATGTATGAACTTGGGGGTTTGCTGCTTGGATGTTTCTTTGTCAATCTTATCTCTGTTTTCCCTTGGAGTTGCTAAAGTAGACCCGGGGTTAAATGACCTCTGGTCCGATCTATAAGCAGCCCCTTTTTCCCTCTCTGAGAGCTGCCTTCGAGTATGTCCAAGTAGGTCTGGAGATAAATGACCTCTGACCTGATCTATAGAAAGAAATTGGGTTACTCTCCTTCTTTCACTTTCTTTCCTTAATGTTCCATCCTACCATCTAGTCTAAAAGATCCTTTAGTATTAGATGACTTGCCCTTTGGAGGCTTTGGCTAGTTGTTGCATTTAATTACCTTTCATGACTCCATAGCCCAATGTATGGCACTTTCTTGACCTATCCTCTTAGCTGAAACTTCCTGCTGCTTTGTTCCTTCCCTCCCATTACTTTCTCAGCCTATGATCTCCTAACCAATCCAGCAACCAACCAACCAAATCATTTTAAAACCCCCCGTGCTTCATAACTAGCCTAATATCTCATTATGAGTTTCAAAGATATATCATTCTTTGTTTTATTGGAGAGATCCCTCTCCGGGTCCAGGAGGGCTAGATCCTAGGGCCCCAAAGTGGTTTGATGTTGTCTTATCTTTTGGTATTGCCAAATATGCCAAAACATAGGAACCCCAACACCTTCCTTATGCCTTACATGGTTTTCAAGGCTAGGAATTTCATTAAGTGTGGAATTAATGCTACTCAACCCTAGAAACTCTTTCACCTCCTCATTTTATTATAAAATATCCTTGAGGAGCACATTGTAAAGGGTTGGTTATTGGATTTCTGATGTAATAGTTTCTGTATCAAATCGTTGTTGAATGTAAATAAATTCTGAAGCTCTGAAGCTCTGTTAAGTTATTCAAGAAGTTAAGTTGAAAAGAGAAGTTGTTGCTATGATGAAACATTGGACTTGAAGTCTGTAACTGGATTGACAATAAATATACAAGCTGATTTTTGGGATCTTGGTCTATATCATTGGTGAAGTACCTCTCACTGTTATTGTTTTCCTTTCATGTATGCCATTTTGTTCACTTTTCTCTGATAAAGAACAACAAATATAGAGTTAGGATTTACTGTTAAAAGTACCCTACTCTCACTGATAAGCTTTATCTATATGTTTTCCTCCAATTGTGTATTTAAGAATGACTTAAGTTAAGTATAAACATTATCAAGGAATGTTGGTTAGTCCATGTCTTGATGTGCAAAACCTGAAAGGAAGTTCTTGAATGATATTTTCATTACATGCTGAGTAGATTTAGACTAGGAAAGTTTATGGTTTGCCCTGTATTCTAGTTATTTCTCCAAAGGTTCTTTGAAGATTTCCCTAAGATTACGCTGAAAGTAGGCTTTGATTTTAATGCATCTTGCTTGATCTTAAGCTGCACTTTGTTTTCTTTTCTGTTTTCATCCCTTCTGAAAGTAGTCTAGTGAGATTACTGGATTGTTTGTCTGATAAGTTAGCTTTAATACAAGCTTGTCCGAATAATTTTATGGTTAGCCCTGTCCTTTGGTTGGTTTCAAACAGTTTCTTAAAAAGGCTTTTCTTGTATGGAAAGATGATAAATCCTTGTTGAAATTATTGACTTTTTCCACTTTCTCAACACTTTTAATGTTCCACTCCATCATTTAATCTAAAGGATATTTTGATATAGATGACTTGCCCCTTGGACCACTCTTGAAATTGTTGGCCAATTAAAACATTTTTGTGACTCCATTGCCCTATGGTTTAAAGCTGTTTCACACCAATCCTATGTGCTGAACAATTCTCAATATACTTGCATCTTCACCTTCTGAACTCTTTCATTTTGTGATATTCCATCCAATTAAAGATCATACCAGACCAACCAAACAAACAAAAAACCCTTGTTCTCAATAAATAGCATAATATCATACTAAAAGCCTTAAAGATAAATCAATCTTTGCATTCATAGAGAGATACCTCTCTGGATTCAGGAGGGCTAGATTCTAGAATCCCAAAGTGGTTTTTGATGTAGTCTCTGCACCATTTAGTATTGCAAATCTACTAAATTACAGGGACCTAACACCCAAAAGGAATGGCAAATGGCGAATATGCGTTGACTATAGAGAACCAAACAAGGAAACGCAAAAATACCATTTTCCCCTTCCATTTGTTGATCAGGTCCTAGATACATTGGCAGGGAAGACATTTTTTTCTTTCCTGGATGGCTTCAGTGGCTACAACCAAATTCATATTGCCCCTGAAGACTAGGATAAGACTACCTTTACCTGTCCGTGGGGAACATTCGCTTATAGGGTATTACCTTTTGGATTTTTTGATGCACCTGCCACATCCCAAAGGGCCATACTCAATATTTTTGCATACTTGATAAATGAAGGATTGGAAGTATACATGGATTATTTCACACCCTATGGAGATGACTTCGAGCAAGCATTATAGACATTGGAAAAAGTTCTAGAACGGTGTATTGCTATCAGCCTATGTATAAATCACGAAAAGTGCCAAATGATGATGACAGAAGGCCTGATTTTGGGTCATTACATTTCAGCAGCTGGAATTCAGGTAGATCCGGACAAAATACATGTAATTATCTTACTAGCTACTCTTTGCACTCAAACAAAGGTACGTAGTTTTTCGGGATTTTCTGGATAGTATCGTAGATTTATAAAGAATTTTTCACAGATTGCTGCACCATTATATGCCTTAACAGGAAATGGTGATTTCATATGGACTGAAAAAAGTGGCACTGCCTTTACAGATTTAAAACGGCTAGTATCAACAGCACCAGTATTACGAGGCCCGAACTGGGATATACCATTCTAGATTTCATCAGATGCATCAGACACAGCCATTGGAGTAGTTCTTGGCCAAGAAGAAGACAAGAAAACCTACACTATATCTTACATTAGAAAAAACTTAACCCCTGTTGAATTGAATTACACAGTAACAGAGAAGGATTTTTTAGATGTTATTTATGCTATTAACAAATTCAGACACTATATAACTGGATACCCTGTAATTCTATATATAGATCACTCTGCTATCAAGTTCTTATCTATTAAGCCCATTATGAATGGAAGAGTGACACGTTGGTTGCTACTTTTGCAGGAATTTGATATAACTATAAGGGATCGACTAGGGAAGGAAAACCTTGTGGAAGATTTCCTCTCTCGAGTGCCAAGAACAGATGATGCAACAACAGTAGAGGATCAATTTTTGGATGAACACCTGTTTGCTGTAACCGTGAAAGCGCCATGGTACGCAGATGTGGCGAATTATTTAGCAGTGGGAAAACTACCTAAACATCTGACACCCAGAGAAAGGAAATCAATAGTACAACGCAACACTTGGTTCTCCTAGATCAGAGGATACCTTTTTCACACAGGGGCCGATATGCACATCTGAAGGTGTATCAGGGAAGATGAAATTTATGATATCTTAAAAGCCTGCCATGATGGACCTTGTGGTGGACATTTTCCAGACCGCAGAACTAGACATAAAATTTTAAAAATGGGCTACTACTGGCCCATGATTTTTAAGAATGCTAAGAAATTTGTTCAGGCCTGCGATAGTTGTTAAAGGATGGACCACCCTGGCCAATCTAATGAGATTCCCCTGCATCCACAGCTTGTCATAGAACCTTTTGAGCGCTGGGAATTAGATTTTGTTGGGCCAATAAACCCATCATACAACTAGAAATCATATATATTGGTTGCAACAGAATACGTAACTAAGTGGGTAGAAGCAGTAGCATTACCAAGAGCCACAGAAGAAACTGTGATAAATTTTCTTTTCGAAATTTTTGTACGATATGGGTTACCCAGAGAAGTAATCACTGATGGAGGGCCACAATTTTTAGGCCACAATATCGCTGTTACACTAAAAAATCATCATGTTATTCACAAAATTACCTCTCCATACCACCCGCAAGCGAATGAGTAGGTAGAAAGCACCAACAAAGTAATTGAAGCTATTCTAACGAAGACAGTCTCATCACACAGACAAGATTGGGCTACTTGATTGCTAGAAGCATTGTGGGCATATCGCACAACTTGGAGGAATACTACTAGATACTCCCCTTTCATCTCATATTTGGTAAGGAACCTATTTTTCCCATAGAGTTTGAGATACAAACACTGAGGACAGCCGAGGAAGTGGGACTGGATTTAACTGAAGCCCAGATTAATAGATTACAACAAATAAATGAATCAGATGAAATCCGACTTTTGGCTCTGCAGCATACTTCACTTATTCAACAACAAAGAACCAAATGGCATGATTATTTGATTAAGAAAAAGACATTTCATGAGGGTGACTAGGCACTTCTCTACGATTCCAGGTTTCAAGACTTCCCTAGTAAATTGTAGACTAGGTGGTTAGGTCCCTATGAAATAAAAGAAGTATATGAAAATGGAACTCTTACATTGGCCACCATTGATGGGTCTGATTGTCCCTTTAAAGGAAATGGGCATCGAGTGCGTGTCTATCAAATACCACTCACAAGAGAATATTTTTGTCAACAGATACGCAAGGACTCCACCATGCAAGTTTTAACTGCAGAAGATAATCCTTCAACAGCGTCATCTTTGTAAAAGTTCTGTTTGGAATCTGTAATTTTAGCAGATTGGTGAGACTAAAACTGCAGAAGCAACATTATTTCAACCAAATTTGGGATTCTAGGATCTAGCCCTCCTGAATCCAGAGAGGGATCTATCTATGAATGGGTTCAAAGGATGTGATCTTAAATAGCTGAAATTGTGATATTAAGCTAGTTATGAAGAGAAAGGGTTTTGTTTTGTTTTGTTTGTTTTGGTTGGGCAAAGACATGATGAAGGTGAAGGCAGTTTCAAGATGAAGGGTGAAGGTGTCTGCAGGTGAAGGAATGATTTGGCTGACAGAAAGGCAAAGACAGTTTTAACCCATTGGGTTATGGAGTCATAGGAGGATTTTAATTGGACATCAAGGTTCAAGCAGGATCCATGGGGCAAGTTACTTGTGTCAAAGGATCTCTTAAGGTGATTTTATGGAATGAAACAGACAGGAAATGAAGAACAAACAAATGAAGAAACAATGAAACAACCTAAGATCAAGTAACTTATTTTAAACTATCTTGCTTCAACATGTACTTAAAGAAAAACATAAGAGTATTCTGAGATCAGGTTAGTACCTTTAAACTAGCCTGCATTGAGGTACTTTCAGTTAGAAAACATTAGAAAATAGTTGAACAGCTTAAGATCAGGTAAGTGCCTTTAAACTACCCTGCTTTCAGCATATTCAATAAGAAAAACATAAAAGTATTCTGAGATCATGTTAGTACCTTTAAACTAGCCTGCATTGAAGTACTTTCAGTTAGAAAACATTAAAAAACAGTTGAACAACTTGAGATCAGGTAAGTGCCTTTAAACTACCTTGCTTTCAGCATATTCAAATAAGAAAACCATAGATAACAGTGACAAAGAGCAATTTAGATCAGGCAAGTGCCTTTAAACTGACCTGCATTGATGTACTCTTCAAAGAGAATGTTCAAATGAAGAAAACATAGATAATAAATATTTCAGTAAGAGTAGGGTACTGTTGAGAGTAAATCCTAACTCTATGTTTGCTGCTCTTTATCAGAGAAAGTGAATAGAGTGAAAAAATTAAGCAAAATAACAATTGATAGTGAGGAACACATCACCATTGACATAAATCAAGATCCCATAAAACAACAACTTGTATTTGATGTTTCGAACCAGTTACAATCAGCAAGCCCGGTGGGTCTCTAAAACTTCAAACTTCCCATATCAGCTTCTGTATCTTCAAGTTGTAAATAGAGCATCAGTAGCTTCAGAAACTATTACATGCGTTTAGATGTCCAGAGACCAACATTTTCTCATATTCTACAGAAGTATTTATAGAAGAATGAGGAGGTGGGATCTGATAAAAGATCTCTAGGGTCAATTAATGCAGATGGATGACTCTTCGGCCTTTGAAGGGCTCAATGAAGTAATTTACAGAAAATCTGTCTATATTAAATTGATGTACATTTATGAATTGAGTTCGGTGGGAGCCTTTGTTGAATTTTGAGGCTCGGTGTCATGTTTGAAGTAACTCTGTTGCTGCTTCCCGAGGTCTAATGATCAAAAAGATTAGCTTTCGGGCTGCTTTTAATCTTTAAAATAGTTTTGCCGACAATTAGAGATAAGATCCTTGAGTAATATTAATTTTTCGGCTGTCTTTGGGCAAAACACCTCTTGTTTGTAATAATGACTAAGAGTTCTTTAATTACCATGAGGCTGCGGGTGCCTTTTAGGAGCTGGAGAGGTTTATTTACTTTAGTTTAGTGTTTTCAGGACAGATCATGCTCAGTCTGTGTCTTCGGTCTTCTGTTTTGGTATAAACTGATACTCTTTAACTGTGATTTCAAAAACACAGTGTCTTGTTGATGTGCAGACCGCGCAGGGCTTATAAGGCATCAATGCCTCATGAAATGCTGATGAAAACATCAAATCCGCACCTCGCGAATGGTTTCCATTGATGAATCAATGGCAGGGAAAACATCTTTCCTGGCACTTTGGCCTTTCTTTTAATAAAATGGAAAACCATTGATAACCTGCAAAATACATAAATATGTTATAAAATCCTGCGTTTTTGGTTTAAAATGCTTCAGAGGCGTGGGAGGAGAGCAGTACCGTTGGATGGCATCATCCAACGGTTGGGAATCATTTGGAAATAGTCAAAGGATATTGGAGGAAAATAATAGATCAGAATCGTCGATCGCACGTAGATCAACGGTGGGGATTACGCGTTGGAATCCCCTCGGCGGAAGGTGGAAAGCGATGGTATGAAGCGAGATTATATCCGAACCATCCGATCTGGACACGTGGACGGTCCAGATCCAATCGAAGGATCGCAATCGGCGGGAGGAAAATAAGGGTGTGATGAAAATCTCCAATGCGATTGTGCGATCGGAAGGGCCAATGCGATTGAGCGATGACCGTTGATCTGAGGATTAGATCAATGGTGGGGAATGAATCGGAGGGATGGGTGATCGGGGGGACAAACAAATGTATGCGATTGAAACATTGCGATGCGATTGGAACATTGTGATGTGATTTGCGTGGGTCGTTGATCAACTTTAGATCAACGGTCAATATCTTTTGAATTTTTGCAACGGCGGAAAACCCTTATACTTTATAAAAAACCCAGTTTTTCACATAATACAAAGTTTTGGTAAGTCGGGCGGAATATATATATATATATATATATATATATATATGATTGGCGCTCGATTGTGGGGCCATTAGATATATGGCATATGATGGGCCCGGGGCCTTTATATAACAAAGGGCCAATCACATCGGAACTTCGGAGTAAAGCTTTTCAATAAACCCATTGTAAAGAATCCCCGATGCGATTAAGCACTTCGGGACTTCAACACTTGGTCCCGGGGTGCAAGTTATATGGAATGAAAGCGAAGGGGGTGGGGTTTATATATATGACCCAATCGCATCAGAAATTTGATGCGGGTCTTTTCGATCAACCCATTGAACTTTCTCTGATTGCGATTGCGCGATCGGTCTTTCAATCTACCCATTGAAATATTTAACACGTGACTTTGGTTTTTAGACCAAAACTTTGGAAAAGTGGGTTTTTTGGTTTTACAAAGGAAAAACTGGATCAGGAATGGATTTTCATAAGGTTTTAAGCGCCGAAGGCGGGCTCTATGGTTTATGTGAGAAATAATATAATCAAGGGGTCTTATATGCAAAGGCTAATTGCAATCGGAGTTTTTCGATACAAAGCCAATCACATTGGGGTTTTTTAATATAAAGCTAATCGCATCGGAACTTCAGAATCATGGCAAAGGCTTGCGCACTTTGGATTTTTGTGATGCGATCAGCACTGAAGGGTTTTAGCGCTTGGTCTTAGCACCATGGGCATTCGGTGGGGAAGTGGTTGAGACTTGGCCCAAAGGGGCTTAAACCCTTAATACAAAAATGGGTTTTTTCATAATTTTCAATGGTTTTCAAAGAGTTTTGGGGCTTTCACTGTAGTTTAAAAGAGGTTTTAAACTATGCAACAATGAGTTTCATGGATGGAAGAAGGGGAAAACATAAAAAAGCGGAATTTTACGGAGGAAAAGGAAAACAAATGTAGGTTAGTTTCTGAATGGAGGAAGGGGAGGGAGGGAATTTTGCAGCAGTCTTTGTCATGGAATTTTTAGCAGAATTTCTGAGTTTCTGGAGGGAATCAGCAGTGAAGAACTTTAGAGATGAGCATGAGATCTTCCAAAGGCTTCAAGAGATAACATTTTGGCCATGAAAGTGTTTCTTGAAGACTGAACAATGTTTTGGACACCTTTTGATAGAACAAATTTTATAGGTGGCCAACAGTGGTTCCACTCGGGGATGGTGCTTTCTTGAAGGCATCAAGAACTTCAGACCTGCATTCTCTGGGAGGCTGACCTGTGCCACATCCATTATGTTCTCTAGGAGGCTGACCTGTGCCTGATCCATTGGGCTGCCCTTCCTTTGCTGGGATGATCTTCTCTGAAAACATATTAGCAGCTATGAAAACAATGGACCTTCATCAATACAAAATTTCTACCTACCCAATCCTACTGATCTAGCATTTTTTTCTTCATCAGAGTGCACTTGGATTGGCAAAATATTTTCACAACATTTTATTATTTTGAAAGCAGGAAATCTAGTCTATTTCTACTCCTTATTTCTCCATGGACTCAGATTAAACAGTTGAGCCCATATGATTCTCTACCTATTCTATCAATCTGTTAGGATTAAATAGTCTAACATATTTTTTATTCTCTAAATTCTACAATAGAAATTTAAAAATATTCCAAGTCAGGATTAAATAGTCTAACTTGATGTTGTTCTATGGCATAAAAACAAGCTGCACATAGACATTTATTTTGCAGAAAATTTAAATCAAAATGGAAGGCTTAAGATCTGAAAATTTCTCATCATGGCCTTCTCTTTTTACAGTTCTGTTTGACTCTCATTTGAGCTGTTTCTTCCTTGATTTTTGGTTCATATTTTGAGCTAATTAGAACCAGAGGTACATCGTTTTTGACTCAAAAAATAAAACAGATTTGAGTCATCTCCCTTTGAAATTTTAGGTTCAGATTTTGAGCATGTTTGAACCTTTAATTTCTATCCTAAACTATCTACTGATAAGCCAAGATTAAATAGTTTGGAAAATCTAATTCACTATCCTATCAGCAGAAAATTTAAAGCTAATTAGTTGAGATTAGACAGTTTGACTAACTAGAAGTGTGTTATTCCTGAGTGGCATTTGAGCTTGCACACTTTCAGATTTGTTTCTCATTTTTGGTATGAGGCTATACCTTTATTGTCTTTTACAATCTGCCCTCTTTTCTTTTTCTTTTTTTTTATTGTTTTTGTACTTTTTCTTTTATGAGACTGAATAAAGACATTGGTATTTATAATGGGAATGAAAGCTTTAAAATCAAACTCAGCAATAGTAATGCTTAATGACCCTGCCATTGACAGGACCCCCAAACAGATCTGTGCCATCTAACTCTTGTAGAAAAAAGGAATTTGGACCAATGGTGGACTGAATGATGTAAGGACCTTGCCACAAACTGTCAAATTTTCCATGTTTACCCTTATCCTCTCTTCTGGAATCCCATTTGAGTACCTTATCTCCAATGTTGAAAACAAAATCCTTTGTTCTCTTGTCAAACAACTTCTTTATGTTTTCTTGCACCTTCTGAGCCCTATTGTAAACCTCTTCCCTTGTCTGCTGGAGATGTATTGTCTGACTAATCCTCCTAATCATGCTATCCTCTTCTGACTGTATTTCTTGGATTAATTTTATTACTGGTACACCTAGGCTGGTAGGAAACACTGCATCTACTCCATAAACAAGCTGGTAAGGGGACATTCCAATGGAATTTTTTGTGGTCAATCTATCTTCCCACAGAGCATGCAACAACTTGTTATGCCATGATTTTTTATTCTCTTCAAGCAGCTTCTTGATGATGGTAACCAAAATTTTATTTGATGATTCTACTAGCCCATTACCTTGAGGGTAGTAAGCAGTAGAATGACCAAGTGTAATATGATATCTGTGACAAAAATCAATCATCTTTTTGGAACAAAAAGTGGCAGCATTATCAGTAATAATCTTCCTAGGGCATCTGAATCTAGACAAGATATGGTCTTCAAGGAATTTTATAATGACAAAATCTGTGGAATTCCTAGAAGGGATGGCTTCAATCCATTTCATGACATAGTCAGTGGTTGTGAGAATCCATTTGTGTTGGGCAGACGAAGCAGGATGGATTTCCCCTATGAAATCTAGGCCCCACTGTTGAAAAGGAGCTTCAACAGTGATAGGTTGTAATGGTAAAGGAAGAAGTTTTCTTTTGCCTTCAAAAATTTGGCATTTGTGACAGGCAACTATCATTTTATGGAAATCCTAGAAGAGGGCGGGCCAGTAGTAGCCAGCTCTAAGGATTTTATTGGTTGTGGTTTTCCAGTAAAGATGACCTCCACACTCTCCTTCATGAAATTCATGTTTGATCCTTTCTACATCAACTTCAGGCAAACATTTAAGTAATAAACCATCAACATTTTTCCAATATAAAAATTCATTTAAAATGCAATAGTTCCTAGCTTTCAACTTTAAAAACCTTGCTTTTGTTTTTGATAAATCAGGAGGAGCATTAAGATTTGTATGCACATACAAGATATCAGTGTACCAAGGTGAGTTTTGAAACTGCTCTTCGACAGTGGGAGCAGGTAATTTTTCCTGTTCATCCAAGGCATCTACCATGTTAATGTCAAGGGCTTGTAGATTATATTCAACCATTAATTGAGCTAAGCCTTGACCTTTAATAAGTTTGGTGGGTCTGATTTCCAAATCATACTCTAATATATCAGCAATCCATTTGCCTCTCTTTCCATCTGGGTCTTGCGACAAGATGTCTTTTACCACTATATTAGGTACATAGGCAATGATGTGGGAATGTAGAATATACACCCTGAAGTCCTTTAAGGCCCTTGCCAAAGCATAGGCCCGTTTTTCCATTATGTTATATTTCAAGGGTGCATCCCTTAAAGCCTTGCTGAAAAAAGAAATGTTTTGTTCCTGTCCCTCTAGGTTTTTCTGCAACAAGACGACAACCACAGTATGCTCTGAGGCAAAGGAGAAAATAAGGAAATCTTTTGAAAAGTCTGGGATGATTAGGACTGGTGCTCGGGTGAGTGCATGTTTTACCAATTCGAAGGATTTTTTGGTTTCTACAGTCCACTTCACTCCTACTTCTTTCTTGAGCATATTAGTCATGTTTCTAAGGAGCTTTGCTAAGTTGGGAATAAACCTCCTCAAGAAGTTAATATTTCCAATAAAGGACTGAAATTCCTTTATGTTCCTTGGTTGGATAATTTGTAGTATTCCCTCAACTCTATTTGGATCTATTTTAATCCCTTCTTTTGATATGATATGGCCAAGGAGTTTACCTTCCTGAAGGCCAAACACTGTATTTTTGGGATTTAAAGATAACCCAAACCTTATGCACTTTTCAAGGACCTTTCTTAAATGTTTCAGGTGCTCTTCATCAAATTTGGAATAAACTGTTATGTCATCAAGGTAAATTAAAATGAAGTGCCCAATCTCCTCTGAAAATGCAATGTCCATGGCCCTTTGGAAAGTGGCCCTAGCGTTCATTAATCCAAAAGGAATTTTCACATACATGAAAGTGCCCCAAGGAGTGGTGAAAGCTGTCTTGAGTTGGTCTTCTGGGAGTACTAAAACCTGGTTATACCCTGAAAAACCATCTAAAAGAGAAATCCTCTTCGAACCAACTACCCTTTGTAGAATGTGTTCCATTTTGGGTAAAGGGTAATTGTCTTTTAGGGAGGCTTTCTTAAGGTTTCTGAAATCAATGCACAATCTAATTTCTCCTGTCTTTTTCCTCACGGCTACAAGGTTAGAAACCCAATCTGAAAACCTCACAAGCACAATGATTCCTACCTCATACATTTTCTTGATTTCCTTTTCTACTAGAGGCAGTTGTATTGGATTAATTTGACGCAGTTTTTGCTTAAAGGGTTTTTGGTTTTCTTTCAAAGGGATCTTGTGCTGTATGATTCTGTACCATAGGCTTTTAAGTCTTCATAGCTCTAGGCAAACACATCGAAAAACTCTTTAAACAGGTCAACGTATTTCCTTTTCATGTCTGGTGGAAAGAACCTATCTAATTTAATCATTTTAGGTTGATCCTCGGTGCCTATGTTGCATTCCTCGACCTTAGACTCTGTGTATTCTACGGTGGGCTTCTTTGCTACGTCGTTAAAATCAAAGAGGTCTTCTAACGGTGCTAGCCCCCTAGGTATGTTCTTTTACTTTGACGAAAATACCTCAATGTCTTCGTTTTCCTGTGTCCTTGTATTCTTCAGTATGAGTTTCAATTTTTTTAGTTAACATGTTGATTCTTACGGGACCAAATGGTTTTTATTTTTTAGAGGACTTTTCGTTTAGGAAAATTTCATCGGATTTAGAACCCGAATCATATAACTCAAATTCGTTCCTGCCAAGCAGAAATTCCTCTATCTATTTGTCACCCTCAAAGACTTGCCAATATTTTTCATTATCTGGCACAACTGGTCTCAACTTAATTTGAGTTGTATAGTCTTTGGTTTCAAATGGCGTTAAGCATGTTCTACCCGTAAAAGATAAATTGTGGGCGGCAATATTTCTTTTTCTTGGAACAAAAATCAATTTGGACTTCTCAAAATTTTTTAAAAGGTCCATGACATCGTTTAGGTAAGCTCTAAGTCTGGGATGATTTGCGTTATATTCCCCATTGACTTGCTTAATGACTAGTTCTGAATCCCCATACACATTAATTCTTGTGGCTCCTAACTTTTTTAATAGATGTAAGCCTAAAAGAAGGGATTCATATTCTGCTATGTTATTGGAACACTGAAAGTTTAATTTTCAGGAAATGCTTTCTGTGTGGTTGTTTTCAGTGTTGGTAATCCAGACACCTGCACTAACATTTTTCTTAGTGCATGACCCATCAAAATACATACTCCACAGAGGACTATTTTCGGTTTTGTCTTGGTTATTTTCTTCTTCAATCAGTGTGCTCAAAGGTTGTTGTGAAATCTCGACACTTAGTTGTATTTGTTTCACCTCCTCAGGTTTTTCACTGTGTTGAAGGTTGTTCTCTTGATTTTCAAGTTTTAATAGCAATGGACACATGACTCACAGCTCAAGACCTTTTTTTGGTTTGGTAATGTCTTCAAATGCAGCAAACTGTTTTGACACTTCTGAGTTGTGTGTCTCTTCCTCCCTATCAGCCATTAATCATGTTAAAGTGACTTGTTCACTAAGTATTTCATCATTATGTCCTATTTTGAGATCCATAACATGTTGTGCTGGGTCTCGTTCCTCAGGATTGTTATGGAGTTGAGCGTGAGGGGAAGTCTGTTGTTTTCCATCTTGGCTTTGTTCACTCTGGTTCGTTGTTTCAACGTGTTGTTCAAAAATTTCTCTCTCGTTTTCTTCCATATATAGAACTGCATTTATTTCTAGATTTGGGGTCTCTAACTATTTATCTAAGTCACTGTGTTCTGGTTCTGACTATTTTGTGGATTCATTATTGTAAAAGATAAACGAATCTAGGTCAGTATGGACAGAATAAATGGGAGAATTTTCAGGCTTTTCTGGGCTACTGACCATGAAATTCATGTGTGATTCTCTATACAGTCTTCTGAGTTGGCTAAAAATAGGGATAGTGGCATATGTCCCATCCATCTGTATGGTACCTTGCAACTTGGAACCCCATGATCTTGACAACAACATGCCATACTTAGGAGGCACATCAGCCACCATAACATCCATCACCATGCACTTGGCTGGGATTTGGGTCAAACTCACACAAAGGTCTTTGATCAGGCCAAGGCACTTCACTCTGTTAGAATCAAAAGAATATAAATCCTTGTAAGGTCTGGTTATTTCTAATCCTAGCCTTTCCATTATCACCTTTGGCATAAGGTTGTGCAAGGCTCCAGAGTCATGCATAGCATTATGCAGGATCTTGTCATGAACATTTAAAATCACATAAAAGGGAGGTACAAGTCCCTCTTGATATATACCTTCAATCTTAGGACCAAAAATGAGCTTTGGCTGGTCATCATTAAGATTGACCATGTCATTATTATCCTCAATATTTGAAGCCTTCAAAATTTGGGTCCTATATACATTCTGGGTAGCTAACTCAGTCAGGGGAACAAAGATTCTGATCTTTGAAGTTTCCTGCTCTAGGATGAAAGGAATCTGGTTCTTCGATGAACTTGTCTCAGCCTTACTAGCTGCCAGTCTATCAGCAACATCAGCTTGCTGATTTGTTCTACTCTTTTTTGACAAAATGGTATTAACATGAGCACTAGCTGAAGTGGTAGTACTACTAATGTCTGCACTCTATTTTTCATTGTTTTGACTGCCTTTCTCTCTATCTCTATCAGAATTCATAGCTACTGTTTTATCCTTTGGTTTGACAATTTTAGGCTTGGTTGTAGTGCTATTTTGTGAAGATTTGTCAGAGGTTTTGGTGTTGGGAGTTTGTTGACTTGTTTTGCTTCTAAGGTCATATTATTTTTGAGACTCTATGATGACATTTTCCATGTCTTGAAAATAAATTTCATTATCATCTTTGTTGTCATCATAAGGGGTATGAAAACCTTGTTCCCTATCATAATGAATCTCAAAGTCATCATTATCTACTCCCAACATGTTGATATCATCTTCCTTTGTTATCTCATCTGTTTCCTCAACCTCACTTATATAGTTTTGATGAAAGGGAGGAGTGATCTATTGATCATCTTCCCTAGGTCTGTTTGGAGGTTGGTTCCTTCTAAAATTCTGATACTGGTTCTGGTTTTTGTTTTGAGGAGCAGTTTGGTTTTGACTTGCTTGTGCTCTCTCAAGGATGCTCATTTTCTTCATGATCTCCTCCATCATTCTTTCCATATTTGAGTTGGAAGTATAAGGGGCATTTTCCTCTCTAAAGGACACTCTCTTTTCAATTTTCATTCTTGCTCTCTTCTCCATCAAGTTGACTTCCACAGAAAGAGCACCCTTTTGCATGTCTTTGAGAGTTGCAAAATCTCTCTCTCTCAGCTGATAGGCCATCTCAGGGTCAAACCCTTCAGGAAACTTGTTTAAAGCTGAGCCCTGTGGAGGTTTTAGTTCTGGGGAAAGTGCATTATACACACTATTAAATCTAGTGCAATAAGCTTGGACACTTTCCCCAGTGTCTCTATGGAGGTTCTTGTAGTCAAAAAGGACTTGGAGAGGGTTTTTCTTTACTTCCCATTTATTTAAGAATGTTTGATGGAAGGCTTGGAGATAATTAATACTACGGGGAGTTAAAACTTTAAACCATTTTCTTACTTCTCCCCCAAAGCTCTGAGCAAATAATCTAAGCTTGAGAGAATCATCATCAATTTCATTTCTGTCAAAGTAGTCATTCATCTTATCCACATGTTGTGATGCAGTTGTAGCATTTCTAGCATCATATAATGGAATTTTGGACTGATAGTCATGTGGAAGATTGACTAATGGTGCAGGAAGGACTAGAGGAGCATACCATGTTGCCATGATATGTGGTGGAGGTGGATTTACAAGAGGTGGATTAACAAAATGGAAAGTGGGTTGAAGTGGAGTGGCTTGGGTAGTGGATGTAGGGTGAGCAGAAGTGGATGGATCAGGGATAGACTGCTAAGTTTATCTTGGATGAGAGACACCTAGGTTGTGAAGGAAATGAAAATCAGGAGGTGTTGTTTCTCTTCTACCAGGCTGTTCACTTGTTTTAGGAGACGATAGTGAAGACTCAGAATCTAACTGATCTAAATCACCAAGAGACCTAGTTCTAAATGGATTCACCAAGTCAGCTTGTGATTTTTGTAGAGATGAAATATTTCCAGGGACTGAATTAGCTCTCGAGGGTGATCTGAAAACAGTTGATAATTTATTCCTAGGAGACTTCCTAAGGATACTTTCTGGGTTATCAACTATGTCAAGTGGGTTAGGGTCAGGATAGGCTCTAGTGTGAATCTTTCTAGGAGCCACTATGCTGTGTTTTTCAGACCCAAATAAACAAGAAAACTTCAACCAGGTATGATAATCTTTGAGAGGTTAACTAATCTGTTTACACAAAGTTTAATCCTACAGTCCTCTAACTGAGTTTGACTAATGTTTAAAATGATGAGGGTTCTTCCCAGTGGAGTCTTAAGGTCTGTTTAAGGATTTTGGAGTTGCCAAGTGAAAATTTTTAGCTCTTTTCAGAGGTAAAAGGTTTTATGGTCCACCACCATGTTTATTTGAATTCCAATATGAAATATTTTTAGGTTTTCTAAGTTATTTTTCAGTTGTGCTATTTCTAAGAATGTCCTAACTCCATTTCAAAACTTTGCTAAGGTTATGAGACAAAGACAGTCCATACTTATGGCTAAGCCAACTGGTTTTTCAAGGTTAGATAAAGTCTTAAGAGAATCTTAGGTTTTACCTAGTTTGTCACTGATTCAAACAAGTTCTATCATGATTACCATTCCTTGGTAGTGCTTAGAAAGGCTGCGTTTTACTCACAAGGTTTTATGTAGTATTTAAGGGACGTTGTCCCCAGCGGAGTGCCAGAAATGTTAGGAATCTGTAATTTTAGCAGATTGGTGAGACTAAAACTACAGAAGAAACACTATTTCAACCAACTTTGGGATTCTAAGATCTAGCCCTCCTGAATCCAGAGAGGGATCTCTCTATGAATGGGTTCAAAGATGTGATCTTAAATAGCTGAAATTGTGATATTAGGCTAGTTATGAAGAGCAAGGGTTTTGTTTTGGTTTTTTTGGTTGGGCAAAGACATGATGAAGGTGAAGGCAGTTTCAAGATGAAGGGTGAAGGTGTCTGCAGGTGAAGGAATGATTTGGCTGACAGAAAGGCAAAGACAGTTTTAACCCATTGGGTTATGGATTCATAGTGATCCAGGTGGATATAGGTGGCCACCCACCTATTCCATTTGGACCAGCACCATCAATTCTTGCAGATTTTCACATTCAGCACAACTTACTATTTTTAGCAGGTTTTCAGGTCCTCCACTCTCGGAGCCATTTTGGGGGCTTAATGATCTAGGTGGATACTGGTGGCCACCCACCTATTCCTTTTGAACCCCCATCTCCAGTTCTTTCAGTTTTTCAGTTTCGGCATAACTTACTATTTTTTAGCAATTTTTCAGGTCCCAAACTTTCGGAGCCGTTTTGAGGCCCTAAATGACGTTTTTTGGGTATCGTTTTACCAGCGAATTGGATTATCCAATTTTTCTCGAAAGTTGTGGTCCTCGGATAGATCTTTCTAACGAGCTATTGAGCATGTCAAACAGAGATCGAATGCCAAAGTTACGCCCCCGGGAAGTTGAACCACCAATTTACCCAAACAGGCACCCACAGTTTTGGCGCCTCATCTCCTACGGTTAGGTTTTTGGATGTTTCGGATTCTACATTGTTTCTCAACAATAAATAGGCCCTTGAGCCTCATTATAACACAGTTCAGCGGGCTGTAGCTACCACATCTCTTCTCAGAGATAGCTACCAGCACCCTAGCTATTT
Source organism: Pinus albicaulis (assembly GCA_034641835.2). Taxonomy (NCBI): domain Eukaryota; kingdom Viridiplantae; phylum Streptophyta; class Pinopsida; order Pinales; family Pinaceae; genus Pinus; species Pinus albicaulis. Next base: position 1,590,777,539 of record CM076570.1, read on the forward strand.
TATTTTCATTATGTCTGTAAGCATATTTCTGTTATTTGATATTAATGAAATGATGCATTATTTCCGCTGCATCTCTATGTTTATGGTTATTTCTGTATTCTGTTGCGTTCCTGCATAAATCTAGATCAGTGGTATCAGAGGGGGTCTACTCTTTCTTTGTTTTTCTTTGCATGTCCCCAACGCGGTCAGGGTATAAGGAGTTAGGGCTCGATCTGGTTGAACCCTTGCAAGATCAGCCTCGCAAACCCCGACGACCTCCCATGGCGGAAGAAAAGAAAGACGAGGGAGCAGGAGATCCTATCAAAATACTGCTCGAGGAGGCACTCGAGAAACAAAGGAACGCGATGATGGATAACTTTGCTCAAATCCTTCAACGATTGCCCACATATGGCGCATCTGCATCCAACAACCACTCTGGAGGCACCACTCCCTTCAAGGTACAGGTAAACTTTGACATTCCTATATTTGAAGGAAAAATAGATGCAGACGCTGTAGATAGATGGTTAAATTTGCTGGAAGGGTATTTCTCGGTCCATGACTTCTCTGACCGAGAAAAGATTATTTTTGCACTCCTCAAAGCTGCCCCCCATGTCAAAGACTGGTGGGAAACCTACCGTGAGCAAGAGGGCGAAGGGGAACCCTCTCTATTCTCGGCCACACCCACTTGGAATTCGTTCCGAGACGGCATCAAGGAACAATATTACCCTGTGGGGAGCTATGAGGACAAATACATCCAATGGACCACGCTGCGGCAACAAAAGGATCAAGATGTGCACGAACTGACGAATTTGTTCCATACCCTGCGCACAAAGTTGGGTATTAAAGATTCAAAGAGACATTTGGTGCTCAAGTACCGTGGTTGTCTACACAAACACATTCAGGAGGAAATGGAATTTCTCAACATTACATCGCTTGGCACGACATATCGCTATGCCGCCAAGATCGAGCAGAAATTTAAGCAGAAGAAGAGAGACTTTGGATCTACAAATCCGAAAGGTGCCCCTGAACCGAAGAACAAGGGGCAAGGCCAAAGAAATGCGACTCAGAACAACACCAAAAATATAAAGAAGGACACTGGGAAGTGGTGTGAATTTCATAACAGCCCCACTCACAGCACAAACGAGTGTCGGGCCAAACAGTCTTTGGTGGCCGAACTAAAGGCACCCGAATCAGATGCATTTTCTGATCCTGAGTTAGAACCAGACAAAGGCAATGACAAAGGGAAGTAGATCATTGATGCGGATCCCAGTGCCATTTTTGCCACCACCAAGATCCAGAAGGAGGGTCCAGAGGATCCAGAGGAGGGGGAGCGCCTCTTCCAGTCGCAGATGTGGGTAAAGGGTTCTCCGCTGTAATTTCTCATCGATAACGGAAGCCAAAAGAACCACATCTTAGCAGAGGTCGTGAAGCAGCTCGGCCTACCAACCATAGCCCACCCGCAGCCATATACCATTGGGTGGCTCCACCCAGGGAGAGATCTCCACATTCGCCAGCAGTGCCGCCTTCCGTACAGTATCAAGCCATTCACGGATGAGGTATTGTGTGATGTTGCTCCTCTTGATGTAGCTGATGTATTATTTGGCCAACCATAATTATGGAGGCGACATGCTGTGTATGAGTCTAGGCCTCGTGCTGTTATTATTACTTTGGGAAATAACTTGTACAGGATACCGGAGGTATCACCGCCTCCTGTCATCTCTTTGACTACTACAAAACAACGCAGTAAGATCGTTTCCCAAACCAGGAAATTCATTTTCCTTACGACTCACTCACAGGGAAAGAAGAATATTGTGGCCACAACCTTGAAACAGGGCTCCCTTGCACGGCTGCAGCAGATGGACAAATACGATGACAATTTCTCCTCGCTCATAGAGGTTCCTCTACACTGTCAGGACAAGCACTCCATTGATCTGACTCCCAACGCACCATCGCCTGATGTTGCCATACATCCTGCAACTACACATACAGAATCCAAACATGTACTGTCTGAGGCTGATAAAGAAACCAAATTTAACAAATGCATCCAACATACTCAGTTCAATAGAATTTGCCTCATCTCATGGAGGATCTCAACGCAATGGGGACCATTGCTTCCTAAGGAGGGAGGAATGATCCAGGTGGATATTGGTGGCCACCCACCTATTCCATTTGGACCAGCACCATCAATTCTTGCAGCTTTTCACATTCAGCACAACTTACTATTTTTAGCAGGTTTTCAGGTCCTCCACTCTCAGAGCCATTTTGGGGGCTTAATGATCCAGGTGGATACTGGTGGCCACCCACCTATTCTGTTTGAACCCCCATCTCCAGTTCTTTCATTTTTTCAGTTTCGGCATAACTTACTATTTTTAGTAGTTTTTCGGGTCCTGAACTTCCGGAGCCGATTTGAGGCCCTAAACGACGTTTTTTGGGTATTGTTTTACCAGCGAATTGGATCATCTAATTCGTCCTGAAAGTTTTGGTCCTCGGATAGATCTTTCTAATGAGCTATTGAGTGCATCAAACGGAGACCGGATGCCAAAGTTACGCCCCTGGGAAGTTGAACCACCAATTTACCCAAACGGGCGCCCACAATTTTGGCGCCTCATCTCCTACGGTTAGGTTTTTGGACGTTTTGGATTCTACATTGTTTCTCAACAATAAATAGGCCCTCGAGCCTCATTGTAACACAGTTCAGCGGGCTGTAGCCGCCACATCTCTTCTCAGAGATAGCTACCAGCACCCTAGCTATTTTATTTTCATTCTGTCTGTAAGCATATTTCTGTTATTTGATATTAATGAAATGACGCATTATTTCCGCTGCATCTCTATGTTTATGGTTATTTCTATATTCTGTTGCGTTCCTGCATAAATCTGGATCACATAGGAGGATTTTAATTGGACAACAAGGTTCAATTAGGATCCATGGGGCAAGTTACTTATGTCAAAGGATCTCTTAAGGTGATTCTATGGAATGAAATACATAGGAAATGAAGAACAAACAAATGAAGAAACAGTGAAACAACCGAAGATCAAGTAAGTTCTTTTAAACTATCTTGCTTCAACATGTACTTAAAGAAAAACATAAGAGTATTCTGAAATCAGGTTAGTACCTTTAAACTAGCCTGCATTGAAGTACTTTCAGTTAGAAAACATTAGAAAATAGTTGAACAGCTTAAGATCAGGTAAGTGCCTTTAAAATACCTTGCTTTCAGTATATTCAATAAGAAAAGCATAAAAGTATTCTGAGATCAGGTTAGTACCTTTAAACTAGCCTGCATTGAAGTACTTTCAGTTAGAAAACATTAAAAAATAGTTGAACAGCTTGAGATCAGGTAAGTTCCTTTAAACTACCCTGCTTTCAGCATATTCAAATAAGAAAACCACAGATAATAGTGACAAAGAGAAATTTAGATCAGGCAAGTGCCTTTAAACCAACTTGCATTGATGTACTCTTTAAAGAGAATGTTCAAATGAAGAAAACATAGATAATAAAGATTTCAGTAAGAGTAGGGTACTGTTGAGAGTAAATCCTAACTCTATGTTTGCTGCTCTTTATCAGAGAAAGTGAACAGAGTGAAAAAATTAAGCAAAATAAAAATTGACAGTGAGGAACACATCACCATTGACATAAATCAGGATCCCATAAATGAACAGCTTGTATTTGATGTTTCAAACCAGTTACAATCAGCAAGCCTGGTGGGTCTCTACAACTTCAAACTTCCCATATCAGCTTCTATATCTTCAAGTTGCAAACAGGGCATCAATAGCTTCAAAAACTATTACATGCGTTCAGATGTCCAGAGACCAAAATTTTCTCATCTTCTACAGAAGTATTTATAGAAGAATGAGGAGGTGGGATCTGATAAAAGATCTCCTGGGTCAATTAATGCAGATGGATGACTCTTCGACCTTTGAAGGGCTCGATGAAGTAATTTACAGATAATCTGTCTGTATTAAATTGATGTACATTTATGAATTGAGTTCGGTGGGAGCCTTTGTTGACTTTTGAGGCTCGGTGTCATGTTTGAAGTAACTCTGTTGCTGCTTTCCGAGGTCTAATGATTGGAAAGATTAGCTTCTGGGCTGCTTTTAATCTTTAAAATAGTTTTGCCGAAAATTAGAGATAAGATCCTTGAATAATATTAATTGTTCGGCTGTCTTTGGGAAGAACACCTATTGTTTGTAATAATGACTAAGAGTTCTTTAATTACCATGAGGCTGTGGGTGCCTTTTAAGAGCTGGAGAGTTTATTTACTTTAGTTTAGTGTTTTCGGGACAGATCATGCTCGGTCTGTGTCTTCGGTCTTCTGTTCTGGTATAAACTGATACTCTTTAACTGTGATTTCAAAAACACAGTGTTTTGTTGATGTGCAGGCCACACAGGGCTTATAAGGCATCAATGCCTCATGAAATGCTGATGAAAACATCGAATCTACACCTCGCAAATGGTTTCCATTGATGAAACAATGGCAGGGAAAACATCTTTCCTGACCCTTTGGCCTTTCTTTTAATAAAACGGAAAACCATTGATAACCTGAAAAATACAGAACTATGTTATAAAATCCTGCGTTTTTGGTTTAAACTGCTTTAGAGGTGTGGGAGGAGAGCAGGACCATTGGATGGCATCATCCAATGGTTGGGAATCATTTTGAAATAGTCAAAGGAGATTGGAGGAAAAGAATAGATCAGAACCATCGATCGCGCGTAGATCAACGGTGGGGATTACACGTTGGAATCCCCTTGGCAGAAGGTGGAAAGCGATGGTATGAAGAGAGATTAGATTCGGACACGTGGACGGTCCAGATCCAATCGGAGGATCACAATCGGCGGGAGGAAAATAAGGGTACGATGAAAATCTCCGATGCGATTGCGCGATCGGAAGGGCCAATGCGATTGAGCGATGACTATTGATCTGAGGATCAGATCAACGGCAGGGAATGAATCAGAGGGATGGGCGATCGTGGGGACAAAAAAATGTATACGATTGAAACATTGCGATGCGATTTGCGTGGGCCGTTGATAAGCTTTAGATCAACGGTCAATATCTTTTGATTTTTTGCACCGGCGGAAAACCCTTATACTTTATAAAAAACCCAGTTTTTCACATAATACAAAGTTTTGGTAAGTCGAGCGGAATATATATATATATATATATATATATATATATATATATATATAATTGGTGCCCGATTGCAGGGCCATTGGATATATGGCATATGATGGGCCCGAGGTGTTTATATAAAAAAGGGCCAATTGCATAAGAACTTCAAAGTAAAGCTTTTCAATCAACCCATTATAAAGAATCCTTGATGCAATTAAGCGCTTCGGGACTTCAACACTTGGTCCCGGGGTGCAAGTTATATGGAATGAAAGCGAAGGGGGTGGGGTTTATATATATGACCCAATCAGATTGAAACTTTGATGCGGGTCTTTTCGATCAACCCATTGAACTTTCTTCAATTGCAACTGCACGATCGGTCTTTAAATCTACCCATTGAAATATTTAACACGTGACTTTGGTTTTTAGACCAAAACTTTGGAAAAGTGGGTTTTTGGGTTTTACAAAGGAAAAAGTGGTTCGGGAATGGATTTTCATAAGGTTTTAAGCACCGAAGGAAGGATTGATGGTTTATATGAGAAATAATATAATCGGGGGTCTTATATGCAAAGGCTAATCGCAATCATAGTTTTTCGATACAAAGCCAATTGCATTGGGGTTTTCAATATAAAGCCAATCGCATCGGAACTTTGGAATCATGGCAAAGACTTGTGCACTTTGGATTTTTGCGATGTGATTAGTGCCAAGGGGTTTCAATGCTTGGTCTTAGCACCATGGGCATTCAGTGGGGAAATGGTTGAGACTTGGCCCAAAGGGGCTTAAACCCTTAATACAAAAATGGGTTTTTTCATAATTTTCAATGGGTTTCAAAGAGTTTTGGGGCTTTCGCTGTAGTTTAAAAAGGGGTTTTAAACTATGCAACAATGAGTTTCATGGATGGAAGAAGGGGAAAACATAAAAAAATGGAATTTTACGGAGGAAAAGGGAAACAAATGTAGGTTATTTTCTGAATGGAGGAAGGGGAGGGAGGGAATTTTGCAGCAGTCTTTGTCATGGAATTTTTAGCAGATTTTCTGAGTTTCTGGAGGGAATCAACAGTGAAGACCTTTAGAGATGAGCATGAGATCTTCCAAAGGCTTCAAGAGATAAAATTTTGGCCATGAAAGTGTTTCCTTAAGACTGAACAATGTTTTGGACACCTTTTGATAGAACAAATTTTATAGGTGGCCAACAAGTTCATTTCTTTGTTCAAAAAAAAAAAAAAAAACTATAAATAGGATTGCTGATTCAATTTGTTTTCTGCCTATTTTGCTGTTCCATCTTCAGAACAACACTTTTTGGTTTTGTTGTTCCATCTTCAGAACAACACTTTTTGATTCTTCTATTCCATCTTCGGAACAACACTTGTTGGTTTTGCTATTCCATCTTCGGAACAACACTTTTTGGTTTTGCTGTTCCATCTTTGGAACATCACTTTTTGGTTCTGCTGTTCCATCTTTGGAACAACACTTTTTGGTTCTATTGTTCCATCTTTGGAACAACACTTTTTGGTTTTGCTGTTCCATCTTTGGAACCACACTTTTTGATTTTGCTGTTCCATCTTTGGAACAACAATCTCTTTTGTTTTTTCTGTTCCAATTTTGGAACAACACTTTTGTTTCTTGTACAATTTTTGTGTGTTCTGAACAACACTTGGTCCTGGGGTGCAAGTTATATGGAATGAAAGAAAAGGGGGCGGGGTTTATATATATGACCCAATCGCATCGGAACTTTGATGCAGGTCTTTTCGATCAACCCATTGAACTTTCTCTGATTGCGATTGCGCGATCGGTCTTTCAATCTACCCATTGAAATATTTAACACGTGACTTTGGTTTTTAGACCAAAACTTTGGAAAAGTGGGTTTTTGGGTTTTACAAAGGAAAAAGTGGATCGGGAATGGATTTTCATAAGGTTTTAAGCGCCAAAGGTGAGATTTATGGTTTATATGAGAAATAATATAATTGGGGGTCTTATATGCAAAGGCTAATCGCAATCGGAGTTTTTCGATACAAAGCCAATCGCATCAAGTTTTTTCAATATAAAGCCAATCGCATCGGAACTTCGGAATCATGGAAAAGACTTGCGCACTTTGGATTTTTGCGATGTGATTAGCACCGAAGGGTTTTAGTGCTTGGTCTTAGCACCATGGGCATTCGGTGGGGAAGTGGTTGAGACTTGGCCCAAAGGGGCTTAAACCCTTAATACAAAAATGGGTTTTTTAATAATTTTCAATGGTTTTTAAAGAGTTTTGGGGCTTTCTCTGTAGTTTAAAAAGGGGTTTTAAACTATGCAACAATGAGTTTCATGGATGGAAGAAGGGGAAAACATAAAAAAGCGGAATTTTACGGAGGAAAAGGGAAACAAATGTAGGTTAGCTTCTGAATGGAGGAAGGGGAGGGAGGGAATTTTGTAGCAGTCTTTGTCATGGAATTTTTAGCAGAATTTCTGAGTTTCTGGAGGGAATCAGCAGTGAAGACCTTTAGATATTGTTAGTCATTAGTATTTTGCATCTGTTGTTGATGAATAAATTCCTAGCCGAGTTTTCTAGAAGCTGATCTCCATATGTCAATTTTTCCTCTAGAAAAACCCTCAAACAAATTTTTTTCTTTTCCCCCTCTCTTGCATATTAATATGGAAGTGGTCTTCAGGTTTCAGTCCTGTCCTAAATCAGCAAACCTTCCTTGTACATAATTGTCACAAGCCTTGTACCTTTGATATCAGTTTTCCCATGCTTTCACACAGCTCACTGTCCAGCATAAATCAAGTTGTTTACTCCTCTCTCATCGTTTATTTTGCCATATAATGACCTAACAATATCTCAGAAATCTCTCAGAAGTTATGAAAAATTCTCTAGGTCTAGGTGGTGGTGTTTAGGGCAAATACCTTGAGAAAAGCTATCTCTAGTCAAAATCCCTGTCTTCAATATCAGTCAGCCATCATTTATTATTATATGGAAAAACAACCCTTTGTTTATCTATAGGTCATACACCATCAAAGTGGTCGTTGTGTTTTTTTTCAGCAAAGATCAGAAATGTTCAATTCAAGAAAAAGCAGAGTTTTTAGGTCTTGTGTCTAAAGAAAGAAGATCAACTGAAATTTTAGGCATTATCATCATGACACTACAAGAAGGAACTCCAATGATCAAAGCTATTTTAACAATGCATCTCTGCAGGGGTGCTAGTATGAAATGGCTCAAATCAGTGTTGGGAAAGATAAACTATAGGAAAAGACTTCAAATTGTAGCAGTTCACTGTTGGAAATCAAAAGAGAATGCAGTTTGCAAAGAAAGGAAACTCACTGGACTAAATCCCATAAAGTCAAAGCACCAAAAAGGTCAAAAAGTCCCCCATCATGGCAAAAAGATACAAATATCAGAAGATCACTGCCTCCAACAACTCAAAATGGAATTTTTTCATTCATTTCCAAATAGGTGGGCCAGCTTTGAAAATCACTCTTATGCAACCAACACAGTTTTCAAGAAGTTGTCCCTACAAAGAAAAATGAAAATCACCTTCTTTAGGTTGCAAAAGGAAAAGTTTTATTTTACAAAAAAAACTGAAACATACTAATGTACGAGGTGTTCTATCTTTTCATCAAGAAGTTGATTATGCAACAGGATCTAAAATTTGTTTGAAGTCCGAACTTCAAGGTTAAACAAAGATAAAAGTAAACAATACAGTTTACAAGGGCCTCTTTCAATTGTAAGCAGAAGGCTTTTCAATAATGAACAGAGAAAGAAAAAGACCTAGATTCAAAGGTCTCCTTCAATCATACACAGAGTACCCACTCAGATTGCGATGCCTCCTTCAATAATAGAGAAAGGGGCATGAGCATTTCTATTTTCAAATGGTCTCCTTCATAACAAGTAGAGGGCCCATAGATAGCCTGTTTAAAGACAAACCCTAAATTGATGAGCAGGACAAAGACACTGTTGCTTGAAATAATTCCTTCACTAATAAGCTGAGGGCCTAGAATTTGGTGTAAAAATAGCACCTCCTTCATGTACAAGTAGAGGGTGCAAGGAGAAATTTGGAAAATAAGCACATAGGCGAGACAAATCATGTGTCCCGCCCAAGACCAGTTTCGCTTCAAACAGTGTTTCTGACCAAACATAGATGAAATTTATAAAAGTGAGAGAGGTTTTTGTCCCTCATAAGTTCAAGAAGAAAACCTCCTTCGGTTTCTACACAGGTATCATGGTTTGTGAGAAATGTGAAAAATTTAGATGTCACGGGAGAATTTCTGCACTAGGATTCATCATTTTGAATAGTTATGGGAAAGATAGATTTTGAACAACAAAATTGACTCCAAATTAAAAAATTAAAATTTTTATGGAAATTAGACTTCCATAGCTTTCCGATGAGCCATCTCGGGCCAAATTTCGACAATAGGAAGTCATCCAAAAATAGCCTGCAATCAACGCTATGTTTTTCTGCACCAGCATTCACCATTTTTTACCATTGATGGGACAGTAAGATTTTGAACACCAAAATGGACACCAAATAAACAAAATCAAGAATATTTTGAAATTATACTTCTCTAGCTTTCCAACGAGCCATCTCGGGCCCAATGCCGACATCGGGAAGGCATCCAAAAGTGGCTTACAAACAGCACTATGCATTTCTGCACCATGATTCACCAGTTTTGAGCAGTGTTGGGAGAATGAATTTTTGAACAACCAAATGGACTCCAAATGAAAACATTCAAGCTGTTTTGGAAATTATACTTCCACATATTTCCAATGAGCCATCTCGCGCCCAATTCTGACACCGGGAAGGCCTTCAAAGTTGGGTGCAAAGTTGCGCGGCGCTCCTGGAAAAGTGCGCGGCGCTCCTGTGCACAAAATTTACAAAGGGCAACAAAGGTGCGTGGCGCTCCTGTAGCAGCGCGCGGCGCTCCTGTAGCATCAGTCAAAAAAATTTCCTAAAAACCTTAAAAAACTATTTTTAGGGCTGCTTAAACAATCAAACAAGGGCTGCCATCATTCTACAAGGTATTTTGTTGACTTCCTTGCTGAATTCAAGCTGTTAAGTGATGGGTTTATGATGATGTCAAAAGGGCTAAAAACTGCCCTCAATATAGTGCTAAAAGCATAAACCAGCAAGTCAAAATATAAATAGTAGTAGAGGTTTTTCAAATTGTTGGAGGTGCCCTAACTGAGATAGGGCAAAGTTAACCTCTATCAGCAAAATGTAATGGAGAAGTAGTGGTAAAGAGGGTTAAGTGTTCTGTTTTAAATCCAAGTTTGTTGTGGCTATGATTGCCCAAGACTGACATAGTAAAAATGGTGGGTTTTCATTGATACCAAAGGACTTTATAAACTACCACAAACAGTGTTCAAAGGTAGAGACAGAGTTTTAAGGGAAAAAACCCAGTGTTTGAAAATTGAAGCAGTAGGCCTAATTTCATGAACAACGATCATTGAATAGGTGTTTTTGTCACTGTCAAAGGTCACCCTTATATAGTGAAGAGCAAAGTTAGAGCTACCTCTTTATCCATAAAACAAAATTTAGGGTGTGAAGCTGTTGTTACATTTTGAAGGTGTTTTGTCAAAATCTGTGTGAGAAAGCAGTGAACATAAGGAGCTGTGTTTTATGTTTGAGACTTGGAATTGCCATGGTTTTGTTTGCCCAAACCCTGATATAGTGAAACTGGTGGATTTGTATTGCTATCAAAAGAACATGTAAACTGCCCTCCAAACAATATTGAAAGGTGCAAAACAGTCTCCAACAATTTTTTTACCCACAGTCAGAGAGAAGCTCAAATAGCACAAGTAACAACAAGTGAGCAACAAAAGGACAAGAGGAGGAAAGAGGGATATTGAATTTATAAGTTAAGCCTTTTTTCCTAGTAAAAGACAGTCACGCTCAAAGGTATATCTGCAATCCTTCATAGGGCTCAGAGAATATTTTCCTTCCACAGTGCAGATATCAAAAGGGAAAACAATTTTCTCTCTAATAAGAAACAATCAAAGTTTTACTTTCTCAAAAGGTTTGTTTCATTTCAAGAAGGTGTCAGGCTTATAAAGGAAATGCTCTTTTCCACTATGAAATTGATCCAAAAAAAAGAGTATCAGGTTATGTTTAAAGGATAAAGGTTCAAGTTTGTTTAAAAGCAGAGACTGTTTCGAAACATCTTTCAAAAAGCTTCACCAAACGAGTATGAAAGGGACTTTGACTTTTCCATGTTTAAAATGGAAGTAAGGATCGTGGCCATATCTTTTTTCAAATTTCCAAAGCACAAAAAAATCCTTTTATTTTCACTCTACCAAAGAAAGAAGAGCACAGGGTTTAAAGGGTGAAGCAGTGGGTCAGTCTTCAGACAGCAGTGGTCATTATATCAGCTTCTTTGACCTTTCAAAGGTTTCTTTTGGGTGTTGAAAAGACAAAACAATGTCTTGAATTTCCATTCATAAAACATAGCCAGTCAGTAAAGCTAACATTTGCATTCGAAGATGTTGTCAATCTGAGGTAGGAGAAGCAGTAGAGTATAAAGAAGGCAGTATTTTGTTTAAGGAGGAGTTTATTGTTGTTGAATGCTACAAGATTTTTTTGTGACTACATCAAAAACAAATAATTTCTGTCCCCTTATCCTATTACACAGTAACCTTGGAATGTGTGTGCACTTTGTTTGAATGTGTTTATGTTGTTGAATGCATTGGTTGAGTGACCTAAAAGGAGATCAGTGTTTTTGAATTAGAAAGGATTTTTGTTTTGCTTTCCTCTAAAAAAGACAAGGTTGTCCTATTGCCTCAAAACACCAAAGCTGGGTGCCCTTACACAGGAAAGTCACTTTGACTGTGTTTATCCTTGTGGATTGTGTAATTCATTGTGAGTATTGGCTAATATATGTACAAAGGCTGGGAAAGGCAGCATTCAGAAGGAACAGGGGTCTTATATCAAAGAAGTGCATTTCACACGGCATGTGAAATCATTGTTGCTTGGTCGAACAGTCAGTAGACAGGAAGGGCAGAGTTTTATTTTAAGAAGACATTCCAAAGAAATCTTAAGTCAGTTTGATGTTGCAGAAGTGCATCCAAGTCAAGATGTCTCCCAACAGGGATTTAGAGCTTCAAAGGAGAATGACGAAGCATTACCAAAAGATAAATCAGTTTTCCCGTCACAAGTTAAAGACTGCCCAAGGAAAGCTAAAGGAGGCTAAAGGGAGCGCCCGACACGACAAGTGAAGAAAGACATATCAAAACTTCATATTTTGGCTTCTGCTTTAGAACATGTTGCTAGGGACCCGTGAGGGTCATACACACTGATTTTGGGAAAATTTCAACATACTTTGGTTTTTTGGAATTTTTGAGTTTTTGGTCAAAACTCATGAAATTCGCCATTTCATTCTGGGGATTCGTCAAGGGAGGAGAATGGTATCATTGGATGCCATAATTTCATGATCACACCCTTAGTGATTTTGAGGACATTTGGAGATCATTTTCCCCCTCAAAACGGCGAAAAATGCTCACTTTTTCCACACTTTGCCCGGTCTATCAACAGACTGCAATTTTCTGGCTTTTTTATACACAGGTGTAGATTTGAAGAACTTCCAGGCATCAGATCTGGAACATTTCAGTTGTTCCGGAAAGTAGACACTCAGATATTTATAACAAGCTATCATGAGCCCAGTTTCGACGTCAGGAAGGCTGCCAAATGTTTCCAGCAAGTTAGGGGACCTTTTGCTGATGAAAATTTGAAGTATTTTTGTAATTTTTGAAACTCTAAATTTTGCTTTTTCCAAATGTGCGTTTAACTATTTTTGCACTTGGAAAATGATGCAAAGTCAATTATTTTTCCTTTTTTAGCATTTTTTAGATATTTTATGAGATATTTTGTGCCTTGGGGTTTGCAAAGACTCAAGGACAAGTTTAGATATTTTGATTAGGCCAATGAGGATGCAAGTTGAACCATGAGGTTTTCCTCACTTGAGCCTATATATTCCAAAGGCTTTCATTGTAAAACAAGGCTGAACTTGAGAAGAGAAGCAATATATGGTCATATGAGCTTTGGAAGGAAATACTTGTGTTATGCTTTTGGATTGCCTCTTGGATGTTCTTGGATGAATGATGAAGGATTTTTGATGGATTCCATGACTTGGTAGAATGGTATAATGTCTCTTGCTTTGTTGTTGTCTTCTAGTTTTCATTCATGATACATGTTTCTTGCTTGCTATAGATCAGTAGAGAAAAAATTTGAGATATGCCCATGGAGGCACCTCAAATTTCCTGAATCTTCATAGCCTTCATGTTTTTTTCTTCCTTAGTTGCATTAAAGAATTCTTAACTGCTCTTTAACAACTTGAGGATATTGTTGCTTGTTTCATTCATAGTTCTATACATGCTAAGGACTTACGGTATGCCCTGTTTACCTATGGCTAGCTATAGTTCCATCCATGAAATTTCTCTTTGACTGATTAGATTATCATTTTGTTTGAACCAAGGAGGCCTAGTTTCGATCTAGCCCTTTGCCTAAAACTATGCAAATATTGTTGTTCAAAGTGCCCAATAACTTGAAGTACTGTGTTTAGGAATTCTGGCATAGTGTTTTGAGTTGTTTATCTTCCTTAAGTGTTTTCCCCAAATTTTGATAGCCATTTCCCAAAGTTAGAGGGTCTTACACTTCTATGCATGGCTTGAATTTTTATTTCTAAGTATTGATTAGCTTGTAGTTACATTTTGCATGATTAATGGTTTTCCCTACCATGTTTATGTTATCTATTAAACTAGTTATGCTTGAAACTCTTTGTTGTTCACAAACTTGATGTCCATTTACTCCATTTTTCCCTGAGATCCTTTCTACCTTGAATCAAATCAGCCCTTCAACAGCCTTGTATCGTTATCTAATAGATTTCTTGACCTTTTGACTCCATAGCCCATTTAATCTAACATCTTGTTACCTGTTCCATATCTTTGATCAGTTTCATCCCTCACAACTTAAAAAACCAAAACCAAAAAACATACTCCATAACTAGCCTAAAATCAGAACACGATAAGCAAACAAATAGATATCCCTTACACATATAGAGAGAGCCCTCTCTGAGTCCAGGAAGGCTAGGTCCTTGGGCTCCAAAGCTTGGTTTGATGTTACACTGTCATTTGGCTTGCCAATCAGCGAAATCATGGGACCCTAACATAATGGCGATCATGGTGGGACTTACTGAGTACATGACAGTCTAGCGAACTCTTATAGACTCTTTAGTCCTTCAATCCTAAACTCAGACCATCAGCCTGTAGAATCATTTAGAGTAAACTCTCTATTTCACCATCTTAGCAAAGTGATGAATCAGGTTTATAACACTCTCATAGACTAGGCTGCACATAAAACTCAGAAAAACCCCAAAAAACTCCCTTAGATTGGTTTTTGTCAGTACTGGTGGTGGACCATACACATATACCTCAAAACAACTAGAATTCCACCTGGCGACTCCACTAGCCTCCAGTAGGCCTTACTACTTTGCTAAATTTTAGAATACCACCCGATTTAGCCACCTCATCGCCAACCTAACATAATGGCGATCACGGTGGGACTCTGAGTATTAAACAAACTTAGATTCCCTAGACCTTAAGAGACCTTTGAGAATAATATTTGATTGACTCATCCCACCGCTCACTAACATAATGGCGATCACGGTGGGACTCTGAGTTAGTGACAATCTAAGGACACCTTAGAACTCCAGACGTCCCTTATTTTCAAGAATACCCTCCTTTTTAGCCACCTCATTGCAACCTAACATAATGGCGATCACGGTGGGACCCTGAGTAATAAACAAACTTAGTTTCCCTAATCTTTAGAGACTTTTGAGAATATCATTTGGCTGACTTATCCCACCGCTCATTAACATAATGGCGATCACTGTGGGACTCTAAGTGATTAAAAACTTAGTTTCCCTATACCTTTAGAGACCTTTGAGAATACTATCTTGACTGACTTATCCCACCGCTCACTAACATAATGGCGATCACGGTGGGACGTACTGAGTACATGACAGTCTAGCAAACTCTTATAGACTCTTTAGTCCTTCAAAACTAAACTAATACCATCAGCCTTTAGAATCATTTAGAGTCAACTCTCTGTTTCACCATCTTAGCAAAGTGATGAATCAGGTTTATAACACTCTTACAAACTAGGCTGCACATAAAAAACTCAAAAAACCCCAAAAAACTTCCTTAGATTGGTTTTTGATAGTATTAGTGGTGGACCATACATATATATCTCAAAACAACCAAATCCACTTGGCGACTCCACTAGCCTCCAGTAGGCCTTACTATTTTACCGAACTCTAGGTTACTATCCGATCGACCTATCCCATCGCTCACTAACATAGCGGGAGATGGTGGGACACTGAGTACATGACAGTCTAGCAAACTCTTATAGACTCTTTAGTCCTTTAGATACTTAAACAAGAAAGCAGTCCATAGACTCAGTTACAGTAAACTCTTTTTGTTCTCACCACTCTAGCAAAGTGTTGAAACAAGTTTAGAATACTTCAAACCATAGGCTGCACATAAAACTAGAAAAACCTTAAAAACATTTCTAGATTAGTTACTGGTGGTGGACCATAGCTATATCTTCACAAAAACAACCAAGTTCCACCTGGCGACTCCACTAGTCCATCCCTTTTGATTTTGACCTGTTAGCCATCAGTATTTTTTACATGTTAAGTGATGACTATATCCATAGCTGAGTTTTCTAGAAGCTGAATTCCATATGTCAATCTGTCATCTAGAAAAACCTCATAAAACTTTTTTCGCCCTCTTACTTATCATTCCACCCATGTCAAAGTCAAAATCCATTATCACTATCTTTTCTAGTTTCAGCCCCCCTAGTCTATCCATCAGCTCCAAAAGGAAAAGTCCAAGTCTATTTCAGAAGTCTCCCCTATGTTAGGAAGTGGCGCTTTAAGGCATTTCACCCTTGGCAATCATCAAAGGGCCAAAAAACCTTCATCTGCTACAGACCAATCATGACCAACCTCCTACTCTACAAATCAAATTGACAAACAGCTCTAAGTCGCGCCACTTATATCCCTAGGTCTCAGCACTGCATGAACCACAGTCTCAAGCTGATTAGTAGGTGTTTCACAGTGTTTTATGGATTCTACAAAGACAGGAGATGTAACTTCATCTCAGGAGTAAATGCTTGAATCTACACTTAGAGGAACAACTGCTTCTAAATGTATCATGAGCCTGAGATATGTCTGCAAAACCGAAAGTCACTCATCAAGACCTTGTAGTTTTCCTTCCAGTATGAAAATCACAGTAAGAAAAGGACACCACTGTCACAACAAACTGGTAAATTGTCATGGCCCAGAACCTCCTTCATTTACAAGCAGAGGGTTAGGGCACCTCCTTCATCTAAAAGCAGAGGGCGCTAGCCAGTATTGACTTTAAAGATTGCAAAAGTCCAGGTTTGCCTTTTACTGAACAGTGAAACAACAACTCCAGGTTTTCTGAGTGAGTGATGATCATAACAGGGATAGAGCCTGAAATATTCAAGTTCAAAGGAAAACAGAGTTTGGTCTGATAAAGGAGGTCATTTGAAACTTTCAAATCATGTGAATTGTTGAACTTTAGAAAGGCATGTCATTAGTAAAAATTCCAATCATAAGCAGCCTGCTTGTCCACAAGATCAAATTGAAGAGGTGCTGACAAAACATGTCTTTACACAGGCAGAAGGAAAGTTGTTTGTTTTTCAAAGGGCGCTGACCTCCATAGTCACAGGGACTGTCTTTCAAAAATTTGTCATAAGATGACAAAAGCAAATGATGACATCTCAGTTTCCCTCAGAGCAGTACAGTGAGACAGTGACAATTTGACTAGGGTTGCTCTGAAGCATAGTGGTGTTTGCTAGCAGAGGTGCCAGTATTGATGTTTTTTAAGTTGGTTGCTTACCATCATAATCCAAACAAATCCTTGTCATGCAGCATTATCAAATATATCTTCAGATACTTTTCTCAGTGAAAGGCCTCCTCCATTTATGAGCAGATGGCCAAAGCATTGCATATTGTTGAAAACTGATTGGTCTAAAGTGCAGTGGAAGGATACAAAGAAAATAAATAGAAGTCATTGCACAGGTAAAAGTTAGGGTTTATGATTTAAAAGTATTGGTTTTACTATTCAAATGGAAATTTCTATCAAACTATATCTATAGTGGACAGGAGACAATATTGAATATATGCAGGTCATTGATACAAAAAAGGGGCAGTTTCCTTAAGAGAGAGGGTCAAACATTACCCCACTGTCACTTGCCAAGAAGTCTAAAGGAGCACATTTCAAGTAAACAGAGAAATATGGTATGAAGAGATGCAAGCAAAATATGGCACTTACAGTCCAAAAAGGAACTCATGGATAACCTAGAAGCAGAGACTGACACCATGTATAAGAAGAAGATTTTGTCAAAACCTGCTCATCAAATAACCTTCTGGAAATATGTTTCAGTAGCTCTGGAGCAGCACTCAAAACCCATGAATCACTTCACTATTACAAATCCAAGTAAAAATAATTGTAAAGGGAATCCTTTTTTTTTTTTTTCAGTAGACAGAGGATGATTGAACTTAAAGTCAATACAATTGTGTTTTTGCATCTACAGTCAAAAGACATCTACAGAATTTTGTCAAACCGAGCTTAAAAGGAGGAGGCATTTCTTCAAAGCAAGGAACAGTCAGGACATTTTATCACAAGTCATAATCTGGTTTTGAAGAATTTGATAAGCATGAAAAGAAATCAGCTACAATGTGTCACCTGCAAAAGAGAAAAGGTAAAACAGTGGACAGAGTTAAGCTTTGGAATGGTTCTATTACAAAAGGTCAATACACTGGTCAGAACAAATGATAAATGTATTTCAAAGGGACCTATTCCTCCTAGTCCATAATTTTCCCTTTTCAGACATACATCAAAAATGATGGGAGGCAATTTGAGTTTTGTTCCTAAAAGGAAATTATAAATAAGTATACCAGTTTATGAATAAACAAAGAAGTGGTTTTGATAGATTGCTAGTGTTTCGAGAGTTTAAAACAAATACAACTTTCTCATTATTCAGAAAAGACAGAGATATCATAAACAATATAGGCAAGAAAGTTTGTTAAAAGGAGGTACTTTGCTTAGGTCAAAGGTCCAAGAAGACCAGCCAGTTTGACACCTGCATCAGAGAAAGAGTTGAAAAGGCAAGTAAAGACCGAAGCTGTGTGCCAATTCAAATCTTAAAAGTGACGGTCGAAGGGTTTATTTCATATTTCAAATAAAAACCAACCGTTGGGGTTTTGTTTATTTTGAAAAGAGAAATCCAATTAACTCGCTCCATCGTTTGAAAACTCCAAATGAAGGTGTTGAACGAAGCCCTCATTGCCATTGAAACCCAAACCAAGAAGCCCGGAACAAGCTTTAGCATTCTGCACACAGTTTCAGGGTTGAGCGATCGCGTGACGGGCCTGCCACTTCGCGCGACGTGCCTGGGAGTGAATTTACATGGGCGGTCAGTGTTGGCGCGATGCGCCTGTACAAATGCGTGACGCGCCTGTACACGGCGCCCGACCGCCCGACAGCCTGACCTGACAGGCCACCCGGGCGGTATTTTTTGCGCGACGTGCTGTCCTTAAAGAGTGCTGCGCAATATTGAAGACCTCCAGAGCTACCTCCGTCGCTCCACAAGAGATTTGCCTCGTATCTTGAGGTATTTGCACATTTAGAACCTAATTTTTGTGTCTCCTTGTCAATGATTGAAGCCAAGAAATAAGGTTTGAAACAAATTGAGTTAAGTTTTCGCATTCAAGAAGGGTTTTTTTTGGTGAGCTGCATACGAAGGTGTTTGATATTTTGATCCAAGGAAAGCTTAGTTCACTATTAAAACTGCTACAAATTTTCACAACACTGCATGCAGAACTTCAAAACTCTGTCATTATACCAGAAGATAGGATTATTTGCTGTGTAATTTTTCAGGGTGTAAAGCTGTAATAAACTACTGGATGTGTCATTTAGAACACCTACAGGAAAGAAAATATGATGGAAATAGGAGCAGTGTTTTTCTTAAAGAAATTTTTTGTTTGAGAGACCTTGACTATTACTTCAAAAGAAGCCTTTAAAAAGGAAAGAGGAAGATTTTGTTATAAAGAGACAGAGTTTAGGTCTAAACAGAAACCTTTCACACTGTCCTCAAAACATTGCCATATTGTTAAAATAGTGAAGTGCACTCAAAAAAAGGGGTTTTTGACAAAGGGTTGTTTATAAGTTGAAAGACCACAGGGTAAGGCTGCTCCTGCCCCTCATACAAAGACAGTTTTCGTGGTGTAGCTGCTTAATTGACTTTGGGTGTTCATGCTTGTTTGATAAACAGATGTCAGGTTGAAACAAAGGATTTTTTTTTCCACAAAGGCTAGGGTTACATGTATAAGGGGCCCTTGACTGTTTTGAAAAAGAAAACTCACATAAGCTTCTGCCCAAAAACTTTGTAGTATTTGAAAAGATCTGTCATCTTGGCTCAAGGATTATGCCAGTGACTGTTTAATTGCATTAAGATTTGTTTTCACATATGCAAGTTGGTTGACTGTTGGCACACTTAGACAAGCCAGGTTTGGGATAATTGGAAAATACAATATTGATCCAAGATACAAGATGTGTTGATTAACTTCCAAAGATCACCAAGCAGGGAAACTTTGACATTGTATACATCCTGCCTCGTACAGTCTGCCCCTCTTTTTCACTGTATTATTTCCTACTGAGAATTTGTTGACAGATATTTTCTAAAGGTGAACAGGACACTTTCTGAAGGGCAGGATTTTAATGATTGGGAATTTCACCTTGGAAACACAGATATAGATGTGGTGGTTGATCTCTTAAATTCACAAGTAAAGGGTGATTTTCCTAAACACTATGCACTAATAATTCACCTAACCTAGGTCTCCTTTTTCTTTCACTATATGGTCTCTTCTAGAGAAATCTGTTGACAGAGATATTCTAAGGGTGAACAGGCCACTTTATGAAGAGCAGGGTTTTAATGGTTGAATTTTAACTTGGAGACAGAGATACAGGTGTATTGGTTGACATCTAAAGTTTCACAGAACAGGGTGGTTTTAGCACTTCTCACAGCAAACTTCTCCTAAAAAAATAGTCTGCCCTTCTTTTCACTGTGTCATTTCCTACTAAGAATCTGTTGACAGAGATATTCTAAAGGTGAACAGGACATTTTCTAGAGACAACAGAGGTTGTGTATTCAAAGAAACATTGTTGCAAACCATCCAAATCACATTGTTTATCTGTCCAAGCAGCATATTGACAGAGTTTGACTCCAGTAGGGCATTTTTACACACAGTGAAGGCAGTTTGCCTCTTCCAAAGCATATTCATGTCAAAATGCCTCCAAGGCAAGACAGCAGGAGCGGTCCACATAAAAGATATGAGTCCATCTCTACGGAAGAGATTAATGCTCATCCATCTGTACTTTTCAACTTCCATGAAGTAGGCTGCCTTGATTTCTGCCAGAAGATAGAAGAGGTCAAGATTTTTTCGCCATTAACACACTTGTGCGCCCTGAGATTCAAAGAAAAACACTTTCAAGTGGCGGATCTTGATTTCAAAATTTCTCCAAGGTATGTGTCCAAGGCCACCAAGATCCCGTATCATGGCGAAAAATGGTTTAAACAAGCTCATCTTGACTTAGAGGATTACAAACCTTTCACCAACCCTGAACATAGAGAGGCTGTCACTGCTATCTTCCCTTTTTCATATCTCCTTGACAGCTATGCTTTGCTTATGAAAGTCATAATGAAATATTTCACTTATGAAGGGAGGTTTAATCGAATTTATGCCTATCATGTCCGTTTATTGATGCACTTTACTAGAAGTAGGCAACTAAACCTCCCTTACTTTTTGTTCAAGAGCATAGAGAAAATGGCATTTACTGTCCAAAAGAAGGCCCCCCCCTCAGCAAATCCCTTCTCTTTTTCATCATTCTTTGATCAAGATTATCTTCCTATACCAGCTAGAGAAGAAAGAGGTTTCATGGGATTTATTCATCAGCCATCCAGATTTTGCCACTGTTCCTCCTGCCCATATTTCTCCTACTCAGCCTGTCCATCGCCCAGTGCCTTTGTCCAGTAGGCCTACTCCTAGAAGGCTCAGAATGACTACTGGACAGCTAAGTCAACAGGAGGAGGGAGAGGGCAGTAGACAGCAGGTCCATGATGAGGGACAGCAGCAGATAGTTGATGAAGGACAACAGGTCCATGATGAGGAACAACAGCTGGTACACATTGAGGGACAACAGCAGACAGCAGTTGAAGAACAACAGAATATGCAAGATGAAGAATAATAGGTTGGGCAGGAAGTTGAGTCACCTTTTGAGCCACAAATTGGACAAGACATTGATGAAGAACAACAAGCTAATGTTGGCGAACAGGGGCAGCCAAGTGAACAACCAGGAGAAGATATCCAGCAGCCAATTCAAAAGGATGTCAAAGGTAAATCAGTTGTTACTCCTCCTCTCAAAGTAACAAAGCTCAGCACAACAAGGAAAAGAGAGACTAAAGCTGCCACCCTAACAGTGACAAATATTGTTCCTAGCAAGAGGAAATTGCCCAAAAAGACACCTTCTAGTATGCCAAGGAGGAAAAGCGCCAGATTGGCTTTCAAAGGTAAAAGCAAAGTTGGGGAAAGTACAAAGCATGGAGGTGAATTAGCTATTATCCCTATCCAAAGCGATGATAGTGACAATGAGGCCCGCCTTCTTGAAAATCTCTTAATCCATAAGGAAGGGCAAATTGAGGCATTAGAGCAAGATCTTCAAAGGGCAAGGAATTTCAACCACTTTTTGGAGATTGAAAACAAACAGATGAATGTGCACACAGCTGTTCATGAGGCACGGGCGATTAAGTATAAGAAAGAGGCAGAAAAAACGCAAGCAAGAATTGAAGAGCTCATTGGAGAGTTTGATGATGAAGAGGAAGAAGACCAGCCTAGGCGGAAGAGGCCTAGGACCATCGGGCTTAAAAGAGCCTTGGAAAAGCAGAGAGCAGAAGAGCAAGCCCAGCTCCAAGCCTTTCCTCTCACTGCACTCCTTGAGCAGGAAATTGAGGAAAACAAAGAGGCTTGGCTTGAAAGAGCTAACAAGCATTTGGAAATGAAGCTTGAGAGGGCGAATAAAGATTTAGAGCTGCAGAGGAAGAGGACACATCACTTCCAAAAGCTGAATCAGTTTTCCCGGCGCAAACTAAAGGCAGCCCAAGAGAAATTGAAGAGGGCAAAGGGGAAGCACTTAGCACGGAAAGAAGGGAAAAGCATATCAGCCCTTGATATTTTTGCCTCAGCTTCAGAGCATGTTGCTATGGACCCTTGAGGGTCATGCATGCCAATTTTGGGCCTATTTCGGCAACTTTTTGTTTTTTGGCATTTTTTGGGTTTTTGGTCGAAAACTCATAATTTCGCCATTTCAGTTTGAGGAGTTTTCAAGGGAGGAGGATGATACCGATGGATGCCATAATTCTATGAGCAGGTCTCCAGCGATTTTCAGAGCATTTGGAGATCATTCGCCCCCTCAAATTGGCGAAAAATGCCCTCTTTTTGCACATTCTGCCCGCCATATCAGCAGTCTGCTATTTCCTGGTTTTTTACACACAGGTACAGTTTTGGATGACTTCCAGGCCTCGGATTGAGATGGTTTCAGTTGCGCCAGAAATTAGACACAGAGAGATTTCTAGCAAGCCCTCATGAGCCTCATTTCGACATCGGGAAGGCTGCCAATTGCCTCCAGCAAGTCAGGGGACCTTTTTCAGGCATAAATATGAAGTATTTTTGTAATTTTTGAAACTCAAAAATCTGCTTTTCCCAAATGTGCGTTAAGCTATTTTTATACTTGGGAAATGATGTAAAGTCAATATAATTTCTGTTTTTAGCAGTTTTTAGATATTTTATGGGATATTTTGTGCCTTGGGCTTTGCAAAGCCTCGAGGACAAGTTTAGATATTTTGACTTGGCCAATGGGATAGCTAGTTGCTCCATGAGGTTTTCCTCCCTCAAGCCTATTTATTCCATGGGTTTCATTGTAAAACAGAGGTTGAACTTGAGAGAAGAATTAATACATTGGTCATATGAGCTTTGAAGAATACACTTGTGTTATGATTTTTGGACTGCCTCTTGGATGCTTTTGAGGAGTGATGAAGGATTGGTGATGGATTCCATGACATGGTAGAATGGTATAGTGTTTCTTGATTTGTTGTTGTCTTCTAGTTTTCATCCATAATACATGCTTCTTGCTGCTATAGATCAGTAGAGATTAGTTTTGAGACATGCCCATGGAGGCACCTCAAAATTCTTGAATCTTCATAGCTTGATGTTTTCTTCTTCCTTAGTTATGCTAAAGAATTCTTAACTGCTCTTTAGTAACTTAAGGATAATGTTTGCTAGTTTTATTTACAAGTTCTATGCATGTTGAGTAGGATGTATGGTGTGCCCTGCCTACCTATAAGTTGTCGATAGTTCTGTCCATAAAACTTTCTCTTTGACTGATTTGTTGATCATCTTGTTGAACCAAGGAGGCCTAGTCCCGATCTAGCCCTTTGCCTAAAACTATGAAAGCTTGTTTTTCAAAGTGCCCAATGACTTAGAGACTATGTTTAGGCGTTCCGGCGTAGTTTATTAGTTGTTAGTTTGTCTTATATGTTTTCCCCAAAGTCTGATAGCCATTTCCCGAAGTTAGAGGGTCTTATACCTCTATGTATGGCTGGAATGTTTGATTTCAATGTTTTAATTAGCTCATAGTTACATTTAGCATGATTAATGGCTTGCTATAACATGTTTATGTCTGCTATCAACTAGTTACACTTGAAATCCCTTGTCTTTCACAAACTTGTTTTCCATTTAATCCATTTTGCCCAAAGATCCCTTCTACCGTGAATCAAATCGGCCCTACAGCAGCCTTACATCATCACCTCATAGCTTCCTTGACCTGTTTGACCCCATAGCCCAATTTATCTACATCTTGTTACCCAGTTTATGTCTTTGATCAGTTTTATCCCTCACGAACTTAAAAAACCCCAAAAAATCAAAAACTCACTTCATAACTAGCCTAATATCAGAACACCATAAGCAAACACACCGATATCTTTTGCATATAATAGAGAGAGCCCTCTCTAAGTCCAGGAAGGCTAGGTCCTTGGGCTCCAAAGCTTGGTTTGATGTTACATCGTCATTTGGCTCGCCAATCGACCAAATCACGGGACCCTAACATGACCATCCTTCACCTTAGTAGAACTTTAGAGAGGCCATCCATCCAAAACATTCACCAATATCAACCTCTCTAAACTCTAGACCCGAAATCTGGCTTCATGAAGAATCAACACCAGATCTCATCCAGACCCAAATCCCCCTATCATAGTAGATGACCCAGAGAAGATTCTGTGGCAAGCTTCTGAAACTGATAATCTAGCTATTGATAGATCCATGCGTAAAACAAGATCAGTACCTGAACATCTCGCTATCTTACCAGATTCACCTTTTGAATTAGAGTCATCAAAAACTCTTTTTAGAATTAAGTCACATAGTAAGATAAACTTTGACGATCTTGAACCCCTAGATCCGCCACAGAGCCCTAGTAGAGAAGCCTCACCTACCACACCTCCCGACTTTTAGCTTCTCTATCAATTTGGCACATACCATCCCAGATCTGCTCAAAACCAGATCACTAGTCCAAGTACATCTGCCACACCTGTCCAAACCACTACTGTTCAAACCACCTCAGCTCATTCCACTAGCCCTCTTCTTGTACATCATCCATTAGCTCCCGTCATGGCAGCCTGGTACACACCTTTGGTGTTGCCACTGCCTTTGGCTCCTCTCCCAAATAAATATCAAGAAAAAATCCCACACTTTACCGGAGAAGACACTGCCACAACTCAACAACATGTAAGTAGGATTAGCGATGCTTTTGAATACCTAGAAGTACAAGACGAGATCGTCAGAATGAGGATATTCGCCCAAAGCCTGGGTGGAGAACCCAAAACATGGTTCAAAAGCTTAACTCCAAACAGCATCCAAAACATCCCAGAACTCTCCCAAGTATTTTTAAACAAGTGGGAAGTCCGAAAGAATCCCATTCAAATCCTGTCAGAATATAACAACCTAAAATAGGAAAATGGGGAAAGTGTCCAGGCATACTGCACTAGGTTCAACAGTGTGTATAATGCCCTCCCGCCTCACTTCAAACCCCCACTTGGTTCAGTCTTGGCTAAATTCCCCGAGGGTTTTGATCCAGAAATGACATATCATCTGAGAGACAAGGATCGCCCTACCCTAGAGGAAATGAAACAAATAGCCATAAAAACATAAGCCAACTTAGCAGAAAAAAGAGCTAGGACTAGATCAATAAGAAAGGTCCCATATAGAGATAAGGTCTCCACTTCATCTCCTTCCCTAGATCCTAGAATAGATGGCCTGGTCAAATCCATGACAAAGATGTGGGAAAGAATGAGTGAAAAAGTGACCCCTAGGGACAAACAACCAAACCCTCAAAACCGGAACCAAGGCTTTAGAAAAGATCAGTCTCAAAATAAACCAAAAGGAAATGATCAGCAGATCAGACCATCCTTCAGTAAGAATTATGTTGATGGAGAGGATAAGGATACTGAACCCATTAATGAAAATCATTAGAACCTCATAGGTTCTGATAACGAGAGTAAGGTTTACCTCACAACAGAAAAGCAAGAGTTATGCTCCCCGAGTCAAGATGAAAACAACTATGAAGATCTCGAAGATCCTGCCATAGATTTTGAGAATGCCATTATTGAAGCTCATAGGCAGTATAACCTTAGAAGCAAAAAAAACCAATACCACTCCAAGAAGGGTAGCCCTGACACTACTAAAACCTCTGACACCATCCCTTAAAAATCCATGGATAGCAACAAAATTGTGGCCAAGAAAATTGACCAAAACAAGGATAAAGCTATTCAAACAAGTCTTAGCTCAGATACTCCTAGCACCTCTACAAAAACCCCAGAAGTAACGGTGTCAAACAAAGTCCCGAATCAGAGTCAACAAATTAAGAGCATAGAAAAGTTCATGTCCGAAAAAGCTGAAACAAATCTGCCCAAACTACAAACTCCTTTTAGTTTCGAAGGGGAAGTTTCCGAAATAAAAATTACCATACCCCTTACTGAGCTAATAACTGTAGATAGGTATAGATCTCAAATTTTCAAAGTTTTTGACATAGGGAACGAGGAAAATATTTTAAATCTAACTGATGACAAACCCGAGCTCTTATTCGGCCCAAAAATAGAAGGTCAATACCAAGAAGGATCTGTTTCTCCTTTCTATGTAAGCCTGAACATACGGGACAAGATATTACATAATGCCATGTTAGAATCTAGTGCCTCCCATAACCTCATGCCTAAAGAAGTCATGGAAAACCTAGGACTAGAAGTAACTCAACCCTACAAAAACATGTATTCCTTTGACTCAAGTCAGGTCAAATGTTTAGGCCTAATAAAGAACCTAGAGGAATGCTCTAAAGACACTATCAGCCATTTTGAAATCACAGATTCTGAAATGGAAGAAGAATCAAAACCTTTAGGATCTCTACCCTTATGCTTTAAATCATTCCAGACTTTGAAAGAAGATTTGCATCCTAAAGATCTCTCAGCAATTATTCAGGAAAACCCTGCTCAAGTTAACTCTCACCTAAATCAAGAAAAGCTGATTGAAGAGGAATTCAAATCTAGGATAGAAGATAAAGAAAAACCTATAAGATCTCTACCTTTATGCTGGGAGTCATTTGAGTTCATAAAAGCAAACTGGCCTCCTCAGAATCCATCAGAGGAAAGTCATGAACCCCATGCTTATTACCCCAAGCATCAAGAAGAGTTGAGTGAAGATGAATTCAAATCTGAGATAGAAGATAAAGAAAAACCTGTAGGATCTCTACCTTTATGATGGGAGTCATTTGAGTTCATAAAAGAAAATTGGCCTCCTGAACATCTATCAGAAAAAACTCATGAATTACATGATAGTTATCCTCAACATCAAAAAGAATTGGTTGAATATGAAAACAAGAAAGAAATGAAAGAGAACCCACAGGATCTCTCTAAGGACATGAGTGATGATTCATCATCTCTCATAGGTGAAGCCCAAAAAGACATTCATCCTTCAAATTAGATTTCCCAAGAGAAAGAGGATTGTTGTGGAGAGATGAAAATGCCTCCCTTTTTAACTGAAGAGGAAATAGATCAACTTATAAACATGCAGACAGCCTCTGAATCTTCACATAACCACAACTTTTCTAATCTTTCTCCTGTTTATCGTGCATATCATAAGTCAAAAAGTAGATTTGTAAATCAATTTGAAGAAAAGCAATCTAATAGTCCAATATGCATGGTTGATGATTTTCCAAGGTTTGATCAATATTTTG
The DNA here is from genome assembly GCA_034641835.2 of Pinus albicaulis. Classification (NCBI taxonomy): domain Eukaryota; kingdom Viridiplantae; phylum Streptophyta; class Pinopsida; order Pinales; family Pinaceae; genus Pinus; species Pinus albicaulis. The sequence continues at coordinate 1,590,805,008 of CM076570.1, forward strand.
ATTATGATGATGATTTCCAAATAGAAGCTAACTTTGCAGAAAACTCAGTTTTTGATTTTTGGGAGGAAGCTCAGTTTCATAAATTTGAGAAAAGTAAGTAGCCATTACCGGTCATCTATGACACTCATGAGGAGAGCCTTGAGAGTTCAGAAGTAAGTGAAGAGTCTCGGACTCTTTGCTCTACTTCACTTCAGTCCATCAAACATAACATTCACATAATTGAAAATCAACTGTTTATCAGCTTTGATGATGAGGTTGAGGAGGATGATGAAATACTCGAGCATGTTGTAAATGAGAAGCCTTCTCCTGAAATGGTTAGGGAAATCATTTGAGACATGGAGTATTCCTTTGCTTCAGATTTGCAGCCACCAAGTTCCATTGAGTTACAAATTGCAGGTAAAGAAATAGAGGTTGATAAACACATGGGAGCTGTCACACTATCCTTTCAAGATAATTTACTGCCAAAGTGTATCCTTGCTCATCAACCTGACGACCTTCATACATTTTTCAATCCACTTAATTAGAACACATCAGCTTGGAAAGAAAACTACACTGCAACATATGATGAGCTTGACATTTCAAGTGATCATGAGCAAGGGGATGATTGCTTTACCAGGGGGTTCCCAAATGTAGCCAAGTGGAAGAAAGAGTAGTCCTGAATGAAGCCCATATATCAAATCCTCTAGATCAGGTATTATTCCAAGATCCATTTGTTGTTTTCCTTAAGAAATCTGAAGGGGTAGTGGGTTCTATCATAAACAAGTTGCTACCGAGAATGGGAAAGAACTTAAGCACTACTGTCCGAAAAAAAACCAAGTGGGAGTGGCCTTTGCATAACTTCAACATCATGAAAGAACTAAACCAGAGTCACCCATGTAATCATCTACTTGACTGGTTACATTGGAAAACAGAGTTCACCAAACAAATGTCTATTGTGTATGGATTAGTTTAAGATAGATAGACAAACAGTGGAAAATAAGCTCAGCCTTGTGAACATCTTTTCAGTTGCATATTATTTGAAGAAAAAGTGATAAACATAAAAGTCAAAAACAATAAAAGATAGAAAAGAGGGTGGTTGAAAAATAGGAAAAAGCCCCATGTTCCAAAAAATAGTCTTTCGGAAAGCGAGCAAGTCTAAATGCCGCTACTAATACTTCAATGTCTTGTTCAGCTATCTAGCCTAATCATAGCTAAACATGTTTAAATTTAATTGCTGATAAGTTAGTGAGTGAAAAATATGGTCAACATTGTGTAAGATTGACTTATCATAGAGAGTAGATTAGGAGAAGATACTGGTTCCACACGCCCAAAACAGAACCAAAGAGAGAAGCGAGGGATGAAAAACACATTGTACATCTTAGCCCTGCTTTTCTAGATTTCTTTTTTGAAAAATAATATTTGTGTGCAGTTTGTCCTTTCATGCCATAAACACATGACAGATCAGACTGTTCAAACCTGATTTAATCATTTTAAATTTTGTGTTTTAGATTAGAGAACAAAATCCTGTCAAACAGCTTAATCTTGACAGTTGATCTAGCATAGGTAGAGTAATGAAGGAGTTCACCAGTTTAATCTGAACTCCTGACAGATATAAGTGTAGAATTAGATAGGTTCATTTTGCAAAAAGAAAAATATATGTTGTCAAAAAGCTGCTAGTTCAAATGCACCAAAGAGAAGAAAAAATGTTAGGAAAGATAGTGGGGTAGGTAGAAATATCATTGATGCTAATCATGCTATCACTTTTCAGAAGCAGCATCAAAGAAGGATGAAATTCGCCCCAATGGGTAAGGCACTGGTCTTCATAAGCCAAAGATCTAAGATTTTGGACACCTCCTGAAAAGGAGCTGCCCTCCCCAAATGGAGCCACTGTTAGTCATCAGTATTTTTCATCTATTGTTGATGACTAAATTCCTAGCTGATTTTTCTAGAAGTTGATCTCCATATGTCAATTTGTCCTCTAGAAAAACCCTCAACCAAATTTTTGTCTTTTCCCCCTATCTTGCATATTAATATGGAAGTGGTCTTCAGGTTTCAGTCCTGTCATAAATCAGCAAACCTTCCTTGTACATAATTGTCACAAGCCTTGTACCTCTGATATCAGTTTTCCCCTGCTTTCACACAGCTCACTGTCCAGCATAAATCAAGTTGTTTACTCCTCTCTCATCATTTATTTTGCCATATAATGACCTAAAAATATCTCATAAATCTCTCAGAAGTTATGACAAAGTCTCTAGGTCTAGGTGGTGGTGTTTAGGGCAAATACCTTGAGAAAAGCTATCTCTAGTCAAAACCCCTGTCTTCAATATCAGTCAGCCATCATTTATTATTATCTGGAAAAACAACCCTTTGTTTATCTGTAGGTCATACAACATCAAAGTGGTCATTGTGTTTTGTTTCAGCAAAGATCAGAAATGTTCAATTCAAGAAAAAGCAGAGTTTTTAGGTCTTATGTCTAAAGAAAGAAGATCAACTGAAATTTCAGGCATTATCATCATGACACTACAAGAAGGAACTCCAATGATCAAAGCTATTTTAACAATGCATCTTTTCAGGGATGCTAGTATGAAATGGCTCAAATCAGTGTTGGGCAAGATAAACTATAGGAAAAGACTTCAAATTGTAGCAGTTCACTGTTGGAAATCAAAAGAGAATGCAGTTTGCAAAGAAAGGAAACTCACTGGACTAAATCCCACAAAGTCAAAGCACCAAAAAGGTCAAAAAGTCCCCCATCATGGAAAAAAGATACAAAGATCAGAAGATCACTACCTCCAGCAACTCAAAATGGAATTTTTGCATTCATTTCCAAACAGGTGGGCCAGCTCTGAAAATCAGTCTTATGCAACCAACACAGTTTTCAAGAAGCTGTCCCTACAAAGAAAAATGAAAATCACCTTCTTTAGGTTGCAAAAGGAAAAGTTTGCTTTTATACAAAAAACTAAAACATACTAATGTACGAGGTGTTCTATATTTTCATCAAGAAGTTGATTATGCAACAGGATCTAAAATTTGTTTGAAGGCCGAACTTCAAGGTTAAACAGAGATAAAAGTAAACAATACAGTTTACAAGGGCCTCTTTCAATTGTAAGCAGAAGGTTTTTCAATAATGAACAGAGAAAGAAAGATACCTAGATTCAAAGGTCTCCTTCAATCATACACAGAGTACCCACTCAGCTTGAGATTCCTCCTTCAGTAATAGAGAAAGGGGCATGAGCATTTCTATTTTCAAATGGTCTCCTTCATAACAAGTAGAGGGCCCACAGATAGCTTGTTTAAAGACAAACCCTAAATTGATGAGCAGGAAAAAGACACTGTTGTTTGAAAGAATTCCTTCACTAATACGCTGAGGGCCCAGAATTTGGTGTAAAAATAGCACCTCCTTCATGTACAAGCAGAGGGTGCAAGGAGAAATTTGGAAAATAAGCACATAGGCGAGACAAATAATGTGTCCCGCCCAAGACTAGTCTCGCTTCAAACACTGTTTTTTACCAAAAAGGGATGAAATTTACAAAAGTGAGAGAGGTTTTTGTCCCTCATATGTTCAAGAAGAAACACCTCCTTCGGTTTCTACACAGGTATCATGGTTTGTGAGAAATGTGAAAAATTTAGATGTCACGGGAGAATTTCTGCACTAGGATTCATCATTTTGACTAGTGATGGGAAAGTCAGATTTTGAACAACCAAATTGACTCCAAATGAAAAAATTAAAATTTTTATGGAAATTATACTTCCATAGCTTTCCGATGAGCCATCTCGGGCCAAATTTCGACAATAGGAAGTCATCAAAAAATAGGCTGCAATCAACGCTATGTTTTTCTGCACCAGCATTCACCATTTTTTAATAGTGATGGGACAGTCCGCTTTTGAACACCAAAATGGACACCAAATGAAAAAAATCAAGCACATTTGGAAATTATACTTATGTAGCTTTCCAACGAGCCATCTCGGGCCCAATTCCTACACCAGGAAGGCATCCAAAAGTGGCTTACAAACAAAACTATGCATTTCTGCACCAGGATTCACCAGTTTTGACCAGTGTTGGGAGAATGGATTTTTGAACCACCAAATGGACTCCAAATGAAAACATTAAAGCCGTTTTGGAAAGTATACTACCACAGCTTTCCAACGAGCCATCGCGCTCCCAATTCCAACACTAGGAAGGCCTTCAAAGTTGGGTGCAAAGTTGCACGACACCCCTGGAAAAGTGCGCGGCGCTCCTGTGCACAAAATTTACAAAGGGAAACAAAGGTGCGCGGCGCTCCTGTAGCAGCGCGCGGCGCTCCTGTAGCATCAGTCACAAAAATTGCCTAAAAACCTTCAAAAAATATTTTTAGGGCTGCTTAAACAATCAAACAAGGGCTGCCATCGTTCTACAAGGTATTTTGTTTACTTCCTTGCTGAATTCAAGCTGTTAAGTGATGGGTTTATGATGATGTCAAAAGGACTAAAAACTGCCCTCAATATAGTGCTAAAAGCATAAAACAGCAAGTCAAAATATAAACAGTAGTAGACGTTTTTCAAATTGTTGGAGGTGCCCTAACTGAGATAGGGAAAAGTTAACCTCTATGAGCAAAATGTAGAGAAGCAGTGGTAAAGAGGGTTAAGTGTTCTGTTTTAAATCCAAGTTTGTTGTGGCTATGATTTCCCAAGACTGACATAGTAAAAATGGTGGGTTTTCATTGATACCAAAGGACTTTATAAACTGCCACAAATAGTGTTCGAAGGTAGAGACAGTGTTTGAAAAGTGAAGCAGTAGGCCTAATTTCATGAACATCGATCATTGAATAGGTGTTTTTGTCACTGTCAAAGGTCACCCTTATATAGTGAAGAGAAAATTCAGAGCTGCCTCTTTATCCATAAAATAGACTTTAGGGTGTGAAGCTGTTGTTACATTTTGAAGGTGTTTTGTCAAAATCTGTGTGAGAAAGCAGTGAACATAAGGAGCTGTGTTCTATGTTTGAGACTTGGAATTGCCATGGTTTTGTTTGCCCAAACCCTGATATAGTGAAACTGGTGGATTTGTATTGCTATCAAAAGAACATGTAAACTGCCCTCCAAACAATATTGAAAGGTGCAAAACAGTCTCCAACAATTTTTTTACCCACAGTCAGAGAGAAGCTCAAATAGCACAAGTAACAACAAGTGAGCAACAAAAGGACAAGAGGAGGAAAGAGGGATATTTAATTTATAAGTTAAGCCTTTTTTCCCAGTAAAAGATAGTCACGCTCAAAGGTATATCTGCGATCCTTAATAGGGCTCAGAGAAGATTTTCCTTCCACAGTGTAGATATCAAAAGGGAAAACAATTTTCTCTCTAATAAGAAACAATCAAAGTTTTACTTTCTCAAAAGGTTTGTTTCATTTCAAGAAGGTGTCAGGCTTATAAAGGAAATGATCTTTTCCACTATGACATTGATCCAGACAAAAGAGTATCAGGTTATGTTTAAAGGATAAAGGTTCAAGTTTGTTTAAAAGCAGAGACTGTTTCGAAACATCTTTCAAAAAGCCTCACCAAACGAGTATGAAAGGGAATTTGACTTTTCCATGTTTAAAATGGAAGTAAGGATCGTGGCCATATCTTTTTGCAAATTTCCAAAGCACAAACAACTCCTTCGCTTTTCACTCTACCAAAGAAAGAAGAGCACAGGGTTTAAAGGGTGAAGCAGTAGGTCAGTCTTCAGACAACAGTGGTCATTATATCAGCTTCTTTGACCTTTCAAAGGTTTCTTCTGGGTGTTTAAAAGACAAAACATTGTCTTGAATTTCCATTCATAAAACATAGCCAGTCAGTAAAGCTACCATTTGCATTCGGAAATGTTGTCAATCTGAGGTAGGAGAAGAGGTAGAGTATAAAGAAGGTAGTATTTTGTTTAAGGAGGAGTTTATTGTTGTTGAATGCTACAAGATTTTTTTGTGACTATATCAAAAACAAATAATTTCTGTCCCCTTATCCTATTACACAGTAACCTTGGAATGTGTGTGCAATTTGTTTGACTGTGTTTATGTTGTTGAATGCATTGGTTGAGTGACCTAAAAAGAGATCAGTGTTTTTGAATTAGAAAGGATTTTTGTTTTGCTTTCCTCTAACAAAGACAAGGCTGTCCTATTGCCTCAAAACACCAAAGCTGGGTGCCCTTACACAGGAAAGTCACTTTGACTGTGTTTATCCTTGTGGATTGTGTAATTAATTGTGAGTATTGGCTAATTGATGTACAAAGGCTGGGAAAGGCAGCATTCAGAAGGAACATGGGTCTTATATCAAAGAAGTGCATTTCACACAGCATGTGAAATCATTGTTTCTTGGTCGAACAGTTAGTAGACAGGAAGGGCAGAGTTTTGTTTGAAGAAGACATTCCAAAGAACTCTTGAGGCAGTTTGATGTTGCAGAAGCGCATCCAAGTCAAGATGTCTCTCAACAGGGATTTAGAGCTTCAAAGGAGAATGATGAGGCATTACCAAAAGCTAAATCAGTTTGCCCGTCACAAGTTAAAGACTGCCCAAGGAAAGCTAAAGGAGGCTAAAGGGAGCGCCCGGCACGGCAAGTGAAGAAAGACATATCAGAACTTGATATTTTGGCTTCTACTTTAGAAGATGTTCCTAGGGACCCGTGAGGGTCATACACACTGATTTTGGGCAAATTTCAACATACTTTGGTTTTTTGGCATTTTTGAGTTTTTGGTCAAAACTCATGAAATTCACCATTTCATTTTAGGGATTCATCAAGGGAGGAGAATGGTATCATTGGATGCCATAATTTCATGAGCACACCCTCAGTGAGTTTGAGGACATTTGGAGTCCATTTTCCCCCTCAAAACGGCGAAAAATGCTCACTTTTTGCACACTCTGCCCGGTCTATCAGCAGACTGCAATTTTCTGGCTTTTTTATACACAGGTGTAGATTTGAAGGACTTCCAGGCATCAGATCTGGAAAATTTTAGTTGTTCCGGAAAGTAGACACTCAGAGATTTCTAACAAGCTATCATGAGCCCCGTTTTGAGATCAGGAAGGCTGCCAAATGTTTCCAGCAAGTCAGGGGACCTTTTGTTGATGAAAATTTGAAGTATTTTTGTAATTTTTGAACCTCTAAATTCTGCTTTTTCCAAATATGCGTTTACCTATTTTTGCACTTGGAAAATGATGCAAAGTCAATTATTTTTCCTTTTTTAGCATTTTTTAGATATTTTATGAGATATTTTGTGCCTTGGGCTTTGCAAAGCCTCAAGGACAAGTTTAGATATTTTGATTAGGCCAATGAGGATGCAAGTTGAACCATGAGGTTTTCCTCACTTGAGCCTATATATTCCAAAGGATTTCATTGTAAAACAAGGCTAAACTTGAGAAGAGAAGCAATATATGGTCATATGAGCTTTGGAAGGAAATACTTGTGTTATGCTTTTGGATTGCCTCTTGGATGTTCTTGGATGAATGATGAAGGATTGTTGATGGATTCCATGACTTGGTAGAATGGTATAGTGTCTCTTGCTTTTTTGTTGTCTTCTAGTTTTCATTGAGGATACATGTTTCTTGCTTGCTATAGATCAATAGAGAAAAAATTTGAGATATGCCCATGGAGGCACCTCAAATTTCCTGAATCTTTATAGCCTTCATGTTTTCTTCTTCCTTAGTTGCATTAAAGAATTCTTAACTGCTCTTTAACAACTTGAGGATATTTTTTCTTGTTTCATTCATAGTTCTATACATGCTAAGGACTTACGGTACACCCTGCTTACCTATGGCTAGCTATAGTTCCATCCATGAAATTTCTCTTTGACTGATTAGATTATCATTTTGTTTGAACCAAGGAGGCCTAGTTTCGATCTAGCCCTTTTCCTAAAACTATGCAAATCTTGTTGTTCAAAGTGCCCAATAACTTGAAGTACTGTGTTTAGGAATTCCGGCATAGTGTTTTGAGTTGTTTATCTTCCTTACTGTTTTCCCCAAAGTCTGATAGCCATTTCCCAAAGTTAGAGGGTCTTACACTTCTATGCATGGCTTGAATGTTTATTTCTAAGTATTGATTATATTGTAGTTACATTTTGCATGATTAATGGTTTTCCCTACCATGTTTATGTTATCTATTAAACTAGTTATGCTTGAAACTGTTTGTTGTTCACAAACTTGATGTCCATTTACTCCATTTTTCCCTGAGATCCTTTCTACCTTGAATCAAATCAGCCCTTCAACAGCCTTGTATCGTCATCTAATAGATTTCTTGACCTTTGGACTCCATAGCCCAGTTAATCTAACATCTTGTTACCTGTTCCATATCTTTGATTAGTTTCATCCCTCACAAATTAAAAAACCAAAACCAAAAAACATACTCCATAACTAGCCTAAAATTAGAACATGATAAGCAAACACATAGATATCCCTTACACATATAGAGAGAGCCCTCTCTGAGTCCAAGAAGGCTAGGTCCTTGGGCTCCAAAGCTTGGTTTGATGTTACACTGTCATTTGGCTTGCCAATCAGCCAAATCACGGGACCCTAACAGAGATGAGCATGAGATCTTCCAAAGGCTTCAAGAGATAACATTTTGGCCATGAAAGTGTTTCTTGAAGACTGAACAATGTTTTGGACACCTTTTGATAGAACAAATTTTATAGGTGGCCAACAAGTTCATTTCTTTGTTCAAAAAAAAAAAAAAAAAACTATAAATAGGATTGCTGATTCAATTTGTTTTCTGCCTATTTTGTTGTTCCATCTTCAGACACCACTTTTTGGTTTTGTTGTTCCATCTTCAAAACAACACTTTTTTATTCTTCTATTCCATCTTCGGAATAACACTTGTTGGTTTTGCTGTTCCATCTTCGGAACAAATCTTTTTGGTTTTGCTGTTCCATCTTCGGAACATCACTTTTTGGTTCTGCTCTTCCATCTTTGGAACAACACTTTTTGGTTCTATTGTTCCATCTTCGGAACAACACTTTTTGGTTTTGCTGTTCCATCTTCGGAACAACACTTTTTGATTTTGCTGTTCCATCTTTGGAACAACACTCTCTTTTGTTTTTTCTGTTCCAATTTTGGAACGACACTTTTTTTTCTTGTACAATTTTTGTGTGTTCTGAACAACACCTTTTTTTTATATATTTCACAAACACCTCTTTCCTCTCATGGACTTATTCCTAGCTCATTTCAGCCTTATTTCTTTGATTCCTTTTATGGCCTGAAGTATAGTACCCTCATGCGGATAAGAATTATGGATTTTATTAAAGCAGGTGAATATTTTTAACTTTATGATCTTTGACAAAGACAACTTCTTGATGATAGAATTAAAACGATTAAAAGGGACACAATTATTTATATCTCAATTTACTGTACTGATTTCTACTGTATATGATATTGATTGATCATATTTACCATGCTAGTTCTGTTAGAAAATTATAAATTATGGATCAATGCAACACATAAAATATACGGAAAATACAAGCACACAAAACACATAAAACCAGAGAGACACAAATATACGTGGTTCACCCAGTTTGGGATACGTCCACCCCGAACAGCCAGTCCTTCCTTTCTGTTATCTAGCAAAATGAAGAGACAAAACCTATAGCAGATCCGCTGTAATATCCTCTGTTCTCTCTCACAGTCTCCCTCTCTGATTCTCACTCCTAGAATACACGCACAATACCCAGAACTAATACAATACCCTCATAAAAGCGAGGGGTTTCCTTCTAGGGAAAAAAACCCTAATCTAAACATAACTTCTACCTTCAAATCATCCGCCTATGAACGACCCAGATTGACTAGAAATTACTATACTTTTACAAGGAAATTTTACATCTGTTTTTAGCTTTGAGGGCGCTGCCCCTGAAACCCCCCGCTATGGGGGGATCCAAAAAGCACTGCCGCCCCCCGCTGGACCCCCCACAACAGCGATTAATTACGGGCGGCGTTGCCACCCCTTTTAAGGTACAGGGGTCCAATGCTGTGATACAAAGTAAACAAGATAATCAGGCTCCACACCCAACGATCTCCCACTTGGAAACTGATTGTAGCAACTCCACCTCTGCTTCATTTGATAGAAAATGACTCCTCTTTGGACCTGGATATTCCTCATCTTCATCGTCATCCTTGAAGACCAATTGAAACTAAGCACATTCTCAGTTTCTCCTTGGTTACAACTTTTGTTAGCATATCTGCAGAATTCTGGCTAGTGTGTATCTTTTCCAGCTTCAACTCTCCATCTTCCACTGACCGTATGAAATGGTACTTGAGATGTATGTTTTTAGTCCTGGAATGAAATGCTTAGTTCTTTTCAAGATGAATGACACTTTGGCTATCACTGTATAATGTGCCCATATCATGCATCTTACCCAATTCATCCATAAACCTTTGTAACCAAATTATTTCTTTACTAGCCTCTGTAGTAGCAACATACTCTGCTTCTGTTGTTGAAAGTGTAACAACACTTTGGATTTTTGAAACCCAATTGACAGCTGTTCCTCCTACAGTAAATACATATCCTGTAGTGCTCCTCCTGTTATCTCTGTCACCTACCATATCTGCATCAACATATCCCTGTAGAGCAATGTTTGAACCACCAAAGCATAATGCTTGATTTGTGGTACCTCTCAAATATCTGAGAATCCATTTTACTGCCATCCAATGTTCTTTACCTAGATTGTTCATGTACCTGCTTACAACTCCCACTGCATGTGAAATATCAGGCCTTGTGCAGACCATTGCATACATTAAGCTTTCAACTGCTGATGCATATGGAACTTTAGACATATATTCCATTTCTTTGTGGGTCTTGGGGCACATCTCCTTACTAAGTTTGAAATGGCTAGAAAAAGGTGTACTAACTGGTTTTTCATTCTGCATATTAAATCTTTTTAACACCTTTTCTATGTACTCATTCCGAGACAATGTTAATTTGCGATTTTTCCTGTCTCTAGTTATCCTCATACCAAGGATTTGTTTTGCAGCTCCCAAATCCTTCATTGGAAATGAATTTGCTAATTTTCTTTTGAGCACATTTATTTCATGCATGTTAGACCCTGCAACAAGCATGTCATCTACATCTAATAACAATATAATATAGCTACCATCATTTTACCTTTTTAGATAAACATAATGATCAGAGTGACATCTAGTATAACCTTGTTCAGACATAAACTTCTCAAATTTTAGATACCACTGCCTTGGAGCCTGTTTTAAGCCATACAAGCTCTTCTTTAACCTGCACACCAATTTTTCTTTCCCTTTTACCTCATATCCTTCAGGTTGCTGCATGTATATCTCTTCCTCCAAATCTCCATGGAGAAATGTTGTCTTTACATCTAACCGTTCAAGATGTAAATCTTCTGCTGCTACAAGACTTAAGATAGTTCTGATTGAATTCATCTTAACAACAGGAGAAAATATTTCATCAAAATCAATACCTTTCTTTTGTGCAAACCCCTTCACCACAAGTCTAGCTTTGTACCTTTGTTTTCCTCCATCTTCTTCCTTCAGCTTGTAAACCCATTTATTCTGCAATGTAGTTTTACCTGCAGGCAACCTGACTAAGTCCCAAGTCTGGTTATGCATTAAGGAGTCCATCTCTTCATCCATGGCTAGCTCCCACTTCTTCCTGCTTTCAACCTGCATTGCTTCTTCATAACATTCGGGTTCACCAGAATCAGTCAACAATAAATAATATAATGAAGGAGAGTATTGTTCAGGGGGTCTACTTATCCTGGTAGATCTTCTAACACCACTTTCAGGTGTTTGAGGTGCCTGTTGCTGTTGTGGTGGTTGTTGCTGCTATGGTTGTTGATTATTATTATTTTCAGGCACCTTTACTTTTTCAGTTATCTCATCAAGAACCGTGTATTCCTTGCTTTCTTTTTCCTGTTTCTTTTCCTGCAACTGATTCTTATACAAGACCTTTTCATTGAATATTACATCTTTTCTCCTAATGATTTTGTGATTTTCATAATCATATAAGCGATAACCAAAATCATTAACACCATATCCAATAAAGGTACATTTCTTTGATTTTTCCTCAAGCTTCGTTCTATTTTCTTTATTAATATGGACAAAGGCCTCACAACCAAAAGACTTTAAAAAAGAGTAGTTTACCTTTTTACCTGTCCATGCTTCCTCTGGAATACCACCATCCAAGGAACTTGAAGGCCCTCTGTTTATTAGATAAACAACAATATCTACAGCATATGCCCAAAATTGTAAAGGCAATCCTGCATGCAATCTCATGCACCTTGCACGCTCCATGATTGTTTGGTTCATTCTTTCTGACACACCATTTTCTTGTGGTGTTTTTGGAACTGTCTTCTCTCTATGAATTCCATGCTCTGAACAATACCTATCAAAATATTTGCTGCAATATTCACCTCCATTGTCTGATTTGAGACACTTCAAATTCTTTCCTATCTCAATCTCAACCAAAGATTTCCATTTATTGAAAATATCAAATACATCAAATTTATTCTAAATACAATAAATCCATGTTTTTCTAGTTGCATTATCAATAAAAGTGACATAATAACCAAAGCCACCAAGAGATGATACCTGAGCAGGTCCCTATACATCTGTATACACAAGCTCTAATTTTCCGCTCTTCTTTTCTTTCCCAACTCTGAGAAATCTGACTCTCTTCTATTTTCCATAAATACAGTTCTCACAGAAATCCAAATCAACATTCTTCAAACCTGGCAACAAATTTCTTGAGTGAAGAATCTTCATTCCCTTCTCACTCATGTGTCCTAGCCTATGATGCCATAATCCTACATCTTCTCCTTTGGAAGTTAAAGCATTACGAGAGTTAGAAATACCATTGCATAAATACAATGTACCAACCTTTTCGCCTTTTTCTATTACCAGGGCTCCTTTGGTGACCTTCCAAGTTTTATCCGTGAAAGTTGTCACACAACCTTCATCGCTTAACTGCCCTATTGAAATCAGATTTTTCTTTAGATCTGGAACATGCCTTACCTACTTTAGTAGCCATTGGTTTCCATTCTGTTTTTTTACAAGAACTTTACCCATTCCAACAATTTTACAGGGTTTATCATCACCCAAACGAACTTGTCCAAAATCTCCTTGAACATAGTCATGAAAATATTTCTTATCAGGTGTGGCATGGAATGAAGCCCCCGAATCTACAACCCAAGAATCAGTAACATTTTCGAAAGAAAGAATCAAAGCATCTTGTAACACATCACCTGTCACATTTGCTTCATGATTGTTTTCTTGCTGTGTGTTTCCTTCTTTTCCCTTCCGAGATCTACAGTCTTTCTTTAGGTGTCCTTTCTTTCCGCAATTCCAGCACACTATCCCCGATCTGGACTTGGATCTGCCTTTCCTTGATTTAATGCGATATCCCGAGCTCTTTCCTCTTTCCATTCTTCTTCCCCTAGACTCTGCACTCAAAGCATTACCTGATGTCTCACCAGAGCTTTTCCGTCGCATTTTCTCGCTAAGGATAGCACCAACAACATCATCAAACTTTAAAGTACTAGATCCAGAGATAGAGTTACTAATGGCCATTACTAAACCATTCCAACTCTCTGGCAATGAGCACAAGAATAACAAAGCTCTAACTTCATCATCAAAGTTTACCCCTACAGAACTTAAATGACTGGTAACTGTATTGAAATCATTTAAATGGTCTGCAACAGATCCACCTTCCGACATCTTCATATTAAATATTCATTTCATAAGAAATACCTTGTTTGAGGCCGAGGGTTTTTCATATAGTTTCACCAACGTCTACATCAAACCCTCTGTTGTTGTTTCCTTCGAAATATTGAAGGTGACTGACACCACAAGGAACAACCATACTGTCCTGTGTGCCTTTCTATTGAGAATGTCCCATTCCGTGTTTGTCATGGCTGCTGGCTTCTTTGTTTTTCTGCTCAATGGTAGGTACAGATATTTCTGATACAAATAATCTTCCATCTGCATCTTCGACAGCGGGAAGTTTTGGCCGTTAAATTTCTCGACCCTAAACTTACCATTTTCTGCCATTGCTCCCACTCTAACCAGGAACCCTTCTTTCCTGCGAGTTTATCAGCCAAATATAGCTTCGGCTTTCATACCAGTTGTTGGAAAATTATATATTATGGAGCAATGCAACACATAAAATATGCAGAAAATACAAGCACACAAAACACATAAAACCAGAGAAACATAGATATACGTGGTTCACCCATTTTGGGCTACGTCCACCCCGAACAACCAGTCCTTCCTTTCTATTATCCAACAAAATGAAGAGACAAAACCTACAGCAGATTCACTATAATATCCTCTGTTCTCTCTCATAGTCTCCCTCTCTTATTCTCGCTTCGAGAATACACATACAATACCCAAACGTAATACAATATCCTCATAAAAGCGAGGGGTTGCCTTCTAGGGCAAAAAACCCTAATCTAAACATAACTTCTACCGTCAGATCATCCGCCTATGAGCGACCCAGATTGACTAGAAATTACTATACTTTTACAAGGTAATTTTACATCTATTTTTAGCTTCGGGGGCGTTGCCCCTGAAACCCCCCACCAGGGGGGGCTTCGAAAAGTGCTGCCCCCCCCCCCCCTCCCTTGGACCCCCCACGACAGCGATTAATTACGGGTGGCGTTGCCGCCCCTTTTAAGGTACAGGGGTCCAATTCTATGATACAAAGTAAACAAGATAATCAGGCTCCACACCCAATAGGTCCTACTCTTCCTGGTTATAATTCTCTCTGTCTATTATCAATGGGATTATGGGTATAATTTTTCTTATTATTGATATGCTTCAACTTCTTACACTATCCCTACTCTTAAGGAGTACTGAGCCTCCCTCTATTTATCATAAAAATATGTAATGACAATTAAATTTTATCTACTGTTATAGCATCATTTCTCACCTTGACATGATTCATGATTGCTTCATGGCTTTTGGGCACCCATTCCTACAGACTTGGACAAATTCACTTAAAAACAGTGTAAAATCCCCCATACGCGACTATGCCCGTGCTTTTCCGCGTGTATACGCGAGTCCAGCTAGACTTTTCCGCGTATGCCATTAAAATGATTAAAAAATATATAAAAAATCCCTAATTTCGCGTTGGGTTGATGGTTACTCAGGTAGTTCAACCACCCCAGCCCGTGGCCAACTGTTTCCAACTGCTGAAACTACTTGGAGGGACTATAAAAAGCCCTCATGTGTATGGCCTAAGTGAGAGAGAGAATTATTGATATTATACTCTGTTGGTATTCCCTATCCAAGTCTGATTCCCCGTGCCTCCTGCACTTTCCCAGTTCATTATAGGAAACCCTTGTTTCCTTGAGATGCACATCCCCTTATATGTCATCTCGTATGCACCAGTTTGGAAGGAGTCTTAGCGAGGCAAGGGCTGGACGGATCCGGACGACGGTCTGCGAAGGCCTTGGAAGGATCAGGTGATCTCTCCACTTGATTACTTTTGTACGTACTATTTATAATACAGAAGTATCATGATGTTCCCGAAATAAACGTGTTAGTGTATGATTTTATGTATGAGAATATTTGTTATACAAGCATTCATTATGATTTATTTAATGTTTTATATGAATCTCACTAACATATAGAGTAGATATATGCTGTACAACTTGTCCTTTGTGCTGGTTTCTTCTTGTATTTCAGGTTAAGGAGGAAGGATGGTTGCAGGGAGTTTGGACTCCACGTGGATCTACTTCGAACGTAGGACCCACGGGTATATCTCTCATTCTGCTCTATTTAGTTTTTCTGAACGTGCATGGTTGTGTGAGTCTCTGTTAAGTAGCATGCCCCTGCTCTGTGGAGGTTGTATCCCAACCAACCTCTAGGGTGTTAATTCCCCGAAACATCTACAGATAGAGGATAGGGGGTCTCATTAAGAGCCAACCTACCATGTTCATAAGGATGTAGCAATGTGACATTACCACTATGGCCACCACACCAGGGTTATGATCCATTAGATGGCTAAAACATCCTTGGAATGGGAGGTCTCATCACGAGCCAACCTGCTCACTTTTGCTACTTCCCAGTGAATGGCAATATGGTTATCTGGTTACCATACCAGCACACTGGTCTCTTCTGTAGAAACAACAATGAAAATTTTCAATTATAAATTGAGGATCCTAGCTCACATGGGTTAAAAAGCAACTCTGTCGAGGCTATGGACGCCTGCTGGTAGTAGAATCTCTACTTATGGTATTGAAGTTCTATTTCCTCAATCAATAATTCTTATAATATCCTCTTCCCATTTGTATTTTTATCCGAGAGATTATTTCCTCTAAACACTTCCCTACTTTGAACCTTTATGCATACGTTCATGTTTTTTTTACTCAATCATATCGTGTACAGTCGGATTATCACCAGCAAAGCCTCCTTTTGTACATATTATTCTCCTCTTTCCTTATCACATAACTTATCATCAACTAAAGAATATTTTCTTTTTTCATTTACTATGATTATATACCACGCTTTTACTCTATCCATCTCTCTTTTTTTCCCATCATTTACTTACATACTCTGTTCCATTTACTCCTGTACCCTTCATCCTGCCGTCAGAACAACTATTTCCCATCTATTCGGTCGTAGGTGACCTCTCATTTTGAAGGGGGAGAGAATTTCCATTACACTTTCACATGTGTTGTCATTATTTCATTAATTGATAAGATATTCCATGATCACGTGGCATGCAAAAATTTAAATAACACAATTAATATCAACTACAACAACTTGATGTTCTATTGCTATAAGTGTTGCTGTGTTTTTTAGTGTTGCCGTGTTTTTCAGTATTGCTGCATTTTCCCATTACACTTATCCTTTGTAATAGTAAGAAGAATTCAAGCATTATGGATGGTAAGACAGTGCGCCACAAACCTTTAGTGTTAGAGGTCTTTGACAGAGACAGGGAAATTCTGATTCGTGCAGGGTGGATATCCTATCTCACAATATTTTAGCCCTCGAATGAGGAAATTACCATTGAATTTCTACAACATCTGCAGAATAGGGAATCCATGGTGAAAGGTAGAAGAATTACAGTCATAGAAGTTGTAATAGCTGAAGTATCTGGGCTACCGGTAGAAGGAACTATATGGTCACAGAAACATGTATTGCTACAAGATGCGGTGGAAACTTTCAAAGACGAAGGTGAGAAAGTAGTCAGGAAAGGCAAAGGCATCCAACCATATTCTCTTGAAGAATCATGGAAATAATTAGCAAGCATTATCCAAAGATACATTACCTGCAATTGACGCTGAGATGTGGTAAGACCACAACAACTTAAACTATTAGATATCTTGAAACAAAAACTCACTGTTAATCTGCCATCTCTTTTGAATTCTTTACTGCATGATGCTGCTGTTAGAATAAGACGAGATAGACACCCTGAAACTATAGTAAGTCACCATGGATTGATTAGATTAATCATCAATCATAGCCTGGTTCAATACAACTTAACTTGGGATGGTTTCATGACGACCCTAGAGAGCATACAAAACCCTGTAATCCAACATCTCGGAATTGCAGAGACAAGCCAGCAGAACCCTGTTTCGAAAAGAAAAAAGAGTGTCCGTTCAAAGGTTTAACCCCATAAACGCAGGAGGTCTGTAAGAATTAAACTATCCTAGAGGATTTCTACAAATTTTCAGGATGAAAGCAATCAACCTGCGGAGACAGCCAGTCTAGTTAGGATAAGAGATTCTGAATATGAAGAAGAGGCACCTAATTCCGCATCAGAACCCGAAGAAGAGGAACCTAATTTTTCATTAGAACCCAAAGAAAAGGAACCCAATTCTGCATCAGAGCCTGAAGAAGAGGCCAATTTAGAACAAGAACAAGAACATAATTATAATAATGACTAGAAAGTGAAGCAGGACTGAATGATCCTTTGGAAGTTTTCAAGACAGGGATGGCCGAGGTCCTAGCCGATCTTAATGTATATATGCAACCTGGAGGACCACTTGGTCCGAACATAATGGAAACACAAGTCCCAGAGAATTCCGGGCATATAGAAACACTGCCATCTCCAGAGGCTGCGAACACAAAAAATGTTCAGGAATCCGACAACCAGTCTGGTGACACGATTCTGTTGGAATACAACTAAGAGGACCAACAGAGGTCTACAGACATAGAAGTTAGTCACAATCAGTCAGGCGATACAGTTCTTTTGGAACACAACCCTGATGACCAAAAAACATCTCTAGAACCCATTGATAAACCAGTTAGTGGAGCGGATGCTCCTCAGAGGAGAAAAGTAGCCAGAGAAAAACTTAAGAAGCTGCGACAAAAATACCGGAAGCTCCTAAAGACAGTCAGAAGACTACGACGAGAAGTTAAAAACTGTAAAACTCAGAAAACCACTCTAGAGATGACTTCTGTAGCTATACAAACAAGAATATGTGAGAATAAATCAATATAAATTCAAACCGAACTCGCTCCCACTTGAAAAATAGCCACCCAGGTTAATTTGCATGAAAAATTGGTAAATGTGGCCGTTCAAACGGAGGGTTGGTCCTCCCACAATAAGGAAATGTAGACTGAAGAGGAATTCTCTCACAACATTGACACTCAGACATAAGGGCAATCCAAGGACCTCTTGTCAGGGAATGACCCTATTATTCTAAAACTTCAAGAAGAACTGACACAAGCCCAGCTTGCTTTAGAGCAACATAAACATCAGACAATCTCCTTGCAACAATACCAGAAGCTACAAAAACAATTGAGGGAATTAGCCCTAGCAGAGAATGAGGCTTTTGATAAGGATAGACAGGAAGAAGAAAAACTAAAGAGGATGAAAACTAAGCTGAACAACGTCAAGGATTAGTTGGACACCATTTGTTTATTATATTCGGATATCTTGACCTGTCGATCTCCTACTATGAACTATGCCTTGTTCTTATTGGAACGATATTTATTGTTAAAAATCAAAGCTGTTAGAGTCGATAAGCCAATTGAGCTGAAGACAATGGAGGATTTTATAAATTGCTGTAAGACACATGGAGTAAAGGTCCAAAGGCTTCTCTCTAAATTTTATTTGCATAATTTTATATTAGATAAAGAAGTGGATGTCAACCCTAGCCCTTTTATTGGAGATATTCAATTTCAGGCTTTTATCTCTTTTGCAGTCAACCAACTCAAGTGCTTGAAGGATTATAATTCATTCCAAAGACAGGAAACACAACTTAGATCTTTGGGTAAGAAGTGAACCTACTCACCCTATGAAATTGTTTACTAAGCATAAAATACTGATGAAACAGGAGGGCGTGCTTAAAATTTTAGGGCCCATACATAAGGAAATTGTGAAAAAATGAACAACATATTTCCTCTCCATTCAGGAAAGATCCCTGGTTGCATCCAAAATGAGATGGATGGTTTCAAGCAACAATCTTAAGGAAAGAGAACCATTTAATTATGGAAAATTCAAAGTTGCTGCGAGACGGTTAGTCCCATACAACAATTTTATCTTAAAAGAAGGACCTTATTGGGTGGGATGTCACTTTAGAAGCCCCATTATTTGGTATCCTCCTAAAGGGTATCATCCTGACTATGAGTTACCTGAAGGACAAGAAGAGGCAGCCTTTGCAAACCTGGCACGACATCATGGTCTTAGGCCTATTACAGACAGATCTTCTCCAGCCTACTCCTTAACTTCTTTGCATAGGAATTATTTATTTTTCATGGGGACATGAAAAAAGGTAAGCAGGGGAGTATGTTGAGCCTTGCAATAGGTATGTATTTACTCTTGATTACTATCCTTTTTCCTCTTCCTTATCCATCTTATGCCATGATATAATAATATAATGAAAGGATTTTGATGAAGAATGAATGAAAAATGATCGTGATATGATTTAGCTATCCAAACTAATTCCCATTGCTTTTTATGCTGAAAATAACAGAAGGAACAATAGGAATTAATCACGGGAAATAATAAATGTTAAATGCGGTCGAATCAAAGATAAATTAGTAAGGATTAGCGCAAGAACGAACAAACTATCCGAGGATAGCATTTTTTCATGGATCCCTCAGGATATCCTGATCTTGAGGGATCACATTTATCTTTCCTTTTAGCTATAAAGGGACTGGGAGAGCTGGTTCTCAAAGGTCATGAGTCATGTATCTTTCACTTCTGCATAATTTGTAATTATAATTCATAGAACGTAGTTCTGAAAAAAAATATCATATTGTGATGTCAATTGACTGTGATGATTAATATATAATTTGCGTTGCTGTTTATTCAAATATTCTGGAGTAGTTAAGCAGTATTCGCCGGTGGCTAAGCACCCAGTCTCTGGTGGATTTCATTACTATTCCCTGTGTTATACTTTTCCATTTATCGCAAGTGTATTATGATTTTCCGTTTTGCAGTTGAAGTACTTTTGATAATTCAGATTTCTGGTATTTATTCCCTTGAATACACATTTCCAATTTATTTCCTCGAGGAATTAGTTGCTAGTTAAAAGAATTGGTTTTGATTATTTAAAGTGTAGATAGTTATTTCCAATACTTTCCTTCTGTTCAATAGTTCAAATCCAGCTGAAAGAGTTCGGTTAATGCTTCAGTGCTCTCGGTTGATTATTATTTGAATTAGTTGAATTACTAATGAATTACAGTTTTGGGTTATAATGCTTAGATGAATCACTTTCTTTAAAGCTTCAAGACTTATGATTGCATCTATATGAAACGATTGATTTTAGCATTACTCTTTGTATGTATAGCTTGCACATATTGTATACATACTTCCCAGGTTGATAATTAATGTGAGACAATTAGGAGTTTTTAAAGACACCTGTTAGCACCCAACAAAATGCATGGAAAAATAAAGTGGAAAAGGCAAGGGGGATCCTGTTGGAGGGAGTACGATACCACATTGTCTCAAGCCTCCATGGGAAAGCCACACCATATGGAATGTGGAAGGCTTTGAAAGATCTATTCCAAAGAAACAACGACCATAGGAAATTGGCGCTCAAAGATAAACTCAGAAATATCAAGATGGAAAAGGGTGACACCATTCCAAAATATATAAAAATTTTTGTCCAATGTCGGGATGAACTAGGGAGCATTGGAATAACAATTTCTGATGATGATTTGGTGAGCTTGGATCTCCTAGGCATTCCCAAGATTTGGCATAGTTATCAAGACTCTGTCAATGGAAGGGAAAAATTTCTAGATTGGGAACGATTATGGTCAGATTTGGTGTAGGAGTAGTTCAGATGGAACACCAGAGATGGATATTCATATAAGAATGAGGATGAAGAGGATTGTGCTTTGGCTGCCAAGGTGAGGAAGGGGAAGGGGAAGAAATTCCATTCTAAATCTGAGTTCAAGAATGGAAAGAAGCAAGACATGTCCAAGGTGAAGTGTTTTCATTGTCACGAGCATGGGAATTTTGCTACTAAATGTCCATAAAAGAAGAAGAACAAGAAGGGTGGAGGATCTGCAACTAGTGAGGCCATTGCCTCTTAATGTGAGCTTGAATTCTCATTGATTGCATGCATGGTGTCCAGTGCATTGGGATCTATGTGGTATTTGGATAGTGGCGCTTCCTTTCACATGACGGGAGACAAGAAAAATTTTAGTGACTTGGAGGTGAAATATCTCCAGATGCATATTGAAATGGGAAACGATGGACGGTACAGTGCTACCAAGATTGGTACCATTACCTTTCAGATGCAGTCAGGTAAACCATTTTAATTAAAATATGTAATGCATGTACCAGGTCTGAAGAAAAATTTGGTCTCAGTCGCAATGTTGGAGTATAAAGACTATGATGTTGTTTTTAGTTAAGGAAAAGCTTTCTTGTGGCATAAAACAAAAGGAAAAGCTAAGAGGATAGGGATTTGAGTTAAGAATCTCTAAAATTTGGAGTTAGATGGCTGCGTATCAATGATGAGAAAGGTAGATCAAGTGGTGATCTAGGATGAGGGTGAATTATGGCACAGGAGATTGGGCCATATACACCATGGAGCCTTGAAATTCATGCAACAGATTTCTACTGGTCTTCCCAGGGGTACACTTGCGCATTTAGACACATGAAAGGGATGTACTATGGGAAAATATGTAAAGGCCACCTTTCATGGAAAAGAAAACAAAGCTTCAGGGATCCTTGAGAGAGTTCACACAGACGTGTGTGGTCCTTTCTTAGTTGCTTCAACAACAAAACATAAGTACTATGTAATCTTTGTCGTTGAATTTTCTCGTAAGTGTTGGACCTTCTTCATGCAGAAGAAAGATCAAACATTATTTAATCTCTATTAGTTTAAGGCACTGGTGGAGTGTAGAAATTATATACAAGATGCATGTATATATCCATATTCTCCTGATCTAACAATATTTTATCTTCTTGCTAAATACATAATCCTTCCACTATTAATCTTTTGCAGAAATTTGAACTCAATTGCAAACACATGAAGTAATAAAAAAACAATCGCACATAAAATAGTTGTTTAACAGGAAATCCTGAAGCTAAAAACCCCAACTATCATATATTATGTATCATGGAGATCATGTAAAAATCTCATACAAAGCTTAGGACATCAAGCTCTCAGTACAATCAATCGTCACACACTAATAAGAAGAAATCTGCAAAACCATGCACCGATTTCTTGCCACCTGATAGCCTACCTCCACTGCACAGTCCCTGCTGAAGAGGACCCCTGAATGAATTCCAATCTGCCTTTCTTTCACTGCTAAATCCTCATTGGAAACTCCAATGTGTGTGTGGTGCAATCAATGCATCACTATAGTCACAACGGATAGTCCATCTTGCCCTTTCACCTATCTCTCCTCTGGGTCTCCATTGGAACTAACATGCACTGTAGTTAACTGATGTATTTGTTCAATTGATTAATGATTTATTATTTGTGAATTAATTAACTAATTAATTCACTCCACTCTCACTAGTGTATCATTTAGTTAGACTAGATACTACTAGCTCAACTGAGTTTAACTCCATTAACTGAGTTAAACTGAATAACAACTCCATGAACTACTCTTCCAACTCTGTCATAACTTTGCCACTTCAGTTCTAACTGAGTCCTCCATGCATGAACCACCAGTAAAACCTAGGAATTGAGTAATTCCTTCAGCCCACTGATTTGACAAATCTGTATATTGAAATTAAGTGCTCCAAGAGAATACATTCCTGTTTATTGTCGGATTATTATTAAGAGATAATAATAATCGACACTTCTATTTTTAGATCGACGATTTATAAATAGACTTCACCCAATATTCTAAAAATAGAATTTCATCTATTTCTCCAATTTGACCAACCATCAACAAATAGCATCCTGCAACTTCTGAAATATGATCACCATGTCTAAAAATAGACATAGTCTAAAAATAGACTTACACCTAAAAATAGCTTGCGTGCCTACTTAGTGAAGGTGACTGATTTTCACTAAGCTTCATCATCTTGTTGAATCTCAACACTCCCTCTCAACAAGATAGGGATTATCCTTCACCTTGATCCTGCCTCTATGGTATTCTAATTTTCTCCTAGTGAGCGCCTTCGTCAGAATGTCTGCATCCTAATCTTCCGTAGGAATGTACTGAAGCAACATGATCTTCCGCTGCACACAATCTATAATATGATGATACTAGATATCAATATGTTTAGATCTATCATGAAACACAGGATTAATCGAGAGTTTAATGCAACTATGATTATCACAATGTATCAGTGTAGGATCTAAATGTGAACCGAGAAAACCGACCAGGATCTTCCTCATCCAGATAGCCTCACATGCAGCTTGACTTGCTGCCATATATTCTGCTTCCACTAAACTGAGTACCATGAATATTTGTTTCCTGTTGTACCAAGAAACTGCTGTAGATCCAATACTGAAAACCCTTCCTGATGTGCTCTTTCTGTCCATTGGGCTGCCTGCCCAATCTGAATCCGTGAAGCCATGCAACTTCACCTCATCCGTCTGTCTGTACCATAAGCCATACTCAGATGTGCCCCTGAGATACCTCAGGACATGCTTTCCTACCTTCCAAAAGAGCTTGGTAGGTTTAGCCATCGCTTGTGAAAGATGGTTCACTGCATAGCATATGTCTGGTCTTGTATTAAATAAATACATGAGCGAACCCATCAACTGTCGATAAACAGTGGAATCCACTACCTCTGCCGATGTAGCATCCTCTTTCCTCCAATTTTCTGGAAGAGGAGTATCAATAGGCTTTCAGCCTTGCATGTGAAACTTCTCAAGTATCTCTCGAGCATGCTTGCCTTGAGACACAAACAGTTCACCTTCCCGCTGCCATATTTCCAATCCAAGGAAATAATGAAGGAGGCTCAAATCCTTCATCTCAAAGTCCTTTGCAAGATTTTCCTTGCATGAGTGTATCAAATGCTCATCACCCATTAGTATTAAATCATCAACATAAAGAACAATGGTTAAAAGCTTACCCTCCACCACAATTTGGTACAGGTTTTCATCTGCCTCACTCTTGGTGAAGCCAAGTCCAGTGAAATAGATGTTGATCCATGTGTACCAAGCACGAGGTGCTTGTTTCAGCCCATACACCGCTCTTTTGAGCCTACACACATGCGACTCACTGCTGAAGATCTCAAATCCTTCAGGCTGCTCAATGTACACCTCTTCCTCAATGATCCCATTAAGGAATGCAGTCTTCACATCCATATGATGAATGTGCCAACCCATCTGCGCTGAGAGAGCAAGGATGGTCCTTATGGAAGAATACCATGTGACAGGTGGAAATGTTTCGTCCTAATCAATCCCATCGATCTGTGAGAAGCCCCATGCAACAAATCTTTCCTTATAATTCTCGACACTCCCATCAACAACTTGCTTTACCTTGTAGATCCATCTTGATCCTACAACTGATTTACCCATCGGCCTTGGAACAATATCCCAAGCACTGTTTCTAACAATGGAGTAATACTCCTCCACCATGGCATCTACCCATGTGGGTTCCTGCACTGCTTATTCAAAATAAGATGGCTCTATCATGATACACTTTCTCATAAGAGCCATGTATCCAGTAAATTTGTCAAGTGACTATCTCTGTCTGTGCTATGATGTAGGGACTCCTACATTCTGTGCCGCATCAAGCTTCAGTCTCTCAGCTTCTGTGGTAAGCTTTATGCCTTGTATGATGTTTGGTTCTGCATGAGTGGACTCCTACACTCCATGAATCTCCTCTTGTGGCCGATCCACATCTAGAGGCTCATCTTTGGGAACAAGAATTTCCTCCTATGGATGCAAGTGTAGCTCCCTGTCAAGCAAAAACTTCATGGATTTCACCTCATTGAATTTTATATCCCGTCGCACCACAACCATCCGATTGTCTGGAAAATACACACGATAATTATGGGGTGTTTCTGTGTACTGCACAAATATCCCAACTTCTGCAGATGAGAAATATCAGGCTTCTTACCAGTAAAATCTTCAAATGAGAAATATCAGTCTTCTTACCAGTAAAATCTTCTTCAGGTGTACTCATGCCAAGTACTCTATGAGGACAATGATTTTGCACATAAACTGCAGTGTTGCATGCTTTCACCCACAAGTGCATCAGTAGGCCTTGGTCATGCAACATATCTCGTGTAGCACCCACGATCGTTCTATTATTCCTCTCCGCGACCCCATTCTAATGTGGGTTATGAGGCACTATGAGTTCTCTTCGAATTCCTTCTTTGCTACAAAAGTATTTGAATTCACCCGAGATATATTCGTCACCATTATCGCTCCATAGAGCTTTCACTTGCTTCCCCGACTCCTTCTCCACCAATGCTTTAAACTCACAGAACTTTGAGAATGTTTCGCTCTTCTTCTGCTTGAATAATATCCAACATCTATGAGAATAGTAATAAAAAAATATAACATAATACCTATGTTTTGCTGTTGAAGCAACTGATAAATGTCCACACATGTCTATGTGAATTCTCTCCAGGATCACCGAAGCACGGTTCTCCTTATCATGAAAGGTGGTATTCAAAAAATTACCCATAGTACATCCCTTTCACTAATCTATCTGCACAAGAGTACCCTTGGGAAGTCCAGTAGAAATCTACTGCAAAATCTTCAAAGCACCATGGTGAAGATGGCCCAATCTCCTGTACCATAATTTGCCCTCATCCCGGCTCACCAATTCTTCTACTTTGCCCATCATTGCAGCGCAACCATATACCTCTAGCTTGTAGAGATTCTTAACTCAAATCCCTATCCTCTTGGTTTGACCTCTTTTTTTATGTCGTGGGAAAAATTTTCCATCACTAAAATCAACGTCATAACCTTTGTCTTCCAACATTGTGACCGAGACCAAGTTCTTCTTCAGACCTGGAACATGCATAACATATTTCAACAGAAATGGATTACCTGACTCCCTCTCAAAGGTAATGGTCCCAATTCTGGTCGCACTGTATCGACCATCATCGCCCATCTCTATATGCATTCAAAAGGTCCTTGTTCTCCAAGTCACTAAACAACTCCTTGTCTCCCGTCATATGGAAAGATGCACCACTATCAAGATACCACACCGATACCATAGAGCTTGAAACCAAGCATGTGATCAAAGAGAAATCAATTTCAAATTGCGAGGCTAAGGCCTCTCCAGCTGCAACTCTAATAACCTTCTTGTTCTTCTTCTTCTGTGGGCAGTTAGTGGCAAAATGCCCATGTTCGTGGCAGTGAAAACACTTCACCTTGGACAAATCCTGCTTCTTGCCTTTAGCTTCAGACTTTAAAGGAAAATTCTTCCCCTTCCCTTTCCTTACTTTGGTAGCCAAAGCGAGATTCTCTTCATCTTCATTCTTCGATGAAGAGCCATCCCTGGTACTTCTTCTTATCTCCTCCTGCACAAGATCCGACCAAAGTCGCTCCCATCCCGGCAATTTCTCCCATCCATTGACAGAGTCTTCATAGCTATGCCAACTCTTTGGAAGCCCAAGGAGAGCCAAGCTCACTAAGTCTTCATCATAAACAATAATCCCCACACTTTCCAGTTCATCCCTACAATGGAAAAAATTCGTGACATATTTTGGAATACTGTCGCCCTTCTCCATTTTTATTTTTTTGAGCTTATCTTTTAGTGCCAACTTCCTCTGGTCACTACTGCTTTGGAAAAAATATATTAAAGCCTTCCACATTGCGAATGGAGTGGCTTTCCTATGAAGGCTAGACACAATATGGTCCTTCACACCTTCCAATAGAATTCTTCTTGTCTTTGCTATCTTCTTTTTCCATGCGTCAAGTAATGCAGCATTGCTAGATCCCGACTTAGGAACATCACTATTGATGAACTCCTTCGGTCAATTATACTCCAGTACCCCCTCCATCCTATCCTTCTAGGATACGTAATTCGAGCTGCCATCAAGGGCATACTCCAATCGCAACCCATTGAAAGACATTTCAATATATACTCAACTATCACACCAAGAATTTTATGAAGCAAATTTGAATTGTCCACCAGCACAAACTCAACAATTCTTCACAATTGCAATCTTCAAGAATTAACACTGCTCCGATACCATGTAGAAATTATATAAAATATGCATGTATATAGATTATCCTGATCTAACAATATTTTATCTTCTTTCTAAATACAAAATCATTCCACTGTTAATATTTTGCAGAAATTTAAACTCAATTACAAACACATGAAGCAATAAAAAAAAATCGCACATAACACAGTTGTTTAACGGGAAAGCCTAAAGCTGAAAACCCCAACTATCTTATATTATGTATCATGGAGATCATGTAAAAATCTCATAAAAATCTTAGTACATCAAGCTCTCAGTACAATCAATCGTCACACACTAATAAGAAGAAATCTGTAAAACCATGCACCGATTTCTTGCCACCTGATAGCCTACCTCCACTGCACAGTCCCTGCTGAAGAGGACCCCTGAATGAATTCCAATCTGCCTTTCTTTCATTGCTAAATCCTCATTGGCAACTCCAATGTGTGTGTGGTGCAATCAATGCATCACTATAGTCACAACGGATAGTCCATCTTGCCCTTTCACCTATCTCTCCACTGGGTCTCCATTGGAACTGACATGCACTGTAGTTAACTGTTGTATTTGTTCAAGTGATTAATGATTTATTATTTGTGAATTAATTAACTAATTAATTCACTCCACTCTCACTAGTGTATCATTCAGTTAGACTAGATACTATTAGCTCAACTGAGTTTAACTCCATTAACTGAGTTAAACTGAATAACAACTCCATGAACTACTCTTCCAACTCTGTCATAACTTTGCCACTTCAGTTCTAACTGAGTCCTCCATGCATGAACCACTAGTAAACTATAGGAACTGCATAATTCCTTCTACCCACTGATTTGAAAAATCTGTATACTGAAATTAAGTGCTCCAAGAGAATAAGTTGCTTTTTTTTGTCAGATTATTATTAAGAGCTAATACTAATCAACACTTCTATTTTAGATTGATGATCTATAAATAGACTTCTCCCAATATTCTAAAAATATAATTTCATATATTTTTCCAACTTTACCAACCATCCACAAATAGCATCCTGCAACTTCTGAAATATGATCACCATGTCTAAAAATAGACAGTCTAAAAATAGACTTACACCTAAAAATAGCCTGTGGGCCCACTTAGTGAAGGTGATTGATTTTCACTAAGCTTCATCATCTTGTTGTATCTCAACATGGAGAAAGAGTCAGAGAAGCAAGTGAAGGCTCTTAGGAGCAATAATGGTGGAGAATACATCTTTAACGAATTCAAGAACTTCTACAGCAAACAAGCAATTCGAAGAGAATGCATAGCGCCTTATAACCACAACAGAATGGGGTCACGGAGAGGAAGAATATAACTATTGTGGGTGCAGCACAAGCGATGTTGCATAATCATGGCCTACCGATGCATCTGTGGGTAGAAGCATGCAAAAGAGTGGTACATGTGCAAAACCATTGTCCTCATAGGATACTTGGCATGAGTACACTTGAAGAGGCTTTCACTGGTAAGAAACCTGATGTTTCACACTTTAAGTTTTTTGGTTCATCTGTTTATGTGCATGTGACCAAGGATGTCAGGAAGAAGCTGGAACCAACAAATGAGGTTGGGATTTTTGTGGGGTACACTGGAACACCCCATAATTATCGTGTGTATTTTCTAAATAATAGAATGACTGTTGTGCGATGGGATATAAAATTTGACGAGGAGAAAGCCTTGTGGTTGTCCCTTGAGAGGGAGCTGGACTTGCATGCAGAGGAGGAACTGTTGGTTCCTAAGAATGAGTTTCAAGATGTGGATCAACCACATGAGGAGGTTCATGGAGTGGAGGAAAACACTCATGCAAAGCCATCCATCATAAATGGAAAAAGGCGCACCATGAAAGCTAATAGATTGAGACTTGATGCTGCAGAGAATGTAGGAGACCCTACTTCATAGCACAGACAGAGATAGTCTCTTGACCGATTTACTGGATACATGGCTCTTATGAGAAAATGTATTGTGATTGAAACATCTTCCTTTTAGGAAGCATTGCCGAAGCCAACTTGGGTTGATGTAATGGTGGAGGAGTATGAATCCATTGTCAAGAAAAATGCATGGGAGATAGTCTCAGGACCGATTGATAAATCAGTCATTGGATCGAGATGGATCTACAAGGTAAAGCAAGTTGTTGATGGGAGTGTGAAGAAATAAAAGGCCATATTTGTGGCCCGAGGATTCTCACAGATCGAAGGGATAAATTATGATGATACTTTTGCACCTGTTGCAAGGTACTCTTCCATAAGAGCCATCCTTGCACTCTCAACGCAGATGGGCTGGCGCATTCATTAGCTGGATGTGAAAATTGCGTTTCTCAATGTGATCATAGAGGAAGAGTTGTACATAGAGTAGCATGAAGGTTTCGAGATATTCAAGAGTGAGTTGCCTATGTGCTGACTCAAAAGGGAATTGTATGGGCTGAAGCAAGCACCCCGTGCTTGGTACACTCAGATAGACAATATAGTGTACCTATGGGGGATAATATAGGGGTACGTAGGGAGGTACCTAGGGGAATAATATGATGTATTAATATAAGAATGATAAATAAATGGGCCATAGTTAATAAATAAAGTGGTTAACCCACATTATGTAAGGGACCACATGTAGAGAGGGAATAAAGTGATAAGCCCATTGTATTGGATGTATGGTATTGAGAGACCCATGGTAACTACTCATGGTATTACATGTATGAAACCCATATAGAGGTTAGAGACTTCCCATTCCATCGAGAGATGTCAAGGATTATTGTATGGACAAGCATATGGCTTGTGGAGTGACTTTCCTTATGAGGATTGTATGGTGTTGATAAATACATCATATTATTCTAGGTACCTCTCTCGCATTCTATATTATCCCCCCATAGGTATTCTACAGACAACTATTTCACTAGATTGGGCTGAACCAAAAGTGAAGCAGATGAAAAACTGTACCATATTGTGGTTGAGGGTAAGTTATTTATTATTGTTCTATATGTTGATGATCTAATTTTGACTGGTGATGAGCAACTAATACACTCATGCAAGGAGGATCTTGCAAGGGAGTTCTAAATGAACAACATGGGACCCCTTCATTATTTCCTTGGATTGGAAATATGGAAGCGGGATGGTGAAATTTTTTTGTCTCAGGGAAAGTATGGAAAGGAGATACTAGGTAAGTTTAACATGGAGAGCTATAAACCCATGGATAATCCTCTTCCAGGAAATTGGAGGAAAGAGGATGCTACTTTTGGAGAGGTAGTAGATGCTACTCTCTATAGGTAATTAGTGGGTTCACTGATGTATTTGGTGAAAACGAGACAAAAAATTTTCTATGCAGTTAACGAGCTAAGTCAATATATGGTTAATCCTACCAAGCTCTTTTGGAATACGGGGAAGCATGTCCTAAGATACCTTCGGGGCACATCAGAGTATGGTCTATGGTATAGACAGATAGAGGGAGTGAAGCTTCAAGGATTCATGGATGCAGATTGGGAAGGCAGTCCATTAGAAAGAAAGAGAACATCAAGAGGGATATTTAGCATAGGATCGATAGTAGTTTCCTGGTACAACATGAAACAACGATCTGTGGCACTCAGTTCAGCGGAAGTGGAATAGATGGAAACAAGTCAAGCTTCATGTGAGGTTATCTGGATGAGAAAGATCTTGGTTATTTTGTTTGGTTCTCAAATGGATCCGACATTGATTCATTTTGATAATCAGAGTTGCATTAAACTCTCGATTAATCCTATGTTTCATGATAGGTCCAAGCATATAGATATATGGTACCATCATCTCAGATATTGTGTGTAGAGAAGGATAATGTTGCTTTAGTACATTCCCATAGAAGATCGAGATGCAGATATTCTGACGAAGGTGCTCACCAGGTTAAAATTCGAATACCATAGATACAAGATTGGGGTGAAGGATAATACCTTTCTTGTTGAGAGGGAGTGTTGAGATTCAATAATAAAATTTCAACATCCACGCCTAGTTTCATTAAGCACCCATACTAGGGTGGGGCCCATAGTACTATTTTTGGGTGCATGTCTATTTTGGTTATCCCTTATTTAAGATGGACATTAAACTGTAATATATTGTCAATTTTGACTTGAAACAATTAAATTAAAGTGATAAATTCAGTTAGCTAGTGGATTTTGAGTTAGAGGTAGTTGGTGAGGCATGCAAAGTAATTCTAGTTGTAACAAAGTTCAAAGTGCAGTGGTGCATGAGTTAATGCAAGTTGTAAATAGTTTAACTCAGTTAAGTGAGTTAAACTTAGTTGTGCTAGTTGTAACTGAAGATACACTAGTGAAAGATTAAGTGAATTAAATATTAATTAATTCATAATCAGTGATCTCACATGCAACTGAGGATTTACTATTATTAACTGCATGCATGTCAGATCCAGTGGAGACCCAGTTGAGTTATAGGTGAAAGGAAATTTGATTATCAGTTGTAGGATTATTGGCTTGCACACATGCAACCAAACACCCATTGGCGTGCCCATGATACTTGCACATTCAAGGAATGTAATAATTCCTATCTTTTAGGGATATATTCCATCAGGGATTGCGCAAGCAAGGCTGGCTGTCTGGAGACTGAGAATTGGATATGTGTTGGTAATTTTTGCATATGACAGTGTGAGAAAATTAGCTGAGTACTAGAGGGCTCTTGTGAGAAGAGTTTTGTATGTAATTGTTTCATGATCCATGCTTAATATACAATAGAAGATAGTGGGGATTTTAGCTATAAGCTTACCCCAGGAAATTATCTGTGTTGTGTGTGATTGATGTTTCTTCATGTTCATGTGATTAGTGATTGTGTTTTTTAATTCCACAAAATATTTGTAGAAGAGATTCAATATTTAATTTTAGTACATTGTTAGATCGGGTGAATCCAAGATATACATGCATGTTGTATAATTTCTACATGAAATATAGGGGAATGCTAGAACCAGGTTTCTGCATCCACAGGGACAATGGAATGTGGCTTTAGGGCTTATCTTCCATTCAGAGCTTCACAGAACAGAGATAGGGACTATATAACTGCGTTTCAACACTTTTATTGAACTAACTTTTAGAGTGTGTGATCTTACTTTAACAAGCATAAAACACCATAAATGATCATAAATAGGTATTCGCGGTGAAATTATGGATTAGAACCCCTTACTTAGCACATATAACATAAAATACAAGTAAAGAAAACACATAAATTCCAACACATATATGTCTTAAGAAGTCTTCTATTAATGCTCTGATATTCCCAATACAATCAATTCCACCTTGCACACTCAACTGCAAGGGTCTTCGCACCTAGCTGCAGACTTCCTAAGGCCTTTGCGCACTTAGTTTCAAGAGCATTTTCTCTAACCCAAACCATAGAACACAGACTCAAAACAACATTACATCCAAGTGCATTATATCATCAATCAATCAAGTATGATATATTATCAAGACTATCCTAAACTCCTTATATAGTCTTTTACATTTACAATACCATGGTTCAAAAACCATGGGTGGAGCTCAACGTACACAAAACATTCCGATGTTTTAAAAAATAAGGGGCTTTGACCCACCCCAAAGACCATAAGACTCAAACATAGCTTTGTGCTATGAACTCTGTTCTTCGATCTGTGGAGTCTTTCTCAAATTATTTCATTAAGGGTTACTCTTTCCAACAAAACCCCAACACAAAACTATGACTCATACCGAGTCACTCAACTGGTGCACCCTTGAAATTTTCTTTGATGCTGCTCAAGGAATCCTTGAGAGGCAGAACTATTGCGGCACACTATTTCTCAACTTCACATATTTTAGTTAGCAATGTCTAAGTAGCTGGCCCTACAATTTTGGTGGCAATATAATTCTGTGTCTGGCGTAGTCCTTTGAACTGTTTCTCAGAAGTCTACGATATCTGACTAGCTTCGGCATCCCATGGTTGCGTTCTGGCTATGATAATTTGTTCTTTTCTATGCATCTCGTTGATCTTTCCCTGCAAAAGTTTACCTTCTCGGAGATAGGTATACCGCTGGACTGGTGCCAGAGTCTTCGCTGTAACTTTAATATGGTCCATTTGTTCTAGTTTATCACGGATTTATTTCTTGATCGTTTGCATATGTGGGTCCTCCTCCAGTGAGGCCCAAACATCCATAACATATTCAAAAACTTGAAGGCATTCCCGTAATGTGGATTCAATCCTATCAATGTAAGCCTTGATCTTGGCTGTGCGCTGCTCCTAGACCTCAGGTGGAGAAGCGGGCTGTAATTTCATCTGTAGCTCTATTATTTGCATTTTCATTTTTAGGTGCACCTTGTGAACTTCGGTGCTAAAATCCTTGAATGCAATCGCGAGTTTGGGCACTTTTTCCTCTGGCGCTGATACATCCTGAATCTACAGCTCAGGTAGGTCACTGCAAGCCTTTGAGATGGATTCCTCCAAGTGTTGCATGTGCGCAGTCTCTGCACTACACTCTTGTATGGCCAACTATTTTTCCTCGGCCATCCTTTGTCTTTCTTGCTTAACATCGTTGATAACCAATAGGGAGTGCTACTCTTGGATCTTTAATTATTCACTAACGCTCTGGTGGAGCTTGTGCAATGTCTGTAGAGGCAACACAACAAGGTTAAGCCCTGTGTTCTGCCAATGTACTACTTGCTTCAACTACTCTGCAGTATCAAAACATAATGTTCTTCAGGGATTGCCACTGCACGTGTATTAGTTGTAATGGCCAGTTTGAGCTCTATTGGTCTTGCACCTTGTGATGCCTCTCTCACTTGAGTCATGCTCGCTTGAAGCCCACTCGCTTGAGTCATGCTCACTTGTACCGCACTTGTCTGAACATACAAATATTTTAGGCCCTTATGGATATCCGCCAATATATTCTTATACTGATCCTCAATGTTACCCCATAGACTCTCAGTGACATTCTTAACAATATCTCCTATCTCATCAAGGTCCCCCTTGTTGGGTATACGACCAAAGTCCCACATTGACTAGAAGTGGGGAGGATCATGGGTATATAAGGATGGACAAATATCTCCATTGGTATGAGGCCTTTCGGGGTAAAGCCCATAAGCAAAGCCATGAGGGCTTAGGCCCAAAGTGGACAATATCATACCATTGTGGAGATATGTGGTGTCCAGAATCCTTACAAGTGGTATCGGAGCCATGCCCCAAAGTTAGCGAAGTGGATGAATCCTCGAATGCCGAATGAAGGTGGTGGGCCCCGGTAATATCACGATGGGATCCATGGATGAGCTTGGTTAGACAGGCGGTATGCTCCAGATTCTTCATGGACGTGTCATGGTCCCAACACGGTGAAGAGGAGTTGACCTGGGATAGAGCAAGCTCTCGAGGCAGGTGGTGCTCCATGTAAGGCGTGCGCTTCCAATGCATTGGAGAGGAGAATCTTGGTTGGTAGAGAGTGGACGGATGGATAATCATTTGAGGGGAGGCTCGATGGTCCTTTGTTCGAGGGGAGGATTTTTGGGTATACGACCAAAGTCCCACATTGACTAGAAGTGGGGAGGATCATGGGTATATAAGGATGGAAAAATATCTCCATTGGTATGAGGCCTTTTGGGGTAAAGCCCATAAGCAAAGCCATGAGGGCTTAGGCCCAAAGTGGACAATATCATACCATTGTGGAGATATGTGGTGTCCAGAATCCTTACACCCCTCAGTGAGGACCATTTCTTCTGGGCTGACGGATCGAATACTTAATTTTCTTCCACGCACCTCTTCTTTGTGTCTTTATCTCTTAGTAGTAAAAGGGGAAGGGGGGGGGGGGGCAGATATATCCATAATTGTATTATAACCGTGAGCATCACACCCTCCTATTTC
This sequence comes from Pinus albicaulis, assembly GCA_034641835.2. NCBI lineage: Eukaryota > Viridiplantae > Streptophyta > Pinopsida > Pinales > Pinaceae > Pinus > Pinus albicaulis. Next base: position 1,590,840,275 of record CM076570.1, read on the forward strand.
GGGAACCTCCGTCTCTATTGCAACCTCCACTTCGGTCTCTGTATCAGTCATGAATGTGACTTTATTTTGTAGCTTCCTAGTATCTTTTGTTCCTGTCTGCACAGTGGAATTATCACCACTCGTCCCTGCTTGTTTTGTTTCTGTGCCTTCAGCTGGTGGAGTTAGCTAATTTCTCACCCATTCACTGACTATGGTTGCAACATCTTCCTCTGTCACCAAGTACGACAGCTCTTACTAGACCCCAACAAGGTCATTATTTGCCTGGATGTGTACATGGTGTAAATCCACGTTGAAGTCCGTGACTTGATGATATTTTGCAAAAATAATTAGTGATAGTCGTGGATTTTAGCTGATCACCTGCATAGACTCATCTCCAGTCTGACCCAAAATATTTTGTTCGCCATCACCCGGGTCGGCTCTTTTGAATACCACAACGAGGAATACCGTGCAGCTTCATTATTGGGTCCATATATTACTAGTGTAGTCCCTTATTGTTTTAGTGTACCCCCCTTATTGTTATTGTTGTACCCCTGTAGTCCCCATATTGTTATTATTGTGCCCCATAAAATCCTACTATTGCTATTGTTGGCCCTTAGATTATCATTGTTAGGTCAGCTAGGATTATATTGTGACCCCATGGACTCCTATATATATAAAGGAGGTTTTTTTATTTGAATCATCTAAGAATTTATCATTTATGTAATGTAAAGGAGGTTGCTCCCTCAAAGTGGCTAATTTATAAGGAGTTGATCTCTCTTTTCTTCTATTTTTGGAGTTGGTTTCATAACATTTGGTATCATAGCTTTGGATTCTAGGGTTTCATTGCTTCAAACCGGTCATCGTGGAATGTTTTATATAAAAAAATTTCTACGAAGGTTTAGAGACTTAAAAAAAATCATTTGTGAAGAAATCCTGAGAAAGTTCATGTAAAAATTTCAGATCTTGGTTCGCAATATTTTCTTACATATGACCTGTGGAAGTTACTGTTTCTGCAGGCTCCCAAATTTCATCTCAAAGAGGTGACCTCAGGAAAATCCTCATAACTCTCTCTCTGAGAATCAGATTTGAATTCTATAAAAAGTGGAAAAAATTAAATGGACTGTACTTTTCTGTGTATCAATTTTAGAGACGAAGGAGGAAAAATTTATATGTGGCATTCCTTAAAAGTTCGCTCTACTGAACTAGTCCATAATTAGGTCATTGTGGAAGATTGTGAATAACTTTTCCTTGAAGAATCCAAATTAGGTCAGACCTGTGGCATTGGAAAGAAGACTCATAGGGCTATTACAAGATTGAATATTAAATCTTGGGGATCTAAAATCACAGAGTTACATCAGTTTCAATATCGAGCTCCTCAAAAGCAAGAAAAATGTGTGTATTTTGTTTTTTCAATTTGAATAAGTCTTGTTTGAAAAATCGGTTTGAAGTGATTCCAAGGGCACAATGAAGCATAGATATTAGTATTGGGTTCTAAAATCCCCCCTAAAAATAATTCAACGCCCATTAAGCCCTCAAAAGGCTCTACTATGACTCATGAAGAGGAAGAAGTGCAACATGATATATGAAATTACAAGAGCAAGTGCACCAAATTTTGTTCTCGCAAAGAGCAACAAAAAATGAAATGGAAGTTTTGAAGAAAGACATGGAAGCCAAGGTGGATGGTATGAAGAAAGGCATGGAAGATAACATGGATGGTTTGAGGAAAGGCGTGGAAGCTAAGCTGAATGGAATGGAAGCTAAAATGGATGGCATGGAAGCTAAGATGGATGGCACAGAAGCTAACATGGAAGACATGGAGAATGGTATAAAAGAAGACATCGAAGGTTTGACAAAGTTGATACAAGAAATGATTCCAAATGGCGAAAAGGTAGTATAGGAAACTCATGATGAGAAAAAAACAAATGTTAATCGTGATTCCATAAACTGTAATGTTGGATTAAAGACCCACCATATTCCAAAGATGGATATGAGGAATTTTGATGGCAAGGATCCCGTAACATGGGTACTACAAATGGAGCAATATTTTGGTCTCAATAATGTGAAAAACACACAAAAGGTATGCATTGCAACTTTACATTTAAAAAAAAAAAAAATTGTATGGTATCGATTTCTTTGCTCTCATAAAAAATTGTCACTTGGTCAATTGTTACGGAGGAAATAATAGCACATTATGAAGATACAAAGAGCAACACCTTATTTAGCCAATTGATAAATCTCAAACAAAAGGGTTCAATGGTGGAGCACATTGAGGACTTCCAAAAATTGAATATAAGGGTAACTAATATTCCAGAGGAACATGAGATTGATGTCTTCAGAGGGACTTTAAAGGATAACATCCAACATGAGGTTCGCCTTTGGGAACCTGATTCATTAGAGAAGGCATTCAGGTTGGCAAGAAAAATTGAAAGTAAATTTATGGCGACAAGGAATCCTACCACTAACATCTATAAATATGGAAGTGTTGCTACTCCTAGACCTGCACAACCTACAAGGTTGACACCATAACAATTGGAAGAAAAATTAGCAAAATGGATTTGCTATAATTGTGATAGAAAATATACTAAAGGTCATAATTGTGCTGAGAATAAATTATTTTACATCGATTGTGAAGAGGAGGAAGAAAATTAACAAGAAAATTCAAAAGAATAGGATATACACCATGAACCAACCCTAGATAAAGAAGAAATGAGTCCGACCATGTCCTATAATGCATTGGTAGGAATTACCACTCTTCAAACTCTCAAGATAGAAGGACATATCAAGAAGAAAAAGGTAATAGTGTTGATTTATTCAGGTAGTACCCATAATTTTATTCATTGTAAGGTAGCCAACTACCCAGCACTAGATTGTCAAGTGATGGTTGCAAATGGAGGGACTATAAATTGCTCTGGAAAATGCCATAATATAAAACTAACCATGGGGGAATATGTATTGAATAGTCCAATGCTTTCCATTCCAATGGGAGGTGCTGATGTTGTACTAGGAGTACAATGGTTACTGTTATCACACCCTAAAATTTCAAAATCATAACTTGAAATGTGTCAAGTTTGCATTTAAATTGGTTAGATTGCATAACATCATGAAATGATAAATTTTATGATTAGCATTAGTTTCAAAGATTGTATTAAGTTTTTAGGGATGATCTCAAGTCATATCAAAGGAAAAAATCATGAATAGATACTTTATATTGACCCAAAGTCTCAAATCTAGCCACTTGTCAAAAAAATTTTGAGTCCGCAATGATGTTAGTTCTAAATTAACAGATTTTGCTGCGGAAACACCTAGTATTTCCATAGAGAAACTGAAACTTGTAAAACTAAATGTGCTATGAAAGTTGTGTCACCTTTTAACGGTTTTATGCATAATGATGAGTTGTTAAACTTTGAGGGTTTCGAGGTCATGCTGTCATAATAGGGTCTTTGGAAGATTTTGGCATCAACCACCATTTCCTTAATAAATCCCATCTTATTTTTTCAAATTCATCCCTCATTTCTCACTCTTTAATTTCCACTCTTGTAAGCTTCTACCAAAGCAACTTTCTTTCATCTGCATCTCCCATAGAAACCCTCTATCATGTCAGCCCTCTTTTGCCATAACAACTCGTTGTCATCAAAGGCTTTTTATTAAATAGGTGTAAGAATACAAAGAAGGCCACCAATGCAGAACAAGAAGAAATGGCCACACCAAAGAAAGTGAATAAAAGAGGTTTACCATTTAGATACGAGCCTACAAGTCCAACTTTAATCATGGAAGATCCATATTTCGTTGAGATTTTTACAAGAGCGGGCTGCATTCAGTTCTGTCAAAAGTTGCAAGGTCATCACAAACAAGTATCACAAGACTTTGTACTCAATTTCAAAGGAACATCTACAAAGGTTGGTTTTATTCATGTGCCAATTTCGCTTGATAGTATTTCTCAAGCAATAGGGATCTCTAGGACTAGAGAAGAATGGTTTAAATCTACAAAGTTTAATTTGAGAAGTTCTGATGATTATCTAAAGCCTAAACATGTAGGGATAAATATGAATGTAGGGATTCCCAGAACTTGAATTAGAGATAAATACTCTAAAATATTGACAATCATACATAAATACTTTACATGTGAAGGCAGATTCCAAACAATTTACATGTATTTCTTCAAGCTATTACTTCATTTTACAGGGAAAAAGCTGATAGATATTCCTTTTTACCTTTTTAGAAGTCTTGTAAAAATGGCAGACAAAGTGCAAGGTAGACCTGAAAGAAGTGAAACTTCCATCTTTCACCATGGATGGATGAAATTAATAGTACGGGAAGAATTAAGTAAACTAGATAGAGACTGGTAATCATTCTTGTTTATGAATGTCTATGAAATGGATGTTTTATCTCCAAGGAAAGCCTCTAAAGTCAAAACTCCTTCTTCTAGGCAAGAGCTGAATGCTACTACATAATTAGAAGGGAATCAACAAGACGGTTTAAAATCTACAACTAAACACATGGAGGAAGAAGCTAAATGCATCCAAGAGACAACATCACATCCAGAAACTAGTAAGTAGGCTAGAAAGCATCTCATAATTAGCAAGACTAAACCTACAACAAAAAGGTCTAAAAGAGGCACAGAGGAAACTAGTGGAGGAAAAGGAAGGCTTGAGGACATATTGGAGGCTATAGAAATTATAGAAACGCATGAAATGAAAGAAATTAAGGTAGAAGGATCCAAGGTCAAAGGGAAGGGGCTTATAGCCATGAAATTAGATTTTTCTTCAGAAGATTCAGGTTGCCTTTTTAAACCTAGAAAGCCTTTCACTAGATCACAGATTTTTGAGACTATCACCATTGGAAATAAACATCAGAAGGAAGATAAAGGAAAAAGGGAAGCAATACAAGAAGTCATAGTCATATCCCCTATTGAGACGTAGGTTACTAATGAAAATAAAGGTCAATCTAAAGGAAAGAATCAGAAGAAATATGAAACAGATTTTCCAAAGGGACAACTTAAAGATAAGGAGGAAACAATCAAACAAAGAAAGGGAAAATAAAAAGTCATAGAGAAAACTGAAAAAGAGGTTCTTGAAGAATAGTTAAGAGCAGTTAGGGAATAGTTGTCTAAAACAAAAAGAGATTTGGAAAGATACAAGAAAGATAGACAAATGATAGATGAGGTGGAAAAGAAAGTGAATGATCAGGTTACTCATTTTGAAAAGTCTATTGGAAAGGCTAAGAACTTGTTGAAGAAATCACAGCCTTTACGCATCATGATGACACACACAAGGTAGAGAAATTTATGGTTACAGGTAGAGAGAAAAATTTTTCAGAGACAAGTCAAAGAGTTGAAAGAAAATATGGATATGATGAAGACAAAATTAGAGAAGAAAGGTTTGGGAAGAGGAACTATGGAGAAAACTATTAAAACTTCTCATGAAGAAACTGCTGGTAAATAAGAAGGTAACAATGGTTATAGACCTTTTTGTCTTATATGATCATAATTTACATGCAGGTATATTCATGGATCTTTTCAGAGCTCAAATGCTAAGTTTTGTCAAATCTCTGAAAATTTAGGCAATTCCGCAGCGTATGCCAGGCTTGAAGCCCATTTTCTACTGCGGAATTTCTGAAGAATTATTTTTGGTTTTAAGATACATAAATTGATAGGGATGAAGAGCTTTGAGGGTTTTGTTTTATGGTTTTTGATAACTTAACATCCTCCAATGGTAAAGAATAGCATAGGATTACCACACATTACCTTTTTTTTTTGTGCTACAAAACTAGCTACGAAAGTAGCCCAAAACTCTGTTTTGACAGGAAGGTTAATTTTGGTGGTTAAATTTGGAAGAAGGAGAAAAGTAAACATATATTTCAAAGAAATTATCCATGAGAATGACAAAGAGTGTTAGGGAAATGAAAAAGAGTATCAGATCAGAAATTTTCTAAGTGGAGATATTCTTTTCGCATATACCAGTTCACTATGTTGCCATATCATCTAACTAACAACTCCTTAATAGTAGGCAGAGCAGCTGCATGAAGATAATCAGAGTATTAATGTTTTGTTTGTGGCCAGCATGGTTGAAATACATGATTCCTTTCGAGGAATATTTGGATAATCTTTAGATTAAATGTAATAAGTAGGTGTTTGAGTCATAGTAGGACTCTAACTCCTAATTCGAAAGGTGTCAGTTCTAGTGTTAAAAATCTAGTTAGTGGTTAGACTTGGTGTCGGTAATAGAGTTTAATGGTCTAGCCACTTGAAAGATTGAATGTATAGGATAGATGCCTATAAGTAGTGAAGACTTCGATGTATTAAGGGGTTGGAAAAATGTCATTTTAGAGACTACTTTTGTAAAGCTTTGGATTTACTGATATATATACAGAAGAAATACAACTTTTCTTCACCTGAGATTCTTAGTGTATTTCAATGAGTTTATGTACTATATTTGAAATGTTTTTCTTTGATAGTTTTAATGCTGATTACTCAGAATTCACGAATTTTCATGCTCTAACTTCCTTTAAGTATTAAACTATGATCAAATGAGTTTTAGGTCCTATTTTTGAAAGGTTTTCTTCAATGACTTAATTCTTATTACTTAGAATTCATGGTTGTTCATGCTCTGAATTCCTTTAAGTATTGAGCTATGGTGAATCTCTTTATATTTTCCTTTCAATACCTTGATGTCTCATTACTTAGAATTCATCTATTAAATTCTCTAACTTCCTCTGAACCTCAAATTATTGGGATTTTCCTGAATGTGTTACTTTTTCATTGAAATATATACAAGCCTCAACTTCCACAAGGAGAGCCATTATTATCTTTATCTTTGTCATTGACTCCATAATCCCAATGGTAGTATTAGCCTTCATCTTTTCAACCTACAAATATACAAAATCAAGACTTAATTCATAGAGTTAGCCATCTATCTATATATCTTTATTCCATATCATTAACCCTTGAGAGAGCTATCTCGGGCTGAGAAGGCTAAGCCTCAACCACAAGATTGGTTTGAAATAGTTACACTGAAGTTGTCTGATCAATAGCTAATCAAGTACGATTTCAGTGATAACATTTTTGCGCCATTGCCAGGGACTGATAAATTTTCCCTGGGAAGAACGACAAAGTTTCAGTTCTAAGGTCTGAGAGCAGCAGACACTTAGGCACATATTGGCTGTATATCTGATTTGGCAAATCCACACATCAAATAATCAATTGGAAGGTGACTCCACTGCTTGACGATCAGTAGTTTTATGAAGTTTCAAGATGAATTCCATTGCAAGAATAAATGCCAGGTATGCACCTATGAATCGGTCTCACATCCCTGGTTTTCCAAATCCTATGCCAAAGGTTGAATGGTTAACTGATCTTCCTATATTTAAATATGAAATGAAAGACAATGCTGCTCTTCATTTGGTTAGATTCCATATGCATGTACATAATCTTAAGGTTCAGTTCCCTGAGGATTGTCTCATGAAGATGTTTATGGCCACTTTAGAAGGAAAATCATGGTCTTGGTATGAAAGCTTTCCAAATGGTTCATTATATTCTCTTGCTGATTTCCATGTTGCATTTTATGAGATGTATGAAGAGTTTCATCCCTCCTTATTGCTTGTCAAATACTGTTGTAAACATTGTCTGAGTTTTATTGAATATTTGGAGAATTGTTATGAAGATGATGAGTTCATGGACGAGGAAATTTTAGAGGCCCTTCATGAAAATCCATTTCATCACCAAGAAGAAAGGATAACCTCTGCCTTGGATGAAAATGAAACCCAACAGGATCTTATTTATGAAAATCATGTTACATCCTCTGAGTTTGATGAAAATTTGTAGTAGAATTGTCAGTCCTTTGATCATCAGGAGTATGAGAATCATTTCAAACAGCAAGAGGAAATATTGGAAGATAATTCCTACAATCCTCAGGTAAAGGACGAAGTTTGTTATTCATGTCATTTCTTGCATAAGCCTACACCAAATAATGATCACACTAATGAAGAAGTGGGTGAAATTTTTTCTTTATCCTTGTCTTCTAATCTGAAGTCATTTGAGTGCAATTCAGAAGATAAGATTCAATTTGTGGATGAAGTTGCTAAGAATATTGGGAAAGACATTGCAGTTTTAGAAGGTCAAATTAAATATTATAATCTTCATGATCAAGATCAGTATTTTCAAAAGCTTTTTATGGCCGAATATAAAGAGAGGGTACTGCTACCTTTCTCCTTTGAGATTGAGGAACAATACACCATTTTTGAAAATCATTTTGAACAATAGTTTGATAACACAAAATTGAAATCTTGTGTGGCTGAGAAAAGCATATATGAGTTGTCCAAAGTTGTAGAATGTCTTGAGGATTATCAAACAGATTATGTCTTCTGTGATCCTATCGATAACTAAATGGAAGATTTCTACAGTTTACATTTCTAGTTACATTTTCATTTTGAAGATCAGATATATTTTATGCTGCCTTGGTCGTCTTAGTATCATTCTTATTTTTGGTTCAAGTGTAGTCAAGAAATTCAAGTATCAGATCAGATGAATGACTGGCTTCATTGAAAGTTTCATGTTGCTTGAGTTAAAAATGGAGATTGCAGCTGTTAGGGTAGGTAGGAGTGTGTGAATAAGCTCAAAGTTGACTGAGCACCTTTTTAGTAGGTACAGATTTGTTTTTCTGCAGTGATCATCAAGCTTGAGCCCGAGGTGAAGGCCATAAGAGTTTGAAGAAGACTTGGAAAAATTTCAAAGTTTTTTCTGTTTTTCATGAAGATGGATAGCAGCACTGGAACTACTGGTTCTTTAGTGTACCACAGGAGCACACTATCCCAAGCGGAGCCACTGTTATCACACCCTAAAATTTCAAAATCATAACTTGAAATGTGTCAAGTTTGCATTTAGATTGGTTAGATTGCATAACATCATGAAATGATAAATTTTATGATTAGCATAAGTTTCAAAGATTGTCTTAAGTTGTTAGGGATGATCTCAAGTGATATCAAAGGAACAAATCATGAATAGATACTTTAAATCAACCTAAAGTATCAAATCTGGCCACTTGTCAAAATATTTCTGAGTCTGCAACGATGTTAGTTCTAAATTAACAGATTTTGCTCTGAAAACACCTAGTAGTTCTGTAGCGAAACTGACACTTGTAAAACTAAACGTGCTACAAAAGCTGTGTCACCTTTTAATAGTTTTATGCATAATGATGAGTTGTTAAAATTTGAGGGTTTTGAGGTCATGCTGTTAGAATAGGGTCATTGTTGAAAGTCTTTGGCACGTTTTGGCATCAACCACCATTTCCTTAATAAATCCCATCTTATTTTTTCAAATTCATCCCTCATTTCTCACTCTTTACTTTCCACTTTTGTAAGCTTCTACCAAAGCAGATTGCTGTCATCTGCATCTCCCGTAGAAAACCTCTGTCATGTCAGCCCTCTTTTGCCATAATAGCTCGTTGTCATCAAAGGATTTTTATTGAATAGGTGTAAGAATACAAAGAAGGCCACTACTGCAAAACAAGAAGAAATGACTACACCAAAGACAATGAATAAAGGAGGTTTTCCATTCAGATATGAGCCTACAAGTCCAAGTTTAATCATGGAAGATCCATATTTCGTTGAGATTTTTACAAGAGAGGGTTGCATTCAGTTCTGTCAAAATTTGCAAGGTCATCACAAATAGGTATCACAAGACTTCGTACTCAATTTCAAAGGAACATCTACAAAGGTTGGTTTTCTTCATGTGCCAATTTCGCCTGATAGTATTTCTCAAGCAACAGGGATCCCTAGGACTGGAGAAGAATGGTTTAAAGCTACAAAGTTTAATTTGAGAAGTTATGATGATTATCTAAAGCCTGAACATGTAGGGATAAATATGACTGTAGGGATTCCTAGAACTTGCCTTAGAGATAACTATAAATTATTGACAGTCATACATAAATACTTTACATGTGAAGGAATATTCCAAATAATTTACATCTATCACTTCAAGCTGTTTATTTTACAGGAAAAAAGATGATGGATATTCCTTTTTGCATTTTTAGAAGTCTTGGAAAAATGGCAGACAAAGTGAAAGGTAGACCTGAAAGAAGTGAAACTTCCATCTTTTTCCATGGATTGATGAAATTACTAGTATTGGAAGAATTAAGTAAAATAGAAAGAGACTGGGCATCATTCTGGTTTATGAATGGCTATGAAATGGATGTTTTATCTCCAAGGAAAGCCTCTAAAGTCAAAACTCCTTCTTCTAGGCAAGAGCTAAATGTTATTGCAGAATTAGAAGGGAATCAACAAGACGATTTAAAATATACAGCTAAACACATGGAGGGAGAAGCTAAATGCATCCAAGAGACAACATCACATCTGAAAACTAGTAAGCAGGCTGAAAAGCATGTCATAATTATCAAGACTAAACTTGCAACAAAAAGGTCTAAAAGAGGCACAAAGGAAACTAGTGGAGGAAAAGGTAGGCTTGAAGACATCTTGGAGGCTATAGACATTGTAGAAACCCCTGTAGTGAGAGAAACTGAGGTAGAAGGATCAAAGGTCAAAGGGAAGGGGCTTATAACCAAGAAATTATATTTTTCTTCAGAAGATTCCGGTTTCCTTTTTAAACCTAGAAATCCTTTCACTAGATCACAGATTTCTGAGACTATCGCCATTGGAAATAAATAGCAGAAGGAAGATAAAGGAGAAAGGGAAACAATACAAGAAGTCATAGTCATATCCCCTTTTGAGACAGAGGTTACTAATGAAAATAAAGGTCAATCTAAAGGAAATAACAAAGTATCCAAGCCGATTTTCCAAAAGGACAACTTAAAGATAAGGAGGAAACAATCAAACAAAGAAAGGGAAAAGAAAAAATCATAGAGAAAAATGAAAAAGAGGTTCTTGAAGAACAATTAAGAAAAATTATGGAAGATTTTTCTAAAACAAAAAGAGAGCTGGAAAGATACAAGCAAGATAGACAAATGATATATGAGGTGGAAAATAAAGTGAATGATCAGGTTACTCATTTTGAAAAGTCTATTGGAAAGGCCAAATTTTTTTTTTGAAGAAATAACAGCGTTTACGCATCATGATGCAACACACAAGGCAGAGAAATTTATGGTTACAAGTAGAGAGGAAAAGTCTTTAGATACAAGTCAAAGAGTTTAAATAAAATATGGAGACGATGAAGACAGAATTAGAAGAGAAAGGTTTGGAAAAAGGAACTATGGAGAAAACTATTAAAACTGCTCATGAAGAAACTGCTGGTAAATAAGAAGGTAACAATGGATTATAGACCTTTTTTTTCTTATATGATCATAATTTACATGTAGGTATATTCATGGATATTTTCAGAGCTCATATCCTAAGTTTTGTCAAATCTCTGAAAAGTTAGGAAATTCGATAGCATATGCTAGGCTTGAAGCCCATTTTCTGCTGCAGAATTTTTGAAGAATTATTTTTGGTTTTAAGATACTTAAACTGATAGGGATGAAGAGATTGGAGGGTTGTGTTTAATGTTTTTTGATCACTTAACATCCTCCAATGGTCAATAATAGCAAAGGATTACCACACATCACCTTTTTTGTTTGTGCTACAAAACTAGCTACGAAAGTAGCCCAAACTTTGTTTTGACAACAAGGTTAATTTTGGAAGAAGGAGAAAAGTAAATAGATATTTCAAAGATGTTCTCCATGAGAATGACAAAGAGTATCAGGGAAATGAAAAAGAGTATCAAATCAGAATTTTTCTAAGTGGAGATATTTTGTTCGAAGATACTAGTTCACTATGTTGCCATATCATCTAACTGGCAGCTCCTTAATAGTAGGCAGAGAAGCTTCATGAAGACAGTCATAGTATTAATGTTTTTTTTTTGGCTAGCATGGTTGAAAGACATGATTCCTTTAGAGGAATATTTGGATCATCTTTAGATTAAATGTAATAAGTAGGTTTTTGAGTCATAGTAGGACTCTAACTCCTAATTCGAAAGGTGTCAGTTCTAGTGTTAAAAATCTAGTTAGTGGTTAGATTTGGTTTCAGTAATAGAGTTTATGGTCTAGCCACTTGGCAGATTGGATGTAAAGGCTAGATGCCTATAAGTAGTGAAGACTTTGATGTATGAAGGGGTTGGAAAAATGTCATTTTAGAGACTAATTTTGTAAAGCTTTGGATTTACTGATACATTTATAAAAGAAATACAAATTTTCTTCACCTTCTTAGTGTATTTCAATGATTTTATGTCCTATCTTTGAAATTTTTTTCTTCCATAGTTTTAATTCTTATTACTCAGAATTCATGGATTTTCATGCTCTGAATTCATTTAAGTATTAAAATATGATCAAATGAGTTTTAGGTCCTATTTTTGAAAGGTTTTCTTCAATGTCTTAATTCTTATTACTCAGAATTCATGGTTGTTCATGCTCTGACTTCCTTTAAGTATTGAGCTATGGTGAATCTCTTTTAATATTTTCCTTTCAATACCTTGATGTCTCATTACTCAGAATTCATGTATTACATGCTCTGACTTCATTTGAACCTCAAGTTATTGGGATTTTCCTGAATGTGTTACTTTTTCATTGAAATATATACAAGCCTCAACTTCCATAAGGAGAGCCATTGTTATCTTTATCTCTGTCACTGACTCCATAAACCAAATGGTAGTAGTAGCCTTCATCTTTTCAACCTGCAAATATACAAAATCAAGACTTAATTCATAGAGTTATCCATCTATCTATATCTTTATTCCATATCATTAACCATTGAGAGAGCCATCTCAGGCTGAGGTGGCTAAGCCTCAGCCCCCAGATTGATCTGAAATAGTTACACTGAAGTTGTCTGATCAACAGCTAATCACGTACGATTTTGGTGATAACATTTACAATATTTGGGGACAATAGCTTTTATTTTTCAAGAAATGTTTGTTGGACATTGGGTTCAACGCTCCCTGTGTGTTTCACGACATGGAATAACTTCCTCTCGTGGATCCTAACTCTGGCGATTATAGCGGAGACTATAGCCTGTGGGTTTTGGTCTAACGGAAATCGTGTTTCCAACAATTGGTATCAGAGCGACAGGTCTCGAGTTCGAAACTCACCCAGCTCGCGTTGGGGGGGAGATTGTTGGACATTGGGTTCAACACTCCCTGTGTGTTTCACGACATGGACTAACCAACTCTCATGGATCCTAACTATGGTGATTGTAGCGGAGACTATAGCCTACGGGTTTTGGTCTAACGACAATCGTGTTTCCAACACTTTTCTTGATTTTTTTTTCGGAAGGAGAGGAAGTTGAATTACGGGGTATTGCAGGGAAGTCTGGAAGGATAATAAGCTCTAATGTCATGAAAAATTTTATGAAGAAAGGAAAACGAGGTGTAATTGTAGGTGTAATTGTACAGTTATGATCACTAGAAGTTCCAACATCAAAATCATCTATTTCTCCATATCTCCAAAAAGTCTCAGAGAATCATTCCAAGGTGTTTGAAACTCCTAAAGGACTCCTACTTATTCGTGATCATGATCATGCTATTCATTTGATTCCAGGAAGTGTTCCTCCGAACATCAGGCCTTACAGATATCCTTATGTCCAAAAGAGAAAAAATGAATGTATGATTGAAGAAATGTTAGAGGCTAGTATATTTCAACCCAATCAAAGTTCTTTCTCTTCTTCAGTAGTATTGGTGCACAAGAAGGATGGATCATGGCACATGTTTCCATATTATAGGGAGCTCAATAAGCTCACTATTAAAGATAAATCTCCCATTCCTGTGATTGATGAATTATTGTGTTATCACCAAAATAGGTCCTGATAGGCTGCTGGTCAGGCTACCTCAGTGTAACTATTTCAAACCAGACTTTTAGTTGAGGCATAACCTCCTCCACTTGAGAGGGCTCTCTCACTAGGTTTAAGATTTTGAATTAAGGATTAGATGGCTAACTCTAGAAATAAGTTGGATAAAAGTGTATGACTGGTTGAGATAATGATCAAAAAACATATATTGGGCGATGGAGTCTAGGTATTTTCCCACAAAACATCAACATCAACTTATCATGGAAGTCAGGGCATTTCGGAGTTCTTAAGTGCATCAGTGAAACAAAAACAGAGTGATCAAAACAAAATTTATAAACATATGCAGGAAGTTAGAGCATTTTCAAATGAATTATAAGTAACATATGTTTATACCACTGCAAATAGATAGATAAGGAAAGCCATAGTAAGATCACCCATTAAAAACTCTTTCTGAATCCTGAGTAGTAAGCCAATATTTGTATTATGATAAAAACACAGTCTGCTATACTCACATAGTCTGCTTGTTCATGAAAATTTCCAACCTTGAGGATTTCGACTTCATATCTCTTATAGAGTCATTACAACATTGGATTCTATGATCCTTCTTCAGAGGAATTCCAATTCTATATTAGATTGACACTTATTTAATCTAAAACTGACTATTAATTACATGTGACAGTTCACTGTCTGTTCTAGAGTCCTAATACAATTAGGAGTAAAACTCCTTCTTATGACTAAAAGAACCTTATCTGAAAATTAAATGTTATATTTGAAAGCTTCTCCTCCTAATCTTCGACCTTGATGATTTCCATAACCTCGTTGTCATATTCTATTATCTTATCCCTTATCTGTCCTGAAAACTAGGAACATGTTTCTTGCAATATCGCTGTAACCTTCATTTATGCTCCTTGAATCCTTTTGCTGAAAAAATGGACCTCTTTAGACAAGTGATATGTGTTATCACTTTCATAGAACCGTGTCCTTCCACCTGTGCAAAATTAAGTTCTTGAAAGAGTGTGAAGAGATCTAATGTGTCTACATTGCGAAAATATCAGCTGTTTTCATAGCGCAGTAACTATGCCTTTGTAAAATATCTCTTAACATCTAATCTCCTTTGATTTAACAGCTAGAACTTCATTTCTAACCAATTTCCATCTTCTAACAACATCAAAACTTGAAAAACCTAGTGTTTACCTCTTGGAACCTTATCAAAATGTTTAAAACTGCACCTACAACAGTTTTGTAGCGCGCTATGAAACTACTGTGTATGTCACTTACAACAGTTTTGTAGCACGCTATGAAATTGCTGTGTATCTCCATAATACACAGTTTATTCATTATATTTAAACCTTGAGAATATTTACAGTATTTTAATGATTTATTTGATACTAATGGACCTTGAAATCAATATAAGTCAACTTTTCCATGATTTCCAAAAGTGATGACCTTCCCAAAACAAAATTATATTAGGGATTTGTAACTTACTATCTTACTTCTGCTGTAGCTAACCTTCTTCACAGTTTTCCAATTGGATTTCAAGATCCTCAATGTGCCTCTTCAACCTCCTGTTAGTAGCCCTTAAATTTACATTTATCCTTCTCACAAACTTGGCCTCCTTGATTGCAGGCAGAGTCCAGGTGAAAAACTGAGCTTCACTCCTGACTGTTTCAGGATTTGAAACTCTTTCAAGTTCCCACAGAGCTTTAGTTATATCAAAGTTTATCTTCTCTACCACATTTTTTCTTGCTTTCTTCTCAAGCCTATAAATTTGAAGATTAGCTAGTCTTAGTTTTTCTTTCATTCCTTCATAACTGCTCTTTTCTCTTTGAGTATGGAAAACTCTGTTTATGTCATCCTAAAGCATAGGTGATGAAAGGTCTATGGGTTCCTCATAATCATTTGAAACTTCTCCAGCTTTTTCTAATTCCACATCCAATCCTTGCAACCTTTTTGAATTCCTAGTTAGAGGCCTTCTGGGCTTGAACACAAACTCTGAAATTTCATCATTAAAATACAACTTTTTGGAGGATTTGATATTTTTAGATTTCCCTTCATCCAAATTTATAAAATCTTCCTGCACTGAAGGAGATTCCTCAATATCAATAGCTTGTAAAATATCATTCAAGCTACCCTTTAAACTTGGATCTTCTTCTAAAACCACTGTTTTGCCTTTTTCCCTTGCTATTTGACTTCTAGTCAACCTTTTCTGGGCTGATTTGCTAGTTGAATGTTCCTGCACTACTTTCTTACCTTTGTTTATCCTCCTTTGCACATGTTGAGGGGTTTCTTGAATAATTACTGGTGTTTTAATCTCTGTCCTGTTTACTTTTTTTCTAGGCTTTAATTTGACAAATCTCTTTGATCTTGTTTCTATAGGATCAATGGTTTCAAATGGTGATTTTTCTTTGGCCTTAGGGCTAACACCTATTCCATGTGTTTCCACGCCAAATCCACATAGAAGAAGAAACACAGACCATTCTCTATTCACCCTCTGAAGTTCATGAAAAACTATTAATTTAACAAGACCATGATGAAATAATGAAGTTTCACATGCTTGAGTTTTCATCTACACCTTATCTGCCATATTGGCCAAACTCCGAAACAGAAAGATAGGAAAATCTAGAGAAATTATTCCAGTGAAATGCAATAAGAGCGTTAAATGGTAGGAATACACTTTATGATATCTCCCTTCACAGGTGAAGTACCTTTGAATGTTGGAGAGCAGGTTAGCATATGTATCCTTGACATAACCTCTTGGCATTGCTTTGGTTAAATATGTGTCCACAAACTCTGGTTTCAAAAATATTTTACAAGGTTCCATTTCAAACCTGAAGTTCTTGAACCACCTTTCTTCTCCCCTTGGAATATCTGTCACTAAAGAAATAATTTCAGGAGAAATTGGTAAGTTTAAACATCCAAATTTTTTATTTGAACCTGTGAAATTGATGGAAAATTCTTTTGTGACTTGATTGTGACCTCCCTGTAGCTTTTTACAGAACCTCCAACATCCTACTTTCTTGAAACCTTCTTCGATTGATTTATCCTTAGTGAGAGCCTCTATGCCTTCAAGTTCCGTTCTCAAACAGTGGCCTGATCTGTGGTTTCTTTTTTCGTCTGTCATCTTTCACTCGGAATCCCTTTGGCTTCAGAAATCCTGTAATAAACTGGATCGCTTGATTTCAGAGAAACTGACTCACTTGATAATTGGTTCAGCCTCGCTTGATAATTGAGAAAAGCTCAGGTTTTATGCTTACCATAAGCTTTTCATTCGAAGAAAAACATGCAGCAAGTGTTTTTGCATGAGATAACATAACCAAGGACAACCATCCCCTTTCAAATTTTAAATGATTGATGATAAATGACCCCTAACGAATCTCATGATGGTTGTGAATGGTTGCATGTGGGAGAAAGGATTCATAGAATGAAACCTACTCATGAAAATTTAATGAAATTTGATGGATTTGATAGTTGGACAAGATTGGTTACGAATCCCCAATTTCATAGTGCATGTAATGTGTTTTCAGGGTTTTGTGCTACGAAAAGACCAAAATTTTCGTAGTGTAAAAGCAGTTTTTAACACTGTCTGCGCTACGAAAACGTGGTTTCGTGGCTTATTTGAAATATTTTACAAAGTGACTAAACACATGATTTCCAAAACATGAAATGGGACCCTTAAAATGTGAAACAAAGTTGTTGGACCTTATTTGATGATGGAGATGAAACTCTAACCTTATTATTTAGACTCTGAAAACATAAAAATGACTTAACCCCTATTCTAAGACCATGACTTAGGAACAAATACAAATTGTCCAAGTTTGGAAATTTTTTATAGTGATAACATATTGGATGAATTACATGGAGCAATTGAATTTACCAAGTTGGATCTTCGTTAAGGATATCATAAAATTAGAATGAAGACTAAAGATATTCCAAAAACAAAATTTCGAACTCATGAAGGTCATTATGAATTTTTGGTCATGCCTTTTGGCCTTACCAATGCACCTTCTACATTTCAAGGGTTGATGAATTCCATTTTTAAACCCTTCCTTAGAAATTTTTTGTCGGTATTTTTTGATGATATAAAAATATACAACAGGTCTTCGAAGGATCTTGTTCAACATGTTGACATGGTGCTCGAAATATTGGAGGAGAAACAACTATATGAAAAAACCTCCAAATGTTTCTTTGGAGTACAAGAGGTGGAATATCTGGGTCATATTGTATCTCAGGAGGGTGTTAAGGTAGACCCTTACAAAATTAAAGCAATTAAGGAATGGAAAGTCCCCACAACCATAAATCAGTTGTGAGGATTTCTCGGGCTAACATGGTATTATCGCAAGTTTGTTAAGAATTATGGGAGAATAGTAACACCTCTAACAATATTATTGAAGAAATATGAATTTTCATGGAATCTTGAAGTAACTAAGGCCTTTGAACATCTTAAAGAGGAAATGTGCCTAGCACTGGTCTTAGCTATGCCAGGCTTCACAAAAACCTTTATTGTGGAATGTGATGCCTCAGGAAATGGAATTGGTGTATTTTTAATGCAATAAGGAAGACCCATTTCTTTTGAAAGTTTTCCAATCAAAGGAAAGTATATAAAGAAAGCTATTTATGAGAAGTAAATGTTGGAAATGCTACATTCACTAAAGAAATGGCGACCTTACCTAATGGGAAGACACTTCAAGGTAAAAACTGATCATGATAGTGTCAAATACTTTTTGGAACAAAGGATATCTTCATAAGAGCAACAAAAATGTTGTTTTATGACTTTGAAATCATCTAAAAAAAAGGGGAGCTAAATGTTGTTAGAGATGCACTCTTAAGAAAGGATGAGGAGTTGGAAGTATAGCTTTGTGCCATTTCTATGATCCAGTCAGATTGGATAAAAAAATTAAGGGAGGAATGGGAGAATGAAAAAGAAGTGTGGACACTCATTCAAAAGTTGCAACAAGATCCCAGTACATCCAGTTATACATTTATTTGGAATAATGATTCCTTATGGTACAAATATCGCTTATACCTTTGTAATAATTCCCAACAAAAACAAAAGATTCTTTTGGAATTGCACACCTCTCCCGTTGGAGGACACTCAGGATTTTTAAGAACTTACCACAGGGTGAAGAAAGATTTTTTTTTGGGATGGCCTTAAATCTGATATTCAAAAGTTTGTGGTAGAATGTTTGGTTTTCCAACAAAATAAAGTTGAGACAATTAAGATCCTGGGTCTGCTACAACCTTTACCCATTCCAGATCAACATTGGGAGGATGTTTCAATGGATTTTATCACAAGTTTACCTAAGACCGAAGGAAATAATGTCATCATGGTGGTAGTTGATAGAATTACCAAGTATGCACACTTTTGTGCATTATCTCATTCATTTAAAGCAAGTACAGTTGCCACTACATTTATGGAAAAAATTCAAAAGCTACATGGAAACCCAAAGATTATTGTAAGGGACAGATATCCCATTTTCACTGGAAATTTTTGGACGGAATTATTTTCTTGTTTGGGTACTCAACTAGCCCATATCTCATCTTATCATCCTCAATCCGATGGGCAAGATGAGATAGTGAACAAATTTTTGGAAGCATATCTTCATTGTTTTGTATCTGATAAACAAGCACAATGGGTCAAGTGGTTACCTCTGGTTGAATGGTAGCATAACACTTCCTTCCATACTGTAGCAAAAATTATCCCATTTATGGCACTTTATGGATATCATCCACCGTCCATCACATCATATTAAAGAGAACATTCTAAGGTTCACACAGTGGAATCTTACATTGAGCATCAACAACAAGTTCTCCAACTCTTAAAAGATAACCTAAATTTGGCACAACATCAAATTAAACAACATGCATATCAACATTGCAGCGAGAGAAGTTTTGATGTAGGAGACTGGGTATATTTACGGCTACAACCATACAAACAAATGTCACTCAAGCAAGCTAAGAAGGATAATAGATTATTGTGAAAGTACTATGGTCCTTACAAGGTATTGAAAAATATTGGTACTATGGAATACAAATTTGAGCTTCCTACTTCTTCTCGAGTGCACCAAGTTTTCCATGTTTCATGCTTAAAGAAGGTTATAGGTGACAAAATTCCAATTCAAACAATATTTCCAGAACTTGATGAGGAAGGAAAATTTATATTGGAACCTGAAACAATCACGGAAAAAAGAACTTGATAGTTATGAAATCGATCAATTTTAGAGTATCTCATCAAGTGGAAGAACTTACCCACTGAAGATTCCAGATGGGAGGATGAGAATTTTATACAAAAGCATCCAAAGCTACTCAAGCGTTGATGACGATACGTTTTTGAAGGAGAGGGGCATGTTAGGTCCCTATATTACTAGTGTAGCCCCTTATTGTTGTAGTGTATCCCCCTTATTGTTATTTTTGTACCCCTGTAGTCCCCATATTGTTATTCTTGTGCCCCATAAAACCCCACTATTGCTATTGTTGGCCCTTAGATTATTATTTTTAGGTTGGATAGGATTATATTGTGACCCCATAGACTGCTGTATATAGAAAGGAGTTTTTTTCATTTGGATCATCCAAGAATTTTTCATTTATGTAATGTAAAGGAGGTTTCCCCTTCAAAGTGGCTGATTTCTAAGGCGTTGATCTCTCTTTTCTTCTATTTTTAGAGCTGGTTTCATAACACTGTTGATGCCTCGAAAATCGCTGCAACAACATTGGGGGATAACCACCCGGTCCGGACCTTAATACAGCTCCTTTTCCGTTTGGAATCAAATATAAATTACTATTATATCCCGGGAAGTTTCTATTCTTAAGTGCAACGTTTGATGATCTATGTTTGTCAATAGGCATATAGATGACACTATTTAATAAACAAAGATATTCATTTAACTAATAATTACTTCATTCAATTAGTTGAATGAAGTAATTGATAAAATATTATTACACATATCTCAATTTATATCATTGACATATATATGATTGAAAGAAAAGCATACCATAAACATCCAATAATGGAAGGAATACAGAAATACTGTTAAAAACACATACATATATCCAATAATAGCAAAAGTAATCAAACAACAATTTATATAAAAAGAATGGATTCAGACATAGATAATAGTACCATATGAGCTGCAAGTCATTCCCCAATATCAATCGCTATTTGAGATTCTTCTTTCAACGCAAAAATACTTTCACACAAAGACAGTAGTGCACATTTGCATAAAAGCTTCCTTGTCAAAATTAGAATAATTGGTCCAGTTTTATAAAAGAATACACCTGAAGTACAGTAGTGCAACTTCAGGTTTTAAGTCATATACAAAACTTTATGACCCTTTCTAAATACATGAAAGGGTCTATAAATACTAAATTTATCTAAATATCTATGAAACTGAAAAATCCTACTTAATTGGTATCTAAACAATCTTGAATATCTCCTTCATGGCAATCTGGCAGTCGGCGGCATGAATCATCACTTAGGTTGTTCATCTCTAGTCCTGAGCTGGCATATTTCAAGCATTGGCTCCACTTCTGGTGGTCGGTTAAGGCGAGAACTGAGTTGGGCATCATAGGTGGCATCTTGCATTTCGGGAATGATGCATCCGATTGCATCTGAGAGGCATTTGAGGGCGGCTCTCTGGCTGTAAGGTTTGACTAAGAACATCCAATAGGTGTCCCATGTCAAACTGTTAATTCCTGCGATTAATCTGCCAGGTCTCTCCAGCTCTGAGTAACATGACTGCTCCAATGTTTTAGCTGATGTCAATTTACCTGGGGTACATTGGGAAATCATGTTAGATAAGTAGAGAGTGCTTAAGTTAATAATTCAACTAAATTACTTGTGGGTTAATTCGCATCCTGAAATCGCTCTCTTCGTTTCATTAATCGGGATTGTCATTCCATAAATAATATCTCTTTATGCTATTCTAGGATTTTTGGCAATTTAGTCAATCGTCCTTCTCGCACCTTGCCACTCAATATAATTGGTCAATGTCTCATCGGCCTGCTCGAAGTCTGCTCTAGCATCAGCTGATTTATCACTTAGAGATGTTGTTAAGTCACGTAAAGGTTCTGCCTGGGCGATTTGTTGACATAACAACTTTATCTGTGTTAATAATGCTTTGTTTATTTGTACTGCCTCTGTCCTGAATTCAGCTACCTGTGGAAGATTCTTTGTTTTCTCAAGCTGGGCTAATAGTTGAGCAATCTGCTCATCTTTTATCTTCAGCATTTGTTCATTTGCTGTCTTGAGTTGTGCCAATGCCTCTGATAACTCTTTTTGCTTCTGGACTGCACTCTGATCAATCCTCTGCCTTTCTTCCTGCAATTGTTGAGTTAATTGATTATTGGTTTGCTGTTGTGTTAACAATTGCAGTTCTGCCTGCTCTTCCTTCTGCCGTGCTTCTGATAGTTGCGCTTGTAATGAGAGAATATCCTGGTCTTTTGTTTTTAATAAAAGACTCACCTCCGATGCCTTATCTATTGTTGCTGCTGAATAAGCTCCAACAAATTGTGATAGTTTTGTTAGGTCCTCAGAGGGGTCAAATTCCTCCTTCCAAACTACATTGCCTGTCACTGTTAATTCTGGGAACAGGGAAGGCTGATCAGTCCTTTTCCTCTTCCTTTGTCGTTTTACCACAGCTTTGTGTTTCGGGCTATAGAAGACATCTAAGGGAGGAATTTCTTCTATCTGCAAAATAACTTGATCGGAGGGGTCTTTTGGGATTATCTCTACTCCTTTGGAACTGGGTAGGCCGCTGGTTTCACCTGGAACCTGTTTTGAAATGTTCTCCTGTGTGTCTGCTACTCTTAATGTTTGGGCTTCTTTTGAACCTTCAGGATTGTTGATAATTGAATCGAATTGCTGCCATTCCTGGAGCAATTCGGGATCAATTTGAGTATCTTGATTTATCTTTATGGTGCTCTGTTCCTGTTCTCTCGTCTGGGTTTCCTCTTGCACTTTCTCCTGTTCATTTGTCACAACCAGAGGTTCCTTAGTATGTCGCTGTTCAGGCTCGCTTGATCCTGCTGCTGGGCTTGTTGCTAACAGATCTAGGGGCAGAGTTTGCAACCTCTGTTCTCTAAGTCTGTTGAATTCAACTAACCCTTCATCTTGATATTTCATCCTGGCCAACGATCTAACTTGGGACATTGACTCGGCTGTGGAGAACAGGTCATCAAACATATCTTCTTTATGATCAAACTTTGCTAATTTTTCCTGTTCAAGGGCATTATAGGCAACTTTGTCGGGATCAAATTGCCTATTAGGGAGAGTTGCTAGAGTTAATGATTTCATCTTTATAGCTTCTTTCTCTGCATGTTTGAGATCATTCAAGGTGTAAACACCACATCTAAGAGGAAAAGAGGGCCAGACCTGCTTCTTATTTTTCTTTAGAGTTTGTGTAACGCCCTCGGAAATAATCTGATAGGCTATCTCCCTTGCCAGCAGTTTATCAGGTATGTACAAAGGAAGAACATGGGGTTTGGCTTGGCTGCCGAAAATTCTTATATAAGTAAATTTTTCCTCCGCAAACCATCTCCCTAAGCCAGTTAAATCAATCCCTGCTTGGTAGGAAATCTTGGGAGCAGGTTTATCAAAAATAGAGTAATGAATGGGTAACATGAAGCCATTGCAGATTTGGTATAAATGGTGCCTATGGGAGGTTTTCCACAATTTCTGATAGTATATGTGAATGGGCATGGGCTCTTTTGGAGTCCACCTCCAGCCGAGCACGGGAAATTCAGAATTAAAACACAGGGTGTCCAGGATATAAGCACTGTAGTAGAATGGGGAAATAAACCTTTCGGAAATGCGGGTCTTGCCTCTGAAATCAAGAACTGCGGTGGCTAATTTGTCAGACAGTATAGTTCCCCAATCCATAATTTCATTATTACACGTTGCCTCCATTAAAGGAACCATTTCTATAGTGAAATTAGAGGAGTCATGCAAACCCCATAATCTACACATCATTATCCCAGCATAGCAGTAAGGAGAACATAGAGAATCAACAGAATACATACCGGAAGATTTATGCTTGTGTTTTGCCGGATTCTGCCTCCAATTTCGAATGGGTTCGGATTCAGTTTCGTTCTCATTTCGGAATTTCTCCAGAAATGCCTTGTTGTACTTCTTCTCAGGCTCAGGCAAATGATACATCTGCCTCAAATCATTAGCTTGAAATGAACCAAAGATTCTCCCATCTCTGGTGCAGAAGGTTCTGTCTGTGATTGGGAGTTCCTCAATTGCCCACCTTACTACATCCGTGTATGGGAGAATTTGTTCCCGAGCTACTATCCGATGAAGGAAAGAGTCAGCTAAGTCCTTTAAAGTACCTTCAGATTTTTGAGTGGTATCGACTGTGGCTTCTACTGTTGTCGCTTCAGGTTCTTCAGCTTCTATTAAATTATAGGTACTTTGCCAAGAAGTTTTGCCAAGACCAGAACATGTAGTATCAGATATCAATCCTTTCTTTTTATTTCCCTGATCAGCGATGGCTTGTTCTATGGCTGGCGAAGCGGAAGCGTTTGTAGTTTTCTTGGACTTCTTCCCCATTTTGCTTGCATCTATCAGCTTAGAAAAATTCTGCACAGGAGTAAAAATGAGCATAACACAGAGAATTGACAGTAAAAACCAAATACGGGGGAAATATATTGCGTGATGAGGAATTAACTTAATGTTGCCATGGATTCAATCTGTAAAAATATTTAGACTTAATATTTCATTAAATGGCTGCAAAAACCCGTCAATCATTTAAATGTCCATCACGTCGTTTATTGGTGAAATGATTTGTTTAAGCGTGCCTTGGCCGTTTTGGCGGTTGAGCGCAGGTGAATCTTCATTATAAAGATAAGGCTTTTAATACGAATTAATCGTAATATCCCCGTTTTAACAACTTTTTCGAAGTTCGTGTTTTGGATTTATCGCATCGCATCGGGACGAAAAGGAGCTTTTCTTGTACTGGCATCTCTTGGAATCATCGTTGGCCGATAGCGATATCGCATCGCATTGGGAGCATTTAATCTGTTATATCGCATGGTATATCGCCGAGCGCTTAAGGCATGCATGGTATATCGCTTCGGAGAAAACCAAAAGTACCCTACGTTATGTCTCCTTTGTCATTGCGATATGTGATCTTGCGATCGCTTTATCGCAATGATAAAAGATTTAATTATTTATATCCCAAGGCCTTTATTGGTTTGTAAAAAGGTTTTTTGTAATGTTTTATTTCATTTTCGGACCCTTTTGCATAATACAAAATTGATACCAATTAAAAAATAAAAGGGACCCATTTTATATTGTAATGTTGTGGATAAAAATTATATGAAATGGGGGGTTGTTGTAGAGGACAACAAACACTTGCAACTGTTTCGGTTCTCAGAGGAGAATTACGACTCATCAGGCTCCTTCCAGGCCATCAACGCTATTAGGAGCAAGAGCCACACATAGTGGAATTTCTTTCCCTCCTATTGAGCTTCACAACAATCATCTAATAATGCATTGCATAAGTATCATGATCAATTATATACGACACCTTTGCTACACTCCACAACCAAAGACACCACCGATGCAGAAACCTGCTTTTTGCAACACTTATGCATTATTTTTCTTGCCAAAATATGTGCGGCAAAGCACACTAATTTATTTGTGATGGATTCAATCGAGTAACCTCTGGTCCCCTTCATTAGACTGTAATATTTCTTCATCTGGTCTACCAGCTTCTTGTCCCGAGCCTTTCCCATAAATGCATTTGTGGGGTCCAAGCTGAGACAAGGAAGTGCCATGATCTTCCTTATCAACATCATGTCAATAGGGATCCTCTTCCCCAACCATAAGCAACCATTATGCACCAAGGGCAATAGTTGGCACACAAAAATTGTATTGATGATGCTTCTTCCAAAGTGCGAAAAATATAACATCATCATTATCCATGCATCCTGGATACCAGCCACCTAATTCATTGGTTCTAATATGGTTACTCTGATAGCTTCATAGCAGGTATAGTGTGGATACTGACTTGGCTCGAGCTGCGGGTATTTGTTTTGGTCATTAAAATCCTAATCCTCCATGCACAGTTGGGGCACTTTTCCCAATAAATCCCCCTCCATCGGCACTTCATCTGGTAGAAATGGCATAAAAATATTGTATTTGACTGCGTGTGGATCCTTTGTAGGCTTCACAACTTTTGGCTTCTATGGCGAAATATATGGGGGAAACCTAGAGATATGTTCCACCTCCTCCGCATCAATTTCCTCTGGTGCGACTTCTTCTTTGTCCAACTCTTCTACCTTGAAAACCTATTTTTTCTGATCTTGGGTTGCCTTAGGCCTTTTCTCCTTTGGAATTATCTTCATAGGCGACGTTCTTAGCACCAACTTCTTCAGTTTTTTGGAGGGAGCCGCTAATTTTAAAACACACAGGATTGATTATTTGCACAATCTCATTGAAAATTAACTAAGTTTACTTTTATGTGAATGAATGAGAGAAATTGAATTATTAAAGTGCCTTAAACATAAACTTGAGGGCTGAAACATAAGCATGAAAAATAGCATTAAAATATGCAAACATAACAAAAATTGAGGATAGAGTTCGTCCCTCTTGGACTACGTCTCCGGGTCCACTTGAAATGGGCATCCGTTATATTAGGAATTCTAAAAAAAGGCTCTTTATGTAAATTTTTGCCAATATCATTGTGCATGTAGAAACTCATGGCTATTGTCAACATGTAGGCCCTAGTCTCTTCTCTCCAATAGAACTATTCATTCTAGAAAAGGCCCAAGTATGGCCAAGTTATTCTCAAAAGAGCATTTGCAGGAAAAATAAAATGTTATATTCTAAATTAGAACACAGCTAATTGGAATATTAAATTCTGATTTTGCTCTTAGCTAGAGAAATAAGAGGGCATCGAGACCCATAAATCTCCTCAGTAGTTATAAAATACACTCTTAATTTGAAAGGAGGTCATTTAAAAGCTGGATTGAAGACCCTTAGGTGTGAAAAAGGACTTGAGTATGAAGACTAGGTCAACCTTGACCAAATCAAACAACGCTAGTGTGGAAGGAGTGGCATTAATGGAAGGACAACACAATTTTGGAGGGAGATTGCATGCATGGAAGTAGTGGCTTTGATGAGTGGGGCCCAGGGTGACGAACCTCACCAAGAATATAAGGAAGAGTATGGTAGCCATTGTGATCATGCTTCGATTATTATTTTCTTGATTGTCTATTTGGACTTGTTTCTCTCTTCAGATGTTTAGATAATATTGTAGTGCTGTTTAGCACAGGGTTTTCCCCAACGAGAATCCCACCTCTTTCCTTGAGGAGCCTCTAGGAAGAGTATTGCACCAAATTTCCACATTCCAGCATTTTCCAAGCCACAAGTTTCTTCAATAGTGCAGTTTCTGTTTAGGGTTGTGCTGTGTTGCAGGGTGCAACAGTGGAGGTTTACATTGCGTGTCTTCAGGGCTAGTTTTGCAGTGGAGGAAGGTTTATTTCCATTTGGAGGCTAGTAAAAAAGCCCCTTGGGCTTATTTTATATATTTGGCATCATTCCAAGGATTATTTATCCCCTACAATGCAGTTTTAGTTCATATCTGCGTTATTTTAGGGAGAAGTTGCAAGGGTGGTTGCATTGTATGTTTTGGGAGGTGATTTCTTCAGGGGAGGAGCCATTATTTCATCCAAAGGGTCTATTAGAGAATAGTTTTAGGATTCTACATCAGCTTCAGCCATATCTTCTCATTTCCATTGTTGCATCATACCTTCAGCCCTAGGGCTGTAACTTACATTGGCACTTTGGGTGCATTTTCCGGAAACCCTCTTGGGTTGTCTTGGGAAGCTGATATAGTGCATAGATCTATATGTGTAGCATCTATTGTGGCCTATATCAGTATTTTCTATCATTGTATGATATCAAGATGTAGGTATACTTAGTATGACTGCGCTGTAGCAGCTCTTCGGCATTTTGCATTGTAGCAACAACTCATATTTGGGAGTGATTGTTTATGGGAGGCTTGTTTCCTCATTTCATATGATTCATGCCTCACTATTTTGTACTGATTTGCTGTACTTATACATAATTTTATGGCTCCATATTGGTCTCCAATATTGATGTGTTGATTTACCATGCTATTTCCAATTTTATGCACTATATCCCTGCTTTTCCCATTTGGGAATATTACATAAAACATAGTTTGTAGCTTTCACTGTACATCCCCCTTTCTGATGGCGCATTGGAAAAAAGTTTTATAATGCCGCAGAAAGGTCCTAGGGTCAAACCCGCAGACCTCCCAGACTTGCTTGGAAAACATGGCTATTAGTTTATTTACATGGCACATTATGATTTTCAACCATATGTACATTGTATTATGTTACATTGGAGTTTGATTATGGTGTATTGTAAAAAGCGTATAGTGTAACAACGACGGGTTGGCATATATATTTATGGCGTAATCAATCATAATTAGTGGTGGTATTACATTAAACCCCATTCTATGTGAATTAATAAATCCATAACCATATCAATACCCATTTCCACTTAACGTTTACTCTGCACTGTTTGGACTTCCACCTCCCGACCCACGTATTATCACTCTGCACCACCTCTGTGCCACATATCCAGACTCCACACTATTTTTATTTTTGTTGATAAATTTTGTTAACCATTTTTGTGGGTTGGCATATAACCACCGCACCATCTGGATGCTGATAACATTAGTTTCGTTTAACCATTGTCTTTTGGTTAGCGGTCCCACCGAATGTGGCAGGCTTTTCCACCCTACCCTCACTTGCAATACTTAACAACAATAAATACATTATCGTCCCATATTAATACAAAGATGAAGTGTGGTGTAGTGGTAAATATTTTGCATTGTGTGGACAAAGGTCACAGGTTCGACCCCGACCCTATGCAACCAACCGACCTTTGACCTGTTGACTACACCTGTGCTTGACTTTGACCACCTTGCCACGTGTCCTGGTTTGTTCTTGACACTTGGCCTGCAAGGCCCATGTTTTTTACCTGTTTGACTTAAAATTCTACGTATGTTTTTTCCTTCATACGAAGGCTATTTTTCAAACATGATATATTAACGGAATCAACATGACAAGCCCTACATATTGGTGGTAGTTTCAGGAGCATCTGAGACCATAAAATTTTTAAAATTTTGAAGATCCTCCTGGATCATTCCTCTCCACTAGAAGCTTTTGGACCACCAAAATTTTGGTTTTAAGTAGACATGAGGTGATGGTAAAACCCCCTCACCCTTCCGATCTCCATACACCTTGGTTTTCCTAGATTCATGCCTTTGAGTCCTGTTGGGGTTCCTGTGTTTTGGCAGGTTTGGATCTACCAAAAGACAAGACAACATCAAAACCACTTTGGGACCTCAGGATCTAGCCCTCCTAGGTCTAGAGAGGGATCTCTCTATAAAGGCAAAGAAATATATGTCTTTGAAGTTCAAATTTAAGGTATTAGGCTAGTTATATGGCACAAGGGTTGTTGTTTTGTTTATTTGTTTGTTTGGTTGTTGGGAAACATGAAATAAGGGTTCAATGTAAGACAAGAAGTGAGAAAAGAGGATTTTGGCAATGGGAGACAATTCAAAGGAAACTAAAGAACATTGGGCAATGGAGTCATAAAAAGGGTTTACTTGCAATTCAATATCCAAGGCTTTCAAATGGGCTAGTCATCTAAAACAAAGGATCTTTTAAAGATGATAGTATGGGATGAAATGATTAGGAATGAAGGTGAATGACAAGGAAAACTCTGAGGTGACCACCTTAAGAGCTAATCCAGGGATAGGGCATGCCTTAACCATCTGTGATCAAGCTCCTAATGAGGCTAACTCTTCAAACAATGAAAAACATTAAAGATTTAATGCAAAGGTGAAGCCTAAGATCAAAGAAAGACTTTGAACTTTCAATGCTTTGACATTCAACTTAAGGGATCTTAAAAAAGCTTAACTATTAGAAAAGGACCCTAGTGAGGAAGAATCAACTCTAATCTCCCAGTATCCCAATTCTTTCAATTAAAACTAGATAAGAACATCTAATAACAGATCCTAAATTCATGCATCAGTAAGCAGGGAAAACCAACTACTATACTGGATAAATTACCTTGAACTTGTTCTCAGATAGCAAAATTAGTAGAAAACATCAAAGATAAGAAGATCAGGAAGCATTAGGGTACCATGCAAGGGTATATCCTAAGCCAGATTACTGATTTCTTATCAGAGAAACGAAATATGATGAATTACAGAAGGAAAACAGAGACAAAGATAGAACACATCACCACTGCTTTAAATCAGGATCCAATGAAACATGCTTGTCATATTAAAGAGCAACACCAGTCATATACAAAATTTTCCAACTGCTTGATATTCAGTTTGAAATCATCTCCTCAGCTTATTTTACAACTGATACACACAGAACTCTATCTCAAAGAAACAACTTACAATCCACAGTTATCCAAACAACAACCTTTACAATGTATTTTGATGATTTTTATAGCTGAAAGAGAGGTAGAGGAGGTAGATAGAACTTTAAATGAAACATTAAAACAGAGGAAGAAGTGAGCTCAAGGCCCATTCTGTTTTAATATCTTTGCATTGACTGCAGTACTCTTTGGAAGAAAGAGTGGTCTTCGACAGACAAATAATAACTTCAGAGGCATGTTCTTTGATGTAATTTTCAGCTGTTTGTACTCTGTAGTAGTCTGGGACAAGTAAGGTAGATAAATGAATTCAGGCCTGCCATAATGTGTAACAAATTCTCTTGAAATCTTAGGACTACTGTCAGGGTGGTGATCTTCTTAGGGACGTTGATGGAGAATTAAAAATATATTGGGAACTCGTCCATTCTTGGGAAAGAACCTTCTGCTGATGTGAAACACTAATGAGATTTGTTTTATGTGCTTCAGGCCTTATTAGGCTTTCTGTGTCATTCATAAGGTCTTCAATCTATATATTTTCCCTCTAACACTAGATTAAAGCTTTAAATCTTCAATAATAGGCCTTTAAATCACTTTAAGCCTTCATTGATACTCTTTGCTGCTCCTATTGACTATCTTTGTCTGTAGATGTGTAGTTTTAATGGAATTGGAGGTTTTGACAAAGTTAAACACTGGTATTTTAATGAAATATTTCATTTAAAACTTTCCCAAGCGTTTTCTCTGCAATATCTGGCTCTGAGAAATGGCATTCTACGCCACTGTATTACACTAACAGTGACTGTGTGAAAGAACGGTTTTCACTGTCTGTAACCTTGAAAAACACAATAAAATTGTTAAGAAGAATCTCTGGGAATGGAGGAGGGATGCTTTGGAGGCCTGTGGAAGATGGAGGCACAACAGTGAAAATAGTGGCCACAAGCGAAAAATGGTGAAAATCGCTGTGTAATGGTGGAGAGACCAGCCTGATGAAGGTTTGGTGAAAAGGTGGTTCCGAACTATAGGATTAGATATGATGGTGGTGATTGACGGTCAAGATATGCTAGGGGAGATTCTTTAGATGAGTTAGGCGGAGAAATTTATCTTTAGTGCAAAACACTAAAGTTTAACCTTTGGGCGAATTACAAAGGAAAATGAGCTAAATCAAATGAAATCAGAGACTTTAGTGGTGGGACCTGGAGAGTAGAGGGGGATTGACTATGGGCCATTGGATCTCAGGAGGAGATCAATGGTGGAGATCCTCTGATGAAACTCTGTGGAAGCCCGATGAAGGAATATGGATGAAAAACGTGATGGAATGAGGTTCGTAGGATCAATTGGGATTAACAGCTGTGATCTAATCACACCGGAGGATGGCAAGGGCCGAAACTCTGAGGTTCTTTGGCTTTGCGATTTGTGATTTAGCGCGGACTGTCAGATCAAAGCTGAGATCGATGGTCAAGATTTGATCGGAGGGGAGACGACGGGGGGAAAATGAGCGAAGTGCGATTTAATCTGGGCCATTGGTTCTTGTGGATTCAATGGTCTAGATTAACCGGCGGAGCAATGATGTTGGGCTATCGGGTTCATCTCCAACCGTCGGATCTACACCAACGGATGGTTGAGATTTAATTAGAGATCACCAATCAGAGGAAACATGGGATGGCGCTTTAAGATTTTGCGATTGGCGATGGTGCGATAGTGCGATGACCGTCAGATTTAAAGGGAAATCGACGGTCTATATGCGGTTCGGAGGTTGATGCAAGATGTTATGGGTGCAGTGTGAGATCAGCACTGGCCGTTAGATATACAGATCAACGGCTGAGATCACAGTGGATGTCTGCAGAACAAAATACAATTGCATCAGAGAATTTCAATTTACAAAGGGAACGCGCTCACACTCAAACTTCCGATTGCGATTAGCAGTGATGTGAGACAGCACAGGCCGTCGGATTATCCAAGGGATCAATGGTGGAGATCTCGGCGGAGGCCAATAGAACAAAAGTTTCTCACATCTGAAAATTTCATTTAACAAAGGAAAAGGCTCACATGGAACGCTCCGATTGCGATTAGCACCCAGGGCTTTAGCACCTGGTCTCAGGCGCGGGTCATATGTGGGGAAGTGGTTAAGGGCTTAGCTGAAAGGGGCTTAAGGCCTCAAATGAAAATGGGGTTTTTTAAGCCAAAATGAGTGTTTTTCAAGGAATTTTTTGGCTTCCGGGAAAGGGGAAAAGGGGGTTTTAAGCCTGCAAATGGGATTTTTAAGGGCTTAAAAGGATTTTGAAGGATTTTTAGAGGATTATGGGGGTTCTAAGGAGGGAAAGGAGGCTTAATGAAAAATGAAGGGAAATGAGGGAAAATGGGAAATTACAGAGGCTTTTTGAAGCATTTTTTCACGAAACAGTAGGGCTTTTTGCATGGAAACAACAATGAAGGTATTTTCCAAGGAAAAGATACAAAGAGGCTTCAAGGATGATATTTTTTCAAAGAAAATTTCTCTCTTGAAGGCTCAGAAACATTTTAGCCACCTGTTTGCTTGAAAATTTTTTATAGGTGGCTAACAGTGGCTCCACATGGGGATGGCATCTTCTTGAAGGTGTCAAGAACTTCAGAGAATAATCTTTGGGAAGTAGGCCAAGTGCCATGATGCTTGACACATTTTTTCTTTCTTTAATCAACTTCCACAACTCATGAAGACATCATATAAGCAGAAAAAATTCTCCCAAACAATCTACCTACCCATCCTACAGTCCTAACATTTTTTCTTCTAGGTGCATTTAGATTTGCAGACCTTCTTTATCATTCTTGATTGAAAGCAGAAAAAAATAATCTAATTCTACCCTTATTCCTCCATGAGTCTAGATTAGATAGTTGGCCTCACAGCTTCTCTACCTACACTAATATATGCTAGGATTAAACTGTCTAGAAGATTTCTTTCTCTACATTCTACAACAGAAATTGAAAAACAGCCAAGCCAGGATTAGACTATCTAGTTTGTTGTGGGTTCAAGGCATAAAGACAAGCTACACTTGAACTGAAATTTGCAGAAATTAAAACTAACTAAATCCTCACAGGCTGAGCTTTATTGACATTCCTACCTACCCTAATATATCTTGGAAATATCTACTGTTATATGATACAATAGTGCCAGTGTAGCCAGTTTAGTAGTAACAAACATGAGGAAAGAATCTGACTACTTGTCAGAGCTACCCAGGGGGTACTTTGAAGGTGGGTCCTCAAAAACAAGGCCACCATTAGCGGTGCCCACTCCTGATGTATCTGGCTCCTGAAGAGGGTCAATGCTTGGGAACTTGAGCCAATCAAGGCTTCCATATACTCTGTTGCAGGATCAATGAACACATGATGTAGAATTTCTAATTCTAGGCCTTCCATGATTGGTAGGCTATCTGTATCCTTGACAACTTTGATTACTGCATCTTCCATTTCATCTTCAATGTGGCTCTTGAAAGCCCAATCATTCTCTTCCTGCACATCAAGAGGCAGTGAAATTCCTTCTTTCTTAGGGGGAGGGAGACTTTCCAAAAAGGCTCTGGGGTTTCTGAATTGATATGATTGTTCTTGTGAGTTTAGAATTTCAATTTTAGCTTCATATCTTTCCACCAACAATTCTAGAAAAAATTCCTTAAGCTCATGTTCATTATTGAATCTCGAGCTGGAAAGGAAAACCTCTGGAAGGTCCTTGCTTTTAAGTTTGGCCAGTATCCTTGATATTCCATAACGAAACTCTTCAAGGGGACTTAGCTACATTTCTTCAAATTTCTCAAAGTCCTCCATTGGTGGGGGAATTTGGTCAAAGGAAACTGATACTCATAATTTCCTTTAACATGGATGATGTTGTAATGGAACTGGTCTCCCAGTGGAGTCTTTGGGTCATTAAGGAACTATGGAGTCACCAGGTGGAATGTTTAGAATGTTTCAAGGAGTTTTACTATCCACCGCAGTGATTAACTACCAAACTTAGGCTAATATGGTTATGTTTTGTTCCCCAGCAGAGTCGCCATTATGTTGGGGTTCCTGTGTTTTGCCAGGTTTGGCTCTACCAAAAGACAAGACAACATCAAAACCACTTTGGACCTCAGGATCTAGCCCTCCTTGGTCCAGAGAGGGATCTCTCTATAAAGGAAAATAAATATATGTCTTTGATGTTCAAATTTAAGGTATTAGGCTAGTTATATGGCACAAGGGTTGTTATTTTGTTTGTTTGTTTGGTTGGTTTTTGGGAAACATGAAAGAAGGGTTCAATGTAAGACAAGAAGTGAGAAAAGAGGATTTTGGAAATGGGAGACAATTCAAAGGAAACTCAAGACCATTGGGCAATGGAGTCATAAAAAGGGTTTACTTGTAATTCAATATCCAAGGCTTTCAAATGGGCTAGTCATCTAAAACAAAGGATCTTTTAAAGATGATAGTATGGGATGAAATGATTAGGAATGAAGGTGAATGACAAGGAAACCTCCGAGGTGACCACCTTAAGAGCTAGTAAAGGGAAAGGGAAAGCCTTAACCACCTGTGATCAAACTCCTAATGAGGCTAACTCTTCAGACAACAGAAAACATTAAAGATTTAACGCAAAGGTGAAGCCTGAGATCAGAGAAAGACTTTGATCTTTCAATTCTTTGAAATTCAAATTAAGGGATCTTAAAAAAGATTAACTGTTAGAAAAGGACCCTAGTGAGGTAGAATTGACTCTAATCTCCCAGTATCCCAATTATTTCAGTCAAAACCAAACAAGAACATCTAAGAACAGATCCTAAATTCATGCATTAGTAAGCAGGGAAAACCAACTACTATACTAGCTAAATTACCTTGAACTTGTTCTCAGATAGCAAAATTATTAGAAAACATCAAAGATAAGAAGATCAAGAAGCATTAGGGTACCATCCAAGGGTATATCCTAAGCCAGATTACTGATTTCTTATCAGAGAAACGAAATATGATGAATTACAGAAGGAAAATAGAGACAAATATAGAACACATCACCACTACTTTAAATCAGGATCCAATGAAACATGCTTGTCATATTAAAGAGAAACACCAGTCACATACAACATTTTCCAACAGCTTGATATTCAGTCTGAAATCATCTCCTCAGCCTATTTTACAACTGATACACACATAACTCTATCTCAAAGAAACAGCTTACAATCCACGGTTATCCAAACAACAACATTTACAATGTATTTTGATGAGTTTTATAGCTGAAAGAGAGGCAGAGGAGGTAGATAGAACTTTAAATGAAACATTAAAACAGAGGAATAAGTGAGCTCGAGGCCCATTCTGTTTTAATATCTCTGCATTGACTTCAGTACTCTTTGTATGAAAGAGTGGTCTTCGACAGGCTGATAATAACTTTAGAGGTATGTTCTTTGATGTACTTTTCAACTATTTGTACTCTATAGTAATATGGGACAAGTAAGGCAGATAAATGAATTTAGGTTTTCCATACTGCATAACAAATGCTCTGGCAATCTTAGGACTGCTGTCAGGGTGGTGATATTCTTAGGGATGTTGATGGAGAATTAAAAATATATTGGGAACTCGTCCTTTCTTGGGAAAGAACCTTCTGCTGATGTGAAACACTGATGAGATTTGTTTTATGTGCTTTAGGCCTTATTAGGCTTTCTGTGTCATTCATAAGGTCTTAAATCTGTACATTTTCCCTCTAACACTGGATTAAAGCTTTAAATCTTCAATAATAGCCCTTTAAATCACTTTAAACCTTCACTGATACTCTTTTCCGCTCCTGTTGACTGTCTCTGTCTGTAGATGTGCAGTTTTAATGGCGCTGGAGGTTTTGACAGAGTTAAACACTAGTATTTTAATGAAATATTTTGTTTAAAAATTTCCCAGGTGTTTTGTTTGCAATCTCTGGCTCTGAGAAATGGCATTAT
This sequence comes from Pinus albicaulis, assembly GCA_034641835.2. Classification (NCBI taxonomy): domain Eukaryota; kingdom Viridiplantae; phylum Streptophyta; class Pinopsida; order Pinales; family Pinaceae; genus Pinus; species Pinus albicaulis. The sequence continues at coordinate 1,590,876,341 of CM076570.1, forward strand.
ATGCCACTGTATTACACTAATAGTGACTGTGTGAAAGAATGGTTTTCACCGTTTGTAACCCTGCAAAACATAATAAAATTGTTAAGAAGAATCTATGGGAATGGAGGAGGGATGCTTTGGAGGCCTGTGGAAGATGGAGGCACAACAGTGAAAATAGTGGCCGCAGGTGAAAAACGGTGAAAATTGCTGTGTAATGGTGGAGAGACCGGTCTGATTAAGGTCTGGTGAAAAGGTGGTTCCGGACCGTAGGATTAGATCTTATGGTGGTGATCGACAGTTAGGATTTGCTGGTGGAGATGCTTTAGATGAGTTAGGCGGAGAAATTTATCTTTAGTGCAAAACACTAAAGTTTAACCTTTGGGCGAATTACAAAGGAAAATCAGCTAAATCAAATGAAATCAGAGACTTTAGTGGTGGGACCTGGAGAGTGGAGGGGGATTAACTATGCGCTGTTGGATCTTAGGAGGAGATCAACAGTGTAGATCCTCTGATAAAACTCTATGGAAGCCCAATGAAAGAATATGGATGAAAAACACGATGGAATGAGGGTCGTAGGATCAACTAGGATTAACGGTTGTGATATAATCACACCGGAGGATGGCAAGGGCTGAAAATCTGAGGTTATTTGGCTTTGCGATTTGCGAGTGGACCTTCGGATCATAGGGGAGATTGACAGTCAAGATTTGATCGGAGGGGAGACGACGGGGGGAAAATGAGAAGAGCGTGATTTAATTTAGGCCGTTGGTTCTTGTGGATTCAATGGTCTAGATTAACTGGTGGAGTGGTGATGTTGGGCTGTCGGGTTCATCTCCAACCATCGAATCTACACCAATGGACGATTGAGATTCAATCAGAGATCGCAAATCGGAGGAAACACGGGATGTTGCTTTAAGATTTTGCGATTGGCAATGGTGCGACGGTGTGATGGCCATCAGATTTAAAGGGAAATCGACGGTCTATATGCAGTCGGGAGGTTGATACAAGATGTTATGGGCACAGTGTGAGATGAACACTGATCGTTAGATCTATACAGATCAACAGTTGAGATCACAGCGGAGGTCTGCCGAACAAAATACAATCGCATCAGAGAATTTCAATTTACAAAGGGAATGCACTCACACTCAAACTTCCAATTGCGATTAGTGGTGATGTGAGACAGCACAGGCTGTCAGATTATCTAAGGGATCAATGGTGGAGATCTCGGTGGAGGCCGATAAAAAAAAAGTTTCTCGCATCGGAAAATTTCATTTAACAAAGGAAAAGGCTCACATGGAACGCTCCGATTGCGATTAGCGCCTGGGGCTTTAGCGCCTAGTCTCGGGCGCGGGTCATATGTAGGGAAGTGGTTAGGGGCTTAGCCAAAAGGGGCTTAAGGCCTCAAATGAAAATGGGGTTTTTTAAGCCAAAATGAGTGTTTTTAAAGGAATTTTTTGGCTTTCGGGAAAGGGGAAAAGGGGGTTTTAAGCTTGCAAATGGGATTTTTAAGGGCTTAAAAGGATTTTGAAGGCTTTTTAGAGGATTATGGAGGTTATAAGGAAGGAAATGAGGCTTAATAAAAAATGAATGGAAATGAGGGAAAGTGGGAAATTACAGAGGCTTTTTGAAGCATTTTTTCACGAAACAGCAGGGCGTTTTTCATGGAAACAGGAGTGAAGGTATTTTCCAAGGAAAAGATACATAGAGGCTTCAAGGATGATATATTTTCAAAGAAAATGTCTCTCCTAAAGGCTCAGAAACATTTTAGCCACCTATTTGCTTGACAAAAAACTATAGGTGGCTAACAAGTCCCACTCAAAGATACTAAATATCTCCATGCCTGGAAGTGTGGAACTTTCGATGCTTATAATCACGCATTTTGAACTTGTGAATTGTTTCATTGATCCGAGGCCAATAAAAAACCTTTTTAATTGTGCCATTTTCTTACCTCCACAAAAATTCCCTGAAACATGAGAAGAATGTGCTTCTCTGATGACATGCACTCTTTTTCCCTTTGGTATGCATAGTTACTTTCCAACATGGTACAATAACCTTTAATGAACATGATAATTGAATTCTTCCACTTTAGCACCATTAGTTAGTAATTCATAAAAATATTTGAAATAAGAATCTTCAACATATTGTTCAATATAGCTTTCATGTGCTAAAGAAATATTTTGTAGAATAACTGAAGCATTCAAATATGGTTTTGATAACATATCAACTACTTTATTGGTGATACCTTTCTTATATTTGTTTACTAAGTGGAACTACTACAAAAAATCCATCCATTTATAATGTCAAGATTGTTGTAACTTAGTTTGAGATTGAAGGTACTAAAGTGGCTGATGATATGTATGAATCACTGCTTCTTTTCACATTAAATAATGTTTCCATTTTTAATACTTTCCACTAATGAAAATAATTCTTTATCATAAGTTGGATAGTTATAAAATACCTTTGAAAATGTTTCTAAATGAAAAAAAATAGGATTTCCTTTCTACAATAACACTGCACCCATTGCATACCCACTAGCATCAATTTCTATTTCAAATGGTTGTTGAAGGTATGGTAATGCTAAGATTGGAGCTAAACCAATTTTCTTCTTTAAAGTGTCAAATGATTTTTGTTGTTTTCCTCCCACTGGAAAGAAACTTTAGAACTTGTTAAAGCATGAAGGGGTGATGCAATAAAAGAGAAATGAGAAATACAATTCCTCCAATATTGAACTGCACCCAAGAAACTTCTAACTTTTGTCACATTCCGCGGTCTTGGCCACTTAACAATCACGTCAATTTTAGTTGGATATATTTCAAGATGACCTCCTCCATCTATGTAACCAAGATAAACTAAGGAAGTTTTTCCAAATTCACACTTAGAAATTTTGAGATACATTTTCTCTCTTTGCAACACATCAAAAACTTGTTTAACATGATTTACATGTTCTTCCAAACTTGAACTGAAAAGGAGAATATCATCAAGATAGACTATGAAAAAATTACAAATAAAATGACGAAAAACATCATTCATCACTATCATAAAAGATGCAGGAGTATTGCATAAATAAAACAACATAACCAACCATTCATAAATCCTTTGTCTAGTCTTAAATGCAGTTTTCCATATATCATTCTCTGCAATACAAATCTGACGATAATCAATTCATAAATCCAGTTGAATCTCATGTTTTATTTATCGTTTTAGAGGTAAAATTTTTGATTCTTTAAACAATTCCTTATAAGAATCTACTATTTCAACCAATTTGACCTTAAACTAAAAATCACACCCTTGAAAAGTGTCATACTTATCTTTAGGTTGTTTCTTAACAAATATGAGAAAGTACTTTTTACTTGAACTTATGAGTCTTTTCATTTTACTAAAATTGATTAAATCCAAGTTTGTATTAAGTCTATGTGCCCTAAAAAAAAATTCAATTCCATATTTAAAGAGATGATACTTATGCTCCTTTCTATAAAATATGACATCTCGATCATAAAGATAAGGACTACCCAACAAAAATCCACATATATCCAAAGGAATCACATGTAAATCAACTTCATCAACAAAATTACTTATGATTGCAAACCTTCATCAACATTGTGTTGTCACATGCATCTGAGCGTTTTCCTCTAACCATCCTAAAAGGTAAGTTTTTGGATGATATTTAGTTTCCAATCCAAATTTCCTTACTAATTTCTCAGATATTACGTTTTCTTGTGATCCACTGTCAAATAATGTGTCAATTTTAGTGTGCTTGGATATTATACTTGTGTTGAACAATTACATTCTATTCTTATCTTCAATCACATCATTAGATTTTGAAGAAGATGCAGGAAAATTAGAACTAGAACTAGCTTTGGAAGGATTACCTGTCAAACTCATAATAGTTATTGTCTTTTCGTCACCGGAGTCAAATCCAAAATCTTGTTGGACTGCAACATTAGCCTTCATTTCACCCTTTTTCTTAAGGAACTTCTTTGGCTTGTGTTCTGGATAAAGCTGCCAACACTTGGAGTCATCATTTCCAACCCTTTGACAATGAGTACAAGTAGGCATTTCTCCTTCGTTCGTAGCTATTGCTGATTTCTTTCCCTTGTCTTCTTTGGAATCCTTGTTCTCTGAATTGTAGAATGATTTCTTTGAATTTTTTTACTGAAAGAGTTTTCCCCCTGCTTCAATATGAATGGATTGCACACACACTTCATCAAAGTTAGTTGGACTAAACATAAGAAATGTATGTTTCAAATAAAAATGCAAATTTCCTGTTAGGGTCCTATAATAATAGGATTCATAATTTTTGAATTGTCTTTGATTAGTCTTGTAATATGTACATACTTTTCTTTCTGCAAATTGTTTTCCCATATTAAAAAAAAAAAAAATGTAGAGAGGGTAAAAGTCCTAAAAGAAAAATAAAAGGACTTAAAAAAAGAAAAAAATAAATAAAAAATAATATAAAATGGATCCCAAAGAAAAAAGAGCTAAAAATAAAACATGAAAGTCATGCAAATCCAAATGCCACTACTATTACTTTTTACTGCAAAATAAATGATTATGTGTAGCTTGTTCAAAATGCCATAATCCATGATGAGTTAAATAGCTTAATTTTAACTTCTCATGTTTTAAATTTTATGCTGATAGATAGAGAATAAAGATCTATCCAAACAGTTTAATCTTGGTAGATCATTAGTTAGGTAGAGAAATAATAAAGAGCTCAACAATTTAATCTGAGCCCTTGGAAGAAATAAGGACTGAATTAGTTAGTTTGTTGTTTTAAAAGAAAAATGAACAAGGGTTTGCAAACTCAAATGCACCTAAGGTAAATGAAGAAAAAAATGTCAGGGTAGCCTATGGGTAGGAAGAAAACAGTTTCACAAAGCATGAATAAACATCATTTTGCAAATTACTAATTTACCTCCCCACAACGTGTTCCAGTACTATACCCTTCAGTTAAAAAGACTCAGAGCATTTCTTTGACTTTTGGTGGGACCAGACCCATGTCTTAATGACTTATTAGCACCAAGGTAATGAAATTCCCCCCCCATTTTCATCCTTTCCCCTTCATAGAAAGCCTTTTTCCCCTTATATTACACATTTTACCCTACAAAATCCCCTTTTCCTAAGTTTAAAATACATTTTATACTTAGGAAAAGTAAAAACCCCTTTAACTAATTCTCATTTCATTCAAAAATACCCCAAAAACCCAAAAAAATGATTTTATCCTAAGTATAAGTGTTAAAATGCTAATATTGGGCCACTACTATGAAAATCCCATCTAAGATCATTTTTTAACAATATAATTAGTATATTTTTTCATTTCCCGCTCATACATTTCATTAGTAACACACTAATATAATTTATTAGCTCCCCAAAATACCCTTCAGCCCGTAGTATATTAATTCATTTTATATTAAATAATCCAACCCATATTTTACTTTTAGCCTATGGTTTATATTCCCCACGTCATATATTTTCCCCGTTCCCATAGGTTAAAATTATCCTATGTATATTAAACCCGCCCAATGCTAAACATTACACTTATACATATTCCATTTGTTATGTATAACCCTAGCTCGCCTATCATATTTCATACATAAACTATATATTAAAACTATGTTTTAATATATTATTGACACCTATCGCATAAATTATCCCGGGCCCCACGCCCATTACCCTGCAACTACATCATTAAATCTCAACCTTTCGCTTCATTATGCCTGATCTAACGGTGATTATTCCATGTCGCAGATTTCTCAGCACGATCATTAACCAATTTGAAACTTGCGATAAAGGCTATTTTGAGCCTTTATCTCTCCTCCATGCGTCGTAGTTTTGTTGGATCGAATTGATTCAACGAAAACCATTTACAACCTTTCATTGTTGTGAAAACCATTGGTGGTAATATCCTCCCCCGTGACTAAACCATTTGTTATTCAAAATGACTAACAGTTAATGCATTCACTATTCACCAAAACTGTTTATTAATGCCCGAAATGCATTCATTTCAAAACTCTATTACCATTTTCTGTGCTTAAACCCTCTCCAAAATTAGAAAATACGCTACAGCCTTTGTTTTACCTAAAAAAAGATAGAAATCATCAGAATCAATTACTACAATCACTGAGAAGCCTCCAGACTACATATAAAGACCAGAGCAAGCTTTTGAAATCTTTCAAAACCTCAACAAGCCCTTTTCCACATCAAATTTCTGATTTTTTATAGGTATTCTTCAAAAAAGAGACCTATCCATCCATATGAAAGAATTATACTGTTAATTGAAGCCTTACCAGCCTCTTTGCCTAAAACGAATACCTATTTTCTTCAAAAATTCTTCAGATAGACAAAACACTGAATATTTTTTACTTTTTGGAAGCTGTGACCTGTTTTAGAACAATTTCAAGTGAGTTTAGCCATATGCTGACCTAAAAACCCTCTGAGACATCCAAAGCCTTTTCCATAGTACTCAGAAGTCCTCTTTTAACGAATTTTAATGTTTTAATATTGTTCTATTTCAAAATTTTCACTCATAACCCTTGATATCTTCTGTTAAGGTTATCAGGTCAGGAAAATTGTACTTTTGATACAAAATTGCCAGTTTTAGTCAGAGTAATTAGAAGTAACCTTTTTTAGCCCTAGATAAAACCTCCGTTATATTTAAAATTCCTTCTGGAAACAATTTAATCTTATAGAAGTGTGTCACACACCTAAAATCAGAGTTTTTAAAGGTTAAAAGTGTTTTAATTGATAAATCAAAACTAGCAATGGCTTCTAAAGGCATTTTTGTGATCAACCTGTTGGGGTCCTGTGTTTTGATAGATTGGCTAAAAAAAAGACAAGGCAACATCAGAACCAATATTTAGAGTTCCAGGATCTAGTCCTCCTGTTCTTAGAGAGGGATCTCTCAAATTGTTTGCAAAGATATGTCTTGTTTGCTTCTGAATATTGATTCTAGACTAGTTATTAAGTGCAAGTGTTTGTTTGGTTTGTTTTTTTGTTTGGTTGAATGGGCACAAAAGAACATGAAAGGTCTAAGTAGTATAGATAGAAATAAGAAGTGTCAAATTCATTGGGAAATGGAGTCAAGAAGAGGTTTATGACAAACTCATCAATGGATATGGGATATCAAAGGGAAAATCTAACTTGGCCATAGGATCCTTTGGTTTTTGGGAATGAGATGGAAATTAATGATTTTGAAAATAGAAGTTTAATTCTCAAAAAAGGGAACTTAGAAACATAACTTGAACAATAAAGAGGTATTTGATAGATAGGGCTAACCATGAATTCTACAAACCACACTTTAAGAAAATGATGACTTCAAGACAACTTTTAAAATGAAATCTAAGATGTGGGGAACACCCTATTTCCTCAAAGACTTTATTTCAAAGGAATTAGAAAACATAATAGATTCACTGATAATTGCAGTCATAAAAGAGGGAACACCTAACACATCTATGATCGCAACTATAAAGACCTTTAAAACAATTATTCAAGCAGGGACAAAGGGTATGATCAAAACAGACCTCCTTGGTTAACTATAAACAATGGTACTTCAAAGGGAGACTTCAAAAATAGCTTTCAAGTGGTAGCAGACAAGTAGGGAAAAGCATAAATCATGCTGGAACCAACTATTTGAACTATTAGAGAAATAAACAAGCATGAGGACTAAAGAGAAAGATTAAAGACTATAAAATACCTCAGCAGAAGAAAACATAAAACAGTGAAGGAAAAACAGGTCTAAGGTGCTTCCAGGAGTCATTTATTAGCCTAAAATTTTCATCCTACTGTAGTAAGAATTTATGAAACATAATGAAAACAAGAAAAATAGCAGACAATTCAGAATACATCACCAACAGCTGAGCTCAAGGATCCAATGATAGAGCCTTCTAAAGAACAAGAATGTCACAACATCATCAAGCTTCCAAGACTTCAATTTCTTCCTCAACTTCAGAAAGACTATGTATTATTTCAAAGAGTTTCGATATTACAACTAGTGAACAACCAACCCTTTACAATGTGCTCCTTAAGGAGATATTATAAGAAAATGAGGAGGTGGAAGATTTCCTAGGGTTGAAATGCAATTAATTCTATACTTAATGCAACTCTTAGCCTTGAAGACCATGCAAGGGATAAGGCAGGAATGCGTTGAATTACAACTGTGTTTCATTTATTCTATTTCTGCTTTTTAGGCTTAGTGGATAAAAAGATTGAATTTAAGGCACTTTCTTATCTTTACAATAACTTCCGTTGACAGTCGAGATATTTGTTTTTCTTGTAATAACTATTTAGCTGCCTTCGGCCTTAATGTTTCAGGCTGAGATTTTATCTGTGTATTCCTTTGAGACAGAGAGGCTACAGGTGGAAATTTTGGTAGCTGGGGATTCAATTAGCCCCTTTGATGTGGCTCTGGGGTGTCCTTCGACTGATATTTCTCTGTTTTATAAACACAGTGATTTATATTTGGATCTGTGTTTAGGCTTGATTAAGCCATAATCTTCATCTTTGACATTGATACTCTTTTATTAGTTAATCCTGACTGTGTTTTTTGTTGCAGGTGTGCAGAGGGTTTGTCGGAGAAATTGTTTAGAAAAACTGATAATCATGACTTATCGATCTTCTAAAAGTATGTAATTATCACTTTAAACACTTAAATTTGTATCAAAGGCCGTGATTATTGTCATTCTTGGCCCACAATAACACTGTAATGGCTGCGGGAGGGTTTACCTTAATCTTTAGTAAACCTGCATAAAACAAACAAAGTTAATTCAAATCCTGTGAAGATTTGGTTTAAAACTACTTTGGAAGGTTCGTGGAAGTGTTTCAGAGCAGTGAGGATGCATGTGATTGCAGCGGAAAATCAGAAAAAACCCTGGCAGATAAACTAACTAGGTCAATGGAGGTTTGGGTGTGAGGATGAATGTGGACCATTAGATCAGGATGATCTACGGTGGGGATCTCTCTATGGAGTCATTTGGGAGGGAGATGGGAAGAAATGAAATGTTATCGCGATATAATATGGGTCGTGCGATCTCAGAGATCGACGGCCAGGATTAAAAGAGGAAGTTATGATGCGGAGGGTGGTATGGCAGAAATCGGGAATGGTTTTCACGCAAAAAAATGGGGGGGAGGCGGTATTAGCTTTTGGAATGCGATATAGGTTAGTGTTCGACACGTGGATTTCTAAAACCACTTTTATCGTGTAGAAGTAGTGCACTGGGAAGGAGGGGTGAAAATTGCGCGATATGGATCATCGACCGTTGGATTGGAGGCTCTAGATCCAATGGTGTGGGTTGAAAACAATGGATGAAGAGCTGCGGGGTAAAAACACGAGAGAAGGGAGGGCCCACCTTTTTATAAAGGGAGGAAAGGTTTTTTCTTAGGAAGAAAGGTTTTATAAGAGTGGTGGGAAGGATCAATGGGAGCCATCAAATCATGAGGATCTACGGTCAAGATCTGTCGATGGGGGAGAATGAGAAGGGAAAGGTTTCAAAAAGCAGAAGTAATGTGGGCCTTCGGATTTTAAGAAGATCAACGACGGAGATTTCATCGCAGAATCACATCGGCGGGAGGAAAGGGAAAAGTGGCGATGCAATGTGCCAATGTGATTGAACGCGGGTTGTTCGATATAAGAGAGATCAACGGTCAAGATTAAATCGATGGGTTGATGTTAGAGGGCTCACGAGATGGATGAGCACGATGCGATGAAGCACGAACCGTCAGATCTGGCGGAATGAACAGCTAGGATTACATTTCATCGGAGAAAAGGAAAGAGGCCAAAACACCGAGGTTTTTGATTTTGCGATGTGCGATAAAGTGCTGGCTACCGGATCGGTATTAGAGATCAATGGTCAGGATTAAATCGGCGGGTGTGATGTCGGAGGGCTATGGGTGGAGCGCGATTGAATCTTAGCCGTCGGTTCTTGTGTATTCGACGACTAAGATTATATCGGGGGATCAACATTGGAGGAGGGAAAGGAAAGGACAAAGGGAAAATGTGATTGCCGATTTGCGATGGAGCGAGAGCCATTAATCTAAAAACTATATCGACGGGGGAGATTTAATGATGAAGAAAAAGGAGGAATGGCAGGTTTTGGAACAGGGAGCAATATGGGCCGTTAGATCTGGGCGTAACAGATAAGATCAACGGTGAAGAATTGATCGCGAGATCGCATCGGAGAGAGGCAAATAACCTTGAAAAACAAGTAAAATGTGTTTTGTGATGCGATGAATACTTGTGATGCAATGAATATTTGCGATGCGATGAGTGCTTGGTGCCCATTCATAGCGCGGGTCATATGCGGAGAAGGGGTTGGGGCTAAGGCTGAAAGGGGCTTAAGGCCTTAAAGAAAAATGAAGGTTTTTTAGGATTTTTTAAGGGTTTTTTGAGGAATTTCGAGGTTCTGATAGGGGTAAAGACAGGGTTTTAAACCTTATAAATGGATTTCACAAGGTTTTGAAGGGGAATTTGAGGGAATGAGAGATAAATGAAAGGGTTTATGGATGAAATGGAGAAGGAAATGGCGAAGTGTAAATAATGAAAAATGGAGTTTTCAAGCAGTCTTTCTCTTAGTAAACAGCAGGTCCTTGAGGGCTTTAGTGGAACAGCAGTGAAGACTAACACTAAGGATAAAGGACATCATAAGAATTCAAGAACTCACAATTTGGAAATGAATTGTTTCTTGAAGGCTAAAGAAGATTTAGCCACCATTTGGTATGAAATTTTTTTATAGGTGGCTAACAGTGGCTCCACATGGGGATGGCATCTTCTTGAAGGTGTCAAGAACTTCAAACAAGTTATCTCTGAAAGTTGATCAGTGCCTTGCACTTGATAATCTTCTTCTTGTAATCAGCTGCTAACAAATATGGTTAGAACTTGACATATCAACAGAAAAATTATTTCCCAAACATCTACCTACACAAATTACTTCCTAACATTTTTTCTTCAGAAGGTGCACTTGGAATTGCAACCTTTTCATCAATCATTCTATTCTTCTATCGAAAACAAAAAACTAGTCTAAGTCTACCCTTATTTCTCCATGAGTTCAGATTAAGCGGTTGAACTCATAAGTTTCTCTACCTAACTACTATCTGTTAGGATTAGACTATCTAATAGATTTTTATTCTCTACATTTCTAAAACAGAAATTTAAAAACAACCAAGCCAGGATTAAGCAATCTAAATTGTTGTGGTCTATGGCATAAAAAACAAGCTGCACATAGACTAAAATTTGCAGAAAATTAAAACAAAATTGTGAAGGCTTAAGATTTGGAAATCAAAACATCCTTCAATATTCTTCAGCTCTGGTTTTGATTTTGTTTGAGCCGTCTTCTCTTTCCTTTCACGGATTCAAGTTCTAAGGTTTTTAGAACCAGTTCTTCATCAATTTCATAGGTTCCAGATTTGAGCTTGTTTGAACCTTTGTTTTTCTATCCTAATCTACTCTACTGATAAGCCAATATTGTGCTGTTTGGTTGATCTAATTCACTAACCTATCAACAGTAAATTGAAAAGCTAATTGGTCATGATTAGGCTGTATGACTAATTAGAAGTGTGTTTTTAGGAGTGGCTTTTGAGCTTGCACACTTCAGACTTTTTCTCTCTTTTTTGGTATGGGGTTGTACCTTTCTTGTTTTTATCTGCCCTCTTTTCTTTTGTATTGTTTTTGTATTTTATTTTTCTAACTTTTAATGCAATGTTCAAACAATGATAATTTACAATGGAAAGTAAAAAAGCTTTGAAACTCATGACTCTTGACAGAAGTAATTCTTGAGCATCCTGCCATTAATAGTATCTCCATATAAGTCTTCTCCATTCAATTCTTTCAGGAAGAAAGTATTGTGACCCCTATCAACATGAATAATATAAGGTCCTTTCCACAAGTTCTCAAACTTTCCATGTTTTCCCTTCTCTTCCCTTCTTGAATCCCATTTGAGAACCACATTTCCAACTTGGAAATTTTTTGCCTTAGTCCTTTTATCAAACATATTCTTGATACTTTCTTGGACTAGTTGTGTTATTTCATAGACTTCTTCTCTGAACTACTGTAAATGAATTGTTTGGTTGATTCTTCTCTGCATATAATTCTCTTTAGTTTCCACTTCTTGGAAGAGTTTCATGACTGGAACTCCTAATGATGTTGGAAAGACTACATCCATGCCATAAACCAGCTGATAGGGGGACATATTTATTGAATTCTTATTAGTTAATCTATTAGCCCATAAGGCATGAACCAGCTTACTGTGCCATGACTTCTGATTCTACTCCAACAGCTTTTTGATGATATTGATGAGGCTCTTGTTGGAGGATTCAGCTAGTCCATTTCCTTGGGGATAGTAGGCAGTAGAATGGCCCAAGGTGATGTGGTATTTGTAACATAAATCAACCATTATTTTAGACTTGAAGGCAGTGGCATTATCTATATGATTTTTCTAGGACAACCAAATCTGGATAGAATGTTAGTTTCAAGGAACTTGATAATGACAGAGTCAGTAGCATTCCTAGATAGTATGGCTTCTATCCACTTGGTAAAATAGTCAGTGGCAGTGAGGATCCACTTATGTTGGGGTGATGAAGATGGGTGAATTTCCCCAATGAAGTCCAAGCTCCATTGTTGGAAGGGTGCCTCAACATTGATAGGATGTAAAGGTAAGGTAAGGAGTTTCCTTTTGCCATCAAAAATTTGACACTTATGGCAAGACATGACTAAATTTTGAGTATCTGGAAAAGGGTGGGCCAATAGTGACCAGATCTGAGGATTTTGTTTGTTGTGGTCTTCCAGTAGAGGTATCCTCCACATTCTCCTTCATGCAGCTGATGCATAATTTTTCATGCATCATCCTCAAGTAAACATTTAAGAAAAATTCCAACAACATTTTTCCAATATAATACCCCATCTAATATGCAATAATTCAAAGCCTTCTGTTTAAAAAATATAGCTTTAGTTTTAGACAAATAAGGAGGGGCATTTAGATATAAAAGCACATAAATGATGTCAGCATACCAAGGAGAATTCAAAAATGTTTTTTCAATGAAAGGAGCAGTGAATTCTTCTATTTCTTCCAACATGTTAGCCAATTTTAAATTTCTTGACAAGCAAGCAAGGGGCTAATTTGTTTCATAATCCTGCAAGGAATGCCTTTCCTTTGTAAGCACATCATCCTTGCAGCCTTTTCAAGTTCCCTACCCAGTGACTATTTCGTTCTACTGTTATGAATCAATATGCCTTGCCGACCAAAAAATAGGCTCCTAAAGGCTTTATTCTACCCTTTATACCCTTGAAAATTTCTTCATTTTCACCCCTTTGTTCCTTTCCTCGAAGTCCCCTTTCTTCCCCCTAATTCCCCTTTCCATCCCAGAAATCCCCTTTAAAACATCCCTACTCCCTTTGATTATGCCTAAATCCCCCTCTTTCCCCTACCGTTACCCTCCTTAGGCCTTGAAATGCATTAAAATGAAGTAAAAAACCCGCTTTCCGACCTTATAATAGGCCTGAGCCCCTTTAACACTAGCCCCTAAACCATTTACCCTCGTGTGACTTGGGTGCTAGAACCACCCGCAAGCCCATAGGAGTGCTTAACACATAGATGTATCGGGTGAAGGTTGAACCATTGATTCGCATTGATCGAACGACTATCACAAGCTCCGCAGTGCCCATGGCCCAACCCGTTCAAATCACCGATCACACCATCGCCGTCCATTCTCTACTAGATCAACGGTTCAGAGTGTATCCACCACTATGGTCCCCGCTGCGCGCCATACCGTAAAACAGTCCGGTTTTCATCGCACCGCTAACGGGGGTCGGGCGGTATTTTCCCATTACCTAGCAATTCCATACAACGCTTGACACCTGTCTCCTGTACGACGGCAAAACTGCCGTCCCATCACGTGTTATCTTTCAGTCCAAGATGCGCAGTGATATTCATATGAGCCGTCAGATCTACCTTTGCCCATATAATGGTCATCACTCGATGGATCTGTGCAGGTTTTAATCCATGATCACCGTACCCCTGGCCCACCGTTCACTGCCCTCTGCCGTGTTTCCCACTGTTGATCTCTCCTCAGATCCAATGGTCGAGAATTGTCTTCCCGCTGTCGACTCTTCCGTCGCCACCCGGTATCGCCACGTCACCTCCACGTGTCTCGCCGTATGTTCACCCTCCTGTTTCATATATTTTTTCATAGGTCAGGTTTATTAAGGTTTTCATTTAAATCTCCTTTGCATTCCGCCAACTTGCGCCATCTCTGTTCTCCACCATTCCACGACATTTTACGCCATTTCTCCGCAGTCCCCTATCATCCACATCATCCGCCCCCACCCATGGATTTCATAACTAGTTTCGTGTTTTTGCAGGGCTATCAGAGGTGAAAAAACACCATGGTTCTCATGTACCACCTCAACGGCGTGCTATGTAGACAGAATTAAATTTGGAAGCTGGTGCTACAAGAGAAATGCATGGAAATGGTTGCGGCGTCATGAATATTACCCAAGGACAGTTTAATCTTTGCAAGAAATCTATCCAGCACCATTAAAGCCCAAATTTTGAAAATCAAGACATTTATGAAGCCGTGGAGAAAGACCAGCTTATGACCAAGGGGTTCAACATTCATAATTGAAGGTTTTGAGCTTTAATACAGCGGTTTAGAGGCAAAGCACCAGATCAATGATCCCATAGATCATGCCAAAGGTACAACACACAGAAATTAATGCATATCAGGGGTTTATATAGCAACATAATGTTTTTTCCTCCATGAAGGAAAAATCACCCATGCAGTGTTAAATCCATGCCGTGTTCTGGAGAGATTTTCTACCCTGAAACAGCTCTAGTACTATCAGAGCATTTATTTCATCAGTATGGCAGATTTCTATATCATGTCTTTATCCTTTGTTTATTCACCAATAGCACCACACAGTACTGCAGACAGAGTACTTTAGAATCATATTAGAGTTATCTGTAGTCTGAAGAAGATCATTCGCTCTCCCAAGGAACATCCGAGATTAATGCACAGGATTTATACAGAATGGGCTTCGGCCCCCTTTCTTTTCAGAAGTTTAATACTGTATTTAGTTCTTCACCTGCCTCCTCTGCTCCTCTGGAGCTATAAATTCAAGAAGAAACTCATTGTAAAGGTTGTTGATCAGTTATCAGAAACTGCAAGTAGTTTCTTTTGAGACACGGTCCCTGTGTAAAGATTGTAAGATAGGTTGAAAGAGATGTTTTCAGACTGAGTATTCAACTATTGGCAATGTTGTACTTGATTGGTATTGCTATTTAATATGACAAGAACATTTCTTTGGTTCCTAATCTGAAGCAGTGGTGATGTTTTCCTATCTTTGTGTTTACATTCATTTCATTTCATTTCTACTGGCTTGCATCGGAATATTGGCATAGGATTTACCCTTGTTAGATACCCTATGTTTCTGCTCTCCTTTTCATTTATGTTTCTCTTCTAAATGTATTATATAAGAAATGATTTCAGTTGGTTTAACTAGTGTTGTGGATGTTATTGCCTGCTCTCTGATGTATGAATTAAATGAATTCAGTTTTTAGATGCTTCTTGTTATACATTTTTTTGGAAGATTTGGGAACAGTGGGGATTAGAGCTAGTCCTGTCCATTAGGATCCTTGTGCAACCATCTGATCTGTAAATTTGTACTCTAAATCTGTGTTATCTCCTCCCTTTCTCCCTTTCCACATCATACTATCATCTTCAAGATCCTATGTTTTAAAAGACTAGCCCAATTGAAAGCTTGCCTATTGATTAACAAGAAAATCCTTTCCTGACTCCATTGCCCAATGGTTTGAAAATTTCCTAGAACATTTCACCTCTGCCTTATTCCTCTTTTCTCATTCTGGTCCTACACTGAAGCCTTCTTTCCTGATAACCAACAACCAAACAAAAATTCAAACAAACAAACCTTGTACCTATAACTAGCCTAAAATCATAACATTTGAGCCTCAAAGACATATACCTTTGACATATTATATAGAAATCCCTCTCTGGACCCAGGAGGGCTAGATCCTGAAGTCTGAAAGTGGTTCTGATGTTGTCTCATCTTTTGGTATTTCCAACCTTGCCAAAACATGGGAAACCCAACATAATGGTGACTCCGCTGGGGAATTTCTGAGTTTCCCTCACCTTACCATATCATAAGCCTCAGAAGACCTACAATATCTGGTTAGGTTGGCAGTTAAACAGACCCATTCTCACATCAACCTCTATACCATTTGTTGTGTTTTCCCATACTCTTGGACAGGGTCTGGAAAGGGCTAGGTAGCCTCCAGATCTCACACTCTTTCAGAGGTGACATATCTGGTAAATTCCCTCCCAGTCAACCTCTGGTTAGAGTTTGCTTTGTTTGGAAGATATCCCTGAAAGGGGACATCTCAAAGAGCATTGTGGTGGACAGTGTACCCTCCAAAAACACCCTAAACCCTCCACCTGGTGACTCCATAGTTCCTAAACGTTTAAAAGACTCCACTGGTGATCAGTAGGCCTACTGATTATCTTGGTTCACAATAGACTCCACTGGGAGACCAGCCTCCATAGCAACATCAACCACAGTAGTAGTAACAAGTAGGGTTAAGCTGCTTGGTCAAAAAACAACACTCTAGCTCCTAGAACCATCCATACAAGAGCTTACCCTAACCTGGAACCACCTGGAATAGTTGACAATCCTGAGAGCTTCCTTAAGGGAGCTCCTACACTTAAAAGATCAACTATTTCCAGTCACATCTATAGAGCTAATTCCGCACCAGAAGATCTTGCAGCTCTATCACACTTTCAACGCGACCTAGAATTACCTAATAGATTACCTAGAACTAGGTCATTCAGTACCTTAGATCAGCCAGACCCTGAGCTTCCTGGTTCACCACCCCAAAGTGGTAGACACCTAGGGAATAGACAGAGCCCTCCATCTACACCCCCAGATATACATTTCATACAAAACTTGGGGCTTAGTCACCCTAGATCCGCTCATCAACATTCTGCTGGTCATAATATCCCTGTCATCCATATACCAGCTGCCCAAGTTAACCCTTTACCTCATCAAAACATCATAATGGAAGCCTAGTACGCACCTCTAGTTTTACCTTAGCCTCTAGTACCCTTACCAAATGATTATCAGTCAAAGATTCCACACTTCACTGCAAAAGAGTCCATCACAGCCCAACAACACGTAGATAAGATGGAAGATTCTTTTGACTATATGGAAATAGATGATGATACAGTCAAAATGAGAATCTTTGCCCAAAGCTTAGGGGGTGATGTGAAGAAATGGTTTAAAGGCCTACCTCCAGGTAGCATTAATGATCTCCTAGCTCTATATCAGACTTTAATAAACAAATGGGAAGCTAGGGAAAACCCTCACCAACTCCTGAAAGAATACATGACCCTCAAAAGAAATGCAGGAGAGAGTGTTCACGATTACACAACAAGGTTTAACAGCATCTACAATGCCCTCCCTCCACATATGAAACCTCCACAGGGCATGGCTCTGGCAAAATACCCTGAAGGCTTTGATGCTGACATGGCCTATGAGCTTAGGGATAAGGAATACAACACATTGGAGGACATGCAGAAAGGATCTGTGAATATAGAAGCCAATCTGATCGAGAAAAGAGCAAGACTAAGATCAGAGAAGAGGGTAACATATAGAAATGACAATGTAGCTTCCACATCTGAACAAAATTATGATAAGCTGTCTAAAAATGTGGAAAGGTTACATCAAATGATGGAAAATATGGTTGTCACAGTTAGTAACCAAAATAGAAACCAAAACTTTAGAAGAAACAATAACACTCCCAACAGACAAAGAGAATCAGATTAACAAGTCATTCCCCCATTTCAAGAGAACTTTCTTGATGAGGATGAGGGAATCATAGAAGAGTCTGAGGGGAACATGATAAACATGTTTGAAATAGAGGATTCAATCCATAACTGTTACTTAGAAGAAGATCAGCTCTCACCCTCTGGTTGGGAGGAGGAATGGTTAGAATCTGAGGAGTACAAGCTAGGGTTTGAAAATGCCATGATGCAGGTCAGAGAGCAATATGAACTTAGAAGAAAAAAGAGTCAAGAAATTGCCAAACCAAAGGCTTCTAAGGTAACCATCAAGAAGAGACCTGAGAAAACTTCTAAAGCAACTTCTGAAGGTAACAAAGTAGTAGCTGAGAGTCCTGGAAAGAACAAAGAAAAGGACAACCAAAACACGAATACACAAGGTAAACCAGCTAGTAGCACTAGCACTATAGTTAGTGCTCCTGATAAAACTATCACAAACAATGTACATAACGAGAATTATCTCACTGATTCAGCCACTAAAGTAGTGGAAAATAGAACAGAGAAGAGTATCCCAAAGAGTCAGTCCACTTTCAATTTGGAAAGTGAGATTGCAAGAATTAAAATCTCTGTCCCACTTTCTAAGCTGGCCACTTAGGATGTATATAAAGGCCATATTTTGAAATCTTTGAACCTAAGTGAGAGTGGGGACACCGTAAATCTGAATGATGATCAGCCTGCCCTCCTATTTGGACCTAAGATAGAGGGGAAGTTTCAGGAAGGGGTAGTTCCACCTTTCTATATCAGTCTCAACATTCATGACAAGATCCTGCATAATGCAATGCATCATTCTGGAGCATCTCACAACCTAATGCCTAAGGTAGTCATGGAGAGGTTAGGCCTAGAGATAACTCGTCCCTACAAATATTTATACTCTTTTGACTCCAGCAGAGTAAAATGTCTAGGCCTGATCAAGGACTTATGTGTGAGCTTAACTCAAATCCCAGCTAAATGTATGGTCATGGATGTTGTGGTGGTAGATGTGCCACACAAGTATGGCTTGTTATTGTCAAGATCATGGGGAGCCAAGCTATGTTGGCACGTGTTGTCCTTGATGGCAACCTACTTGATGAAATGAGATTGTTGGAAATATGATGCAATGTGTTGTCTTTGATGGCAACCTACTAGATGAAGTTGTCCTGAATGGAAACTGACTTGATGAGTTGTCTTTGGATGGAAACCTACTTGATGAATTTGTTCTTGATAGAAACCTACTTGATGAGTTGCCTGTGATAAGAAACCTATGTGTTAAATATGTAAGGAAGATGTATCTTATGTTAAATAAGGAAGGATGATGTATCTATAGATCAGCTCAAAAGTAACAGAAGAAAGGAATTCCAGTAAGTGCCAGAGAAATGATAAATATGACTTGTCACAAAGCATATGCGGGTTTGTAAAGGTGAAGTAGCGTATGTACACATAAAAGTACATGCCAAGTCGCGTATACCCTCTTGCGCTCCAAAATTAGAATACCAAGGGGCATTACCATGGTATTGACCCATTGTATTGATCGCTGGATTATCTATTTGATCCCGTCCATGAATACCATTGGAAGTTGTGTGGTTTTGGCTCATGGTATTGATAAAGGCTAAATCTATTTAAGGAGAAGAAGATCATAGTGCAAGGAGGGGCATGAGTCTGGGTTTTCAATGAATACTTCACTCTGAAGTATATCTGCATGGAATGGGTAACAGTTTGATGATTGATCTGAATTAATAATGCACCTATGAAGAAAATGACGAAGAGGGATCTCTAGATCTGAAAAGACTATGTATTTCCTAGATCTGTTTATGGAATGTTTAGATCTGAGATGAGGCAAATATTTCCTGAAGTAAAAGGGTAAGATCTGAGCCATTTATCTGTTCTGAAGAATTGCGCAGCCCTATAAAGCTTGAAGATCTATACGCAGGTTCGTGGAAGAGAAAGCGCGTATATACGTGGGTTGGCTTCAGTAAAAGCACGTATCGAATGTGAAATAAGTTCTTAAATATGTGTAGATGTATACGCAGGTTTGTTTATGTGAAAGCGTGTATACACACAGGTTCAGTGAAGTAAAAGCGCGTATGAAATCTAGGTTTTTGTTGAAGTATGTGGAATGAAATGTCTGATTTGTTTTGTTGTTTTACTGCTATCTGTCAAAGATGTATTCACACAGATCTAGGTTGTTTGAATGTTGATTATGCTGCTGATTATGTTGATTAGAGATCAAGTTGTTGGTTGATTGGCTGATGGTACAATGAATAAATTGATGAGGTTATGAGTTTCAGTTTGATGTATGATGAGCTTAAATGTGAGGAGTGGGTCTAGTCTGAAAATCTGATGAAAAGTGGCCTACAAGGTATGTTGTGTGGAAGCTGTTGGATCCAGTATGAAAATTGATGAAACGTGGTCTGCAATGGTGCTGAGGGTTGAAGCCTTCAGTGAGGGGGTTGTAGCTCCTTTCCAGTGGTAGCTGGTAAACGAGAGCAGGGGGTAGTAGCTCCCTTCCAGGAGAGGCTGGTAAATGAGAGAAGGGGGTAGTAGCTCCCTTCCAGGAGAGGCTGGTAAACGAGAGAAGGTTGTAGCCTTCTGTAGGTGGGGCCTGCGTGCTGGTATGAGTCTACGCTAGTACATAGTTGTAAGAAGTTTTATTTATAATAAATATTGAAGACTGAGACGACGACAACGGTGGTTTTCTCCTGAATTGGGTTTCCACCTTAAATCCTGGTGTTCATGTGTGTTTCTTATGTGTGATGATTTATTCTGTTCTTACTGCACATGTTTACTGCTTACCGAACATCTAATGAATGAATGATGCAATGATCCAAGTAAAGAATTATCTGCATAATGAGATCTCTGGTAATACACAAGTTTCATTAAGGATATCCGCGTGTATACGCGACTTGGATTCATTAAAGTAGCGTATGGGTTTTAGAGAAAGAAAAATTAAAAAAATTTCAGTCTGCACTAAATACTGATTCACCCCCCCCCCCCCCCTCAGTATTTTTCCCAACAATTGGTTTCAGAGCAGGTTCTTCTGCAGAAGCTTGATCGCTTGAAGGAGATCTGTCACAATGGGAAGGAAGCAAAAGAAGAAGGCTACTCAAAAGGAGATATATCAGAAAACATGTGCAGCAGAAAATGAAGAAGATAAAATAGGTATTGAATGTTGTTCTTGTGATTCACTTTCTTGTGCAAGCAATGGTGAAGATAGTGAAAGTAATGTTATGGATCTAGAAGAAGCTCTCAAGGTTAAAGTTGAATATCAACAAAGATCATTTAAAAGGGAGGAATCTATCTACAAAGAGATGATCTCTAGAATGAATGAACATATGGAAAAAATGAAGGAACAGGTAGAAATATATCAAAAACTACAGGTTAAAGCAACCTATCAAAGTAGAAGACTTGAGGCAGAAATCCTCTTTCTCAAAACAAATATGGAAAAATCAAATAAGAAGAATGAAGAACTTGAAGCAGAAATCATCTCTCTAAAAGCATATCTTGAAGCATCAAATAAGAAGAATGAAGAACTTCTACAATCATTTGAAAAAGAAGGACGTGAAGCAGAAATCATCTCACTCAAAACAGATATGGAAAAATCAAATAAGAAGAATGAAGAACTTCTACAAATTTTTGAAGAACAAGAAAGTGGGTTGAAAGAAGAGATTTTAAAACTGAATGATCAAGTAGAAGAAGGAAGAAGGGTTGAAGAAAGTATAAAGAAGCAATGCCAAATATTGGAGGTTGAGGTAAATATTTTGAAAGGTAAATTAGAAGAAAAGGATAAACTCTTGAGGTTTCAAGATAGTACTAAGATTCTGGATAATATTCTTAGTAGTCAAATGTCTCCTTTTGTTAAATTTGGTCTTGGTTTTCATGAAACTGTTAAAGGAGAATCTAGTTCACAAGGAAGTGCTAAAGATTCAAAGGATATCAATGCAAAACCTGATGTGTTGAAAGAAACAAAAGGTCAACCGACAATCATGAACTCTCAAAAGAAATCATTCTCCTTTGATCAATAAATGTTGAATGCTTTTAAATGTTTGAATTATAGGCATGTTACAAACACTACAGAAGCATATTGTTTCAAATACAAAAAACACATTACATAGAAAGTGTACTGTGTTTCTTTAAGGGATATTGTTTTTCATGCCATATGGTCATAAAGTACCGATTTGCAATAAAGAGAATAGAAAAAGATACTATGATCCTTATGCTACTTTTATGTTCACATAAGATGTTATGCTTTGTAACAAGTATGGACATGTAGAAAAGGAATGCAGATGAATAGATCTCGAGAATTTGATACTTCTAGCATACAATAAGAAATTTCCAAGCAAAGCCGGAAAATAAGAGGACCGGTCGAAACGTAGGGAATATTGACCCCACTGTAGTCATCCACTTATAAAGCTTACTTCTCATAATGATCGGCAGTGGATGTGAGATACATTATAGGGATTAGTAATGTATCATCACAGGGGGAGCAATGTATGATGATTCCCATGGCTGGTTTAGTAATTCTGGCTATGTTTATTTCTAATAGTGCATATGATGTGAAGAAGACAGGTACAGGTGGTACAAATTCAGGGGGAGATGAAGTTGTGGAAATTTTTCAGTGTTTCACTTTCCATACGTGGGTTTAGTGAAGTAAAGCCGCATATACATGCGAGTTCTGCTGGAGACAGTCGCGTATGCTTTTCCGATAAGAAAAATAGTAAGATAGCTAAAGATCAGGAACACAAGTTCAGGGGGAGCATCATTCTAACAACTAATGATTGCATTGTTGGCATTGTATCTGATAATTCCTTACTTCTTACTCAAATGATGATGACATGATACATGGTTTCTTATGATGAGATTATGGACCTAATTGATTTTTGCTCAAGAATATCTTTTGTTTTAACACATGGATAAGATGGAAGTCTTATGATTCAGAGATAAGGATAGATCATGCAGAATTTGTTGTTGATGACTTGTAACACGATTGAGATCTTATATACATAATTCCTACACAAATTTATTGTGAAATTAAGATTAATCATGAAGATCTTGGTGATAACAGATCACATGGATGATTGCTTGACACATATTGTCTATTGAAGAAGCTGTTTTGGTATGATAATTCCTTTTGGGAAGAATTTGTTGATGCTGCAAAAAGTCTGAAGGCCTGGTTACTGATGCACTTATGCTACAAATGTTGAATGACACTTGAAAACATAGCTACATTGTCCTATCTTTCTTCTCTCATATATCCCAGGGAAGCATATGAATATCTCAGACGGAAGCTGGGAGTTTTCTCTGCCATGTACAAGATCAGATCTACTTAAAATCAGAAGATTAAAATTGGATACGCGAGTTTCTTGAAAGACAGTCGCGTATATACGCTAGTTTATACACAGAAAATCGCGTATGGGTGGTTGCTGACAGAATGTTTCTGGGTCAGCATTTTTCAGCACACCGCAAAGATTGCTTTTCCATCTCGGTGTCTCCAGCTTCGTCCAATCAGTTTCATTCTATTATTGATGAAGATGCCTTGATGATTTTCTGATTGAAAGTGTTCAGGATGCACAAGCTAAGGGGGAGTTTTGGTCATATGAAAATGATGCATTGTTGGAATTCTAAGTTTTTGCTGTGGTTTGATCTCATGCTTGAGATTCCTTGATCTTGATTGTATAAGTCATTTCTGAAATGTGATGAAAAGGTCATCCTGAGACCTATGATGTAAAATTGTAATTTTCAGTCATGTAAGGACATGTTCAAATTTGTAAACCCACTTGGTTGGGTAGTTGAGTCAAAATGTGTAATCCCACTTGGTTGGGTACTTGTGTCACATATGTAAATCCACTTGGTCGGATCTTTGATGTAAGTATGAGTCCTTGGTGATAGGAAAGGTCATAGAGTCATGCAATGCATTGAAAAATATGTTTTGAAGATTCGGCATGAACTTAGGGGGAGCATGGGTACTTTAGTCAACATCAGATCTACAAAGCTATTCTTTCTACAAGAGAAGAAAAACCTTGTTTTGGTTTTCATCCGCCCTTTGCCCTTGATGTCAAATGGGGAGATTAACATGGTGTTTGAATAGGGGGAGAGTATCATGGTGTTTGCATAATGATTATAATCAATGTATCTATTTGTTGTGGTGATCAAACACCATCATGGTTTCCATCAAGTCCAAAGGGGGATATTGTTGGCATGTGTTGTCCTTGATGGAAACCTACTTGACGAAGTTGTCCTTGATGGAAACTGATTTGATGTGTTGTCCTTGATGGCAACCTACTTGATGAAGCAAGATTGTTGGCAATATGATGCAATGTGTTGTCCTCGATATGGCAACCTACTAGATGAAGTTGTTCTTGACAGAAACTGCCTTGACAGAGTTGCCTATGATAAGCAACATATGTGTTAAATATATAAGGAAGATGTATCTGGTGGTTAAATAAGGAAGGATGATGTATCTACATATTAGCTCATAAGTAAAGAAAGGAATTCCAAATAAGCGCAGAAATGACAATATGATTTGTCACAAAGCATACGCGGGTTTGTAAAGGCGAAGTAGTGTATGTACGTTTTAAAAGTAAGTGCCAAGTCGCGTATGCCATTTTCGCTCTTTCGCGCTCCAAAATTAGAATACTGTGGGGAATTACCATGGTATTGACCTACTAGGATGAGCGTTGGATTATCTATTTGATCCCATCTAGGAATACCATCGGAAGTTGTGTGGTTTTGGCTCATGGTATTGACAAAGGCTAAATATATATAAGGAGAAGAAGATCATAGTGCAAGGGTGTGAATAAGTCTGGGCTTTAATGAATACTTCACTCTAAAGTATATCTGCATGGAATGGGTAACAATTTGTTGATTGATCTGAATTAATAATGCACCTATGAAGAAAATGATGAAGAGGGATCTCTAGATCTGAAAAGACTATGTATTTTCTAGATCTATTTATGGAATGCTTAGATCTGAGATGAGGCGAATATTTTCTGAAGTGAAGGGTAAGATCTGAGCTATATATCTGTTTTGAAGAATTGCGCTGCCCTACAATGTTTGAAGATCTATACACAGGTTTGTGGCAGAGAAAGCGCGTATATACGCGGGATGTCTTCAGCAAAAGTGCGTATGGTATGTGAAATCAGTTCTGAAATATGTGCAGATGCATACGCAGGTTTGTTTCTGTTGAAGCGCGTGCATACGTAGGTTCAGTGAAGTAAAAGCGCGTATGAAATCTAGGGTTTTACTGAAGTGTGTGGAATGAAATGTCTGATCTATTTTGGTCGTTTTACCGCCATTCCACAATGATGTATTCACACAACATCTAGGTTGTTTGAATGTTGATTATGCTACCGATTATGTTGATTGTATAATCGGTTGTCGTCGACGCAGCTTGTTGTACAATGAATGAATTGATGAGGTTATGAGTTTCAGTTTGATGTATGATGAGCTTAAATGTGTGGAGTGGGTCCAATCTGAAAATCTGATGAAAAGTGGCTTACAAGGTATGCTGTATGGAAGCTATTGGATCCAGTATGAAAATTGATGAAACATGGTCCGCAATGGTGCTGAGGGTCGAAGTCTTCAGTGAGGGGGTTGTAGCTCCCTTCCAGTGGTAGCTGGTAAACGAGAGCAGGGGGTTGTAGCTCCCTTCCAGGAGAGGCTGGTAAACGAGAGCAGGGGGCAGGAAGAGCTCCTTTCCAAGAGAGTGGAGTCGGGTAAACGAGAGAAGGGTTGTAGCCTTCTGTGTGGGGGTCTACATGTTGGTATGAGTTCCGTGCCGCACATAGTTGTAAGAAGTTTTCTTTATAACAAATATTGAAGACCTAGGACGACGACAATGTGGTGTTTCTCCTAATTGGGTTTCCACCTTAAACTCGGTGTTCATGTGTGTTCGCTATGTGTGATATGATTTATTCTGCTCACTGCATATGTTTTCATCACATCGAACATCTAATGAATGAATGATGCAATGATCTAAGTAAAGAATTATCTACATAATGAGATCTCTGGTAATACGCGAGTTTCATTAAGGATATCCGCGTGTATACGCGACTTGGGTTCATTAAAGTAGCGTATGGGTTTTAGAGAAAAAAAAAAGTAAAAAGTTTTCAGTCTGCACAAAATACTGATTCACCCCCCCCCCCCCTCTCATTATTTTTCCCAACAAGCTGTAGGGTACAATGGATATGGATGACTCATATGCCACGATTCCCATCTTTGGCCAACTTAGAAAACTGTATAGGGAGGCACACATGAAATTCCTAGTCAGTAGCCCCGAAAAACCATAAAATTCACTTATTTATTCTGTACATGCAGACCTTGACTCCTTCATCTTTTGTAATGATGAATCTCTAGAAAGTTCAGAGTCCCAAAAAAAAGATACAAATGAAGAAACAGAGGCTATGGATTTCAACATAATGGCTGCCCTGGATTTAGAAGAAAACGAAGAGGAAAACCACAACAAAACCTGTAGGATATGTGGTGGAGACCTAAATCTGAGTGAACAAGAAACATAAGGAGAACAACCAACCAGTCCTCTCTCGCAAACTCTTACACCACACGAAGAACCGAATAATTCGTAGCCTAGTGCAGACCCTATAACACAACATAATGGTGAACCCAGCTGTGGGGAAATAAATGATAACAAAAACAAGTTTGAACCCCTATGGGAAATGAATTTCGATGGGTCCTACACAAGAAGAAATGCTGGGGTAGGAGTGTGGATACATAACACAGAGAGTGATTACGCAGAGATCCACGCATGCAACCTACACTTCAAATGTACGAACAATATTGTAGAATATGAGGCTCTGATCCTAGGTTTAACTCTGCTGAAAGAATTAGGAGCCCTTAGGATTAATGTGCATGGGCAATCTGAGCTGATTATCAAGCAGGTGAATGGTGAGTGCATAGCAAAACATCCTAGGCTGAGAGCATATAGGAATGACACTATGGATCTACTGAAAACATTTTTTGAATACGAGTTAGTGTTCATTCCTAGGGGCCAAAATGTCATTGCAAATGGATTAGCTTTCCTAGCCAGTTCCTACCCCAAGACTCCTAGTGACCAACAGATCATCATTCAGACCAAGTTCAGACCTGTTGTGCCAGACAATAAAAAATATTGGTAGGTTTTTGAAGGAGACAAATAGATTGAAGATTTCCTGGTAGGCAGAAACGAGTTTGCGTTTTCTGATTCAGACTCTAAATATGACAGTGGCTGCCTAAGTGAAGAATCCTCAGATGAGGAAGAAAAACCTGTAATATAGAAATAAAATCTTTAGATGAATAGACTGGAAATCTAGACGGAAAATGTGAAAACGTAGATAGTGAAGAAGTGGAGGTGCTGCAGGCCAAAGATAAGAATATACCCAGAGGCTTGGCACCCTTAGAAGACCTATTTGAATTTGATGACGTAGCAAAAAAACCCACTATAGAACATGCAGAATCTGATGTGGAAGAATGCAACATAGGCACAACAGATAAGCCCAAAATGATTAAATTGGCTAAGTCTTTAGCTGCAGACATGAAGAAGAAATACATTGACCTTTTCAAGGAATTCATTGACGTGTTTGCATGGAGTTATGAGGAATTAAAGGCCTATGACACAAATATCATACATCATAAGATACCCTTGAAAGAGAATCAAAAACCCTTCAGACAAAAGCTTCGTAGAATCAATCCAAAACAATTGCCTGTATTGGAGAAAGAGATTAAGAAGATGTATGAGGCAGGTATAATTGTGCCTGTGAAGTTCTCTGACTGGGTATCAAACCTAGTGGCTGTGAGGAAGAAAATAGGGGAAATCAGGCTGTGTATAGACTTCAGGAATCTTAATAGAGCCTCACTCAAAGAAAATTACCCTTTGCCTAAAGTGGAACATATTCTGCAGAGGGTAGTAGGCTCTAGAAGGATCTCCTTGCTGGATGGTTTTTCAGGTTACAACCAAGTCTTAGTAATCCCAGAATATCAACTCAAGACAACCTTTACCACTCCATGGGGTACCTTCATGTATGTGAAGATGCCTTTTGGATTGATGAACGCTGGAGCCACCTTCCAAAGAGTGATGGACATTGCTTTTTCAGATGAGATAGGGCACTTCATTGTTATTTACTTAGATGACATAACACTATTTTCCAAGACTGAAGAAGAACATCTGAAACATCTGAGAAAAGTGTTTTAAAAGTGTAGAAGGTTTGGTCTGTCCCTAAATCCTAAAAAGACTGTATTTGGGCTACAAGAAGGAAAGCTTCTTGGCCACATTATATCTGAAAAGGGGATTAGGATAGACCCACAGAGAGTTGAGGGAATACTACAGATCACACACCCAAGAAACATCAAGGAATTACAGTCCTTCATTGGGAAGATTAACTTCCTTAGGAGGTTTATTCCAAATCTGGCTGAACACCTTAGGAACATGACTAACATGCTAAAGAAAGGTGAAGGAGTTAAATGGACTGTCGGAGCCAAACAATATTTTGAATCAGTAAAACTTGCACTTACCCAAGCTCCCGTTATAATTAGCCCAGGTTTCTCCAAATATTTCCTGATATTATCATTTGCCTTCGAGCACACAGTGGCTACAGTCTTGCTGCAGAAAAACACAGAGGGAATGGAGCAGCCAATTGCCTTGTTTAGCAAAGCACTCAGAGATGCGCCCTTGAAATACAACATAATGGAGATACAAGCCTATGCTCTGATTAAGGCCTTGAAAGACTTCAGGGTGTACATACTGCATTCCCACACCATGGCTTATGTGCCCAACATCATAGTCAAAGATATACTGTCCCAAGACCCAGATGGGAAAAGGGGCGAATGGATTAGTTGTGATCTTAGAGTATGACCTTGAGATAAAACCAACCAAAATGATTGTTAGCCTATTTCATAAAGGCAATTATAAATCCAAAAATACATAAATTGAATAATGTAAAGTTAGGATAAATATATTTATTAACTTAGAATATTTAATAAATATTAGAGATATTTAGAAATAGAAATTTCTTAATAAAAATTAGGACTCTAGAAAAGAGTTGTTCTCTAGGCTCTAAGTTAGGAGTAAAGTTAGTGAGGTGGTTAGAAGCTCATTTATTCTAAATGGAAACTTTTTGATTTTCCAAGTGATCCATAACTAGATTAAGTTAGAACATAGAGCTTATAAATAGGATTGCTTCCTAATTTCATTGAGTAGTGTGAGTGTAATGTGAGAGTGTGATTTTACGTTTGTAAACTCCTGTAATTTACTATGTAATCTCTTTTCATGATCAATAAAAGTATGTGTCTGAGGAAACTTCTGAATCTACACTGATTAAAGGTCAGGGCTTAGCTAAATTAATGGCTAAATCAAACCTACAAGCCCTAGACATTAACATGATAAATACCTTGGACGAGCATCAAGAATTGCCTGATCTCACTGTTGAGGAAAAATTTCAGAGCTCTCCTTGGTATTCCGACATTCTGTATGTGCTTACACACCTCAATGCCCCACCTGAACTATCAAAGACCAAGACCAGATTCTTGAAGATAAAAACCAGAAATTACTGCATTTTGAATGAAAAATTATACTGGAAGAATCCTAATGGCCTATTGCTTAAATGTTTGCCTGAAAATGAGGCATAGAGGGTTAAACAAGAATTCCATGTTGGAGAATGTGGAGGCCACCTGAGTTGGAAAGCCACTGCAAAAAAAATACTCAGAGCTGGCTACTATTGGCCCACACTCTTTAGTGATGTCCATAAAATGATAGTTGCCTGCCACAAATGTCAGATCTTTGAAGGCAAAAGAAAACTCCTCCCTTTACCCCTACAACCCATCACTGTTGAAGGTCCCTTTTTGCAATGGGGCCTATATTTCATAGGGGAGATTCACCCTACTTCTGTTGGAAATATGATGCAGAGTGTTGTCCTTGATGGCAACCCACTAAATGAAGATGAAGACATGCGACTGTTGACATGTGTTATCCTTGATGGAAACCCACCTAATGAAGCTATGCTTAACTTGATGGTCCTAGTAAATGATGCAAATCTGAGGTGATATAATGTTTGATGCTGAGTGTTGTCCCTGAAAGGCAACCCATCTGATAAAGATGATGACAACCTAGTTGATGAAGTTGTGCTTGAGAGAATAGGTTTCTGATAAAGAAAATATGATGTTTCTACAAAGGTGTATGAAGGCAATGAAGAAAGGAATTCAGAATGTGCTCAAAATATAATAAAAAGAGTATGTCTCTTTGTATACGCGGATTTGCCTAGGGGAAGTCGCGTATGCACGCAGAAAGGAACGTTCCAAGTCGCGTATGGGCAAAAGTGCTCAAAAAGTGCAAAACCAGGGGTAACCACCATGGTATTAACCCATTGTATTGGGTAATGATCCACCTAATTGACCCCGTCCAGATAGTTTTGGGCTTATGGTATTGTTTTGGTCCATGGTATTGAAAAAGGGGCTCATGGTATTGACAAAGGGTAATCATATATAAGGAGAAGAAATTCATTGTGCAAATCAGAGGTGTGGGTGCAAGATGTCTGAGCTTGAATGAATACTTCTCTCTGAAGGAGATATAAATGGAAAGGGTTAAACTTGAAGATAAATCTGAATGTATGATGCACCAATGATGAAGAAGGGGATCTAGATCTGAAATGCATTTGTATTTGCTAGATCCGATTATGGAAGGCTTAGATCTGTGATGAGGCGAACATCTAGGCGAACATCTGTCTGAAGTGAAAGGGTAAATCTGAACTGAATATCTGATCTGAAGAAGTATGCTGCTCTATAATGATTGAAGATCTATACGCTACTTCGCCGATGGTGGGTGCGTATACACGCTAAGCTCAAGTAAAAAGTTCGATGCTAATAAAATACACACTGCGGTATACGCCGGTTTGTGTGGACGGAAGCACGTATATACGCGACATCAGTGAAGGTAAAGCGCGTATGCAATCTAGGGTTTGCTGAAGTAAGGGGTGTGAAATATCTGATCTGTTCTGCTCTGTTTCTGCTATCTGATCTGTGTTGATAAGTATCTGTTGATGACGTATGTTTGTGCTTAAAATTATGGAAAGGGTTCAGTCTGGAAATATGGTGAATCGTGGCCTGCAAGTGTTGTTCTATTGAAGTTGTTGGATCCAGTGTGAAAATTGATGAAACATGGTCCAAGGTGGTGTCAAGGTCAGAAGCCGCCCCTCGTGGGGGTCGTAGCTCCTTCCGTGAGGCCGGTAAACGAGACCGGGGTCGTAGCTCCTTCGGTGAGAGGCCGGGTAAACGAGTCGTGCTGGAGCTCCTTCCTGTGAGGCCGGTAAACGAGCGTGTGGGTGCTCGCGTGCCGGCCGGGCTCGCTAGCACACAGGCCAGGTGATGTTTTCTTCTATGTCAAAATATTGAAGGTCGAGCAACTCAGCGTGGTTTTCTTTCTCCCGATTTGGGTTTCCACCTAAAAATCCTGGTGTTCATGTGTGATGCTTTGTGTGATGGTTTATTCTATTCTTACTGCACATGTTTACTGTTTATTAAACATCTGATGAATGAATGATGGAACAATAGAAGTGAAGATTTAATGACATATCTAGATCTCTGTGTATACGCTAGTTTCATAAAGGGGATCCACGTATATACGCTAGTTTACTGAAGTAAAGTAGCGTATGGGTTTTTAAGGAATGAAAAAGTAAAAAGATTTGATTATGCAGTAAATACTGATTCACCCCCCCCCCCTCTCAGTATTTTTCCCAACAATTGGTATCAGAGCAGGTCCTTGTGGAGAAGCTTTATCGCTTAAAGGAGATCCGTCGCAATGGGAAGTCAAGAAGGAATAATGTCTATAAAGCCACCTATATTCAATGGAAGCAATCTGATATTCTGGAAGGTACGTACAAAAGCATATCTGCAAAGTCTTGGTGCAGATGTATGGGCAATCGTGGAAGAAGGTTATCAATACCCGTCAAGTATTCCTACTGATGCAGAAAGGAAGAAGTATGAAACCAATGCCAAAGCAGTAAATGTCTTGCTAGGAAGCATGTCTGAATCAGAATTTGCTAAAGTGATGCAGCTACATTCAGCAAAAGATATATGGGACAAAATCATTCTAAGCTATGAAGGAGATACAAAGGTAAAAAATGCAAAACTCCAAACTCTTAGAATTGAATATGAAAATTTGAAGATGCATAGTGATGAAAGTGTTGCCAGTTTCTTCCTTCGTCTAGATGATTTTGTCAATCGAATGAGAAATTTGGGTGAAACTAAAACTGATACTACTCTGGTTGAAAAAGTCTTAAGATCCTTGACTCCAAAATTTGACTCTAAAGTCTCCGCTATTGAAGAAAGGCAAGATCTGCAAACTCTTACTATTGTTCAATTACATGGGACTCTAACCGCTTTTGAAATGAGACAAGGAGGTCCTTCTCAAGTAAGAGAAGCTGCATTTAAGGCTTCTACAAAAGGAAAGGAAAAGGAAGTTGTCAAAGAATCCAGCTATATTTCCGATGAAGAAGAAGCAAATTTCGTAAGAAAACTCCAACTAGGAACTGGAAGATTCAGAGGTAAGCTTCCTTTCAAATGTTTTGAATGTGGAAAAGTTGGTCATTATGCTGCAAAATGTCCTTATAAAGGAAAGGAAGTTGTAAGAAGGAATAAGAACAGATCTAGCTCTAAGAAAAGTTACTATACCAATGAA
Source organism: Pinus albicaulis (assembly GCA_034641835.2). NCBI lineage: Eukaryota > Viridiplantae > Streptophyta > Pinopsida > Pinales > Pinaceae > Pinus > Pinus albicaulis. The sequence goes on from CM076570.1 coordinate 1,590,908,784, forward strand.
GATAGTGATGGGTCATCTAATAGTGAGGAAGATAGTGAAGAAGATCTTAGACTTCTCATGGCCTTTGAACAAAAGGAAGAAAAGGATATGTTTATGGATGCTCTAGAGGAAAATGATTTTCTTGAAGAAAATAATCAACTCAAACTTCGCTTAGAAGATTGCAAAATTCTCTTAGAAGAAAAAAAGGTGATCAGAGAGACTGTTGAAAAGCAGCTTGAAGAAGCAAAGAAACATATTGAAAAGCTAGAATGTGAAGTGGTAATTCAAAGAAAAGAAGTAGAGAAAGCAAAGACCTTGAATCTTATATTTGCTAAAGGATCTGAAACCTTAGATGAGATTATCAAGGTACAACGTTCTCCTCTTATAAAGACAGGTCTGGGATATACCGGAGAATCTTCTCAAACTATAGCACCAAACTATCTAAAAGCAGTTACAGGTGGTTTACTACATTCAGCCACTCAGCAAGGGAATAGAGGATCTCTACAGGGAAAGAAGGACCATCTCAATTCAAGGAACACTAACAGGGATAGCTTTCAAAGACACTACAACCAACAGGTAAACTCAAATAGAAGATTCCATGATCCCAGAAATTTCTACTTCAAAGGGAAATGTTTCACTTGTCACAATTTTGGTCATAAAGCTATTCAATGTGTGGCATATAAAACCATCATGACAAGAGAAGCAAGAAAGAAAAGGTTGGATACTGAATCAAAGAAGAATATCTATAACAAATTTTCTCCTCTTCAAAGTGAAGTCGAATGTACTTATTGCAATAACTTTGGCCATGCTGAATGCAGGAACAAGATCCAGCCTAAAGAACATGTTCCTTCAAGCTCCAAAGTGTGAAAGAAGAAAGAACCGCCGGTTGAAAATTGTGGGATAGCATTATTTGCAGAAGGTGAAGAAAATCAATGGTACATCGATAGTGGGTGCTCAAGACACATGACAGGTGACAAAAGCAAACTTCATACTTATAATGCTCTAGAAAAGGAAAAGAAAGTTACATTTGGAAATGATACTCCCGCTGTGATTAAAGGAAAAGGGTCAGTATTTCTAAAAGAAAAAGTGAAGGCTAAAGATGTCATGTATGTGGATGGATTAAGGCATAACCTGTTAAGTGTTAGTCAAATGTGTGATCAAGGAGCAGAAGTGGTCTTTAGTTCCAAAGAATGTGTGGTTCGTGATCTTGATACAGGTAAAATCATTCTAAAAGGAAAAAGAAATCCAAGCAACCTGTATGTACTAAACGGCATAGATCAATGTTACTTGAGCAAGTCTTCAGAAAATTGGCTATGGCATAGAAGGCTGGGGCATCTGAGTTTCTCTCAAATCAACAAAGCAAGCAGACTTCAAGCTGTTCGTAATCTTCCCAAGATCAATCTTCCAGAAAGTACCATATGCAAATCTTGTCAATTTGGTAAGCAGACTAGAGTACGATTTAATGCCAAAGAAGGATCATCAAGTAAGCCTCTTGAACTCATTCATACTGATATCTGTGGACCTATGAGGAAAAAGTCATTACGTGGGGAAGAATACTATATCTTATTTATTGATGACTAAACTAGAATGTGTTGGATCGGGTTCATTAAACACAAAGATCAAGCACTTGAAAAATTTCAGAGCTTCAAAGCTTTGGCGGAAAATGAATCAGATCTAAAAATCAAGTGTCTTAGATCTGATCGAGGAGGAGAATATTCATCAAATGATTTCTTTGAATTTTGTGAACAACACGGCATTAAACGACAGTTCTCTGTAGCAGGCACTCCTCAACAAAATGGTGTAGCAGAAAGAATGAATAGAACAATTGTTCAAATGGCTAGAGCTATGCTTGCTGATTCTAATGTTCCTGACATGTTCTGGAGTGAAGCAGCACATACGGCAGTTAACATTCTCAATAAAGCTCATGTTCGGGTAAATAGTGACAAAACTCCTTATGAACTCTGGTATGGTAAGCCTCCCACTGTGAAGCATTTTAAGGTTTTTGGAAGTAAATGCTTTATCAAAAATAATGATGAAAAGCTTGGCAAGTTTGAACCTAGATCAGATGAAGGGATATTTCTTGGTTACTCATCATCAAGCAAAGCTTTCACATGTTACAATAAAAGGCTTCAAAAGGTTGTTGAATGTATTGATGTTGTTATTGATGAGTCTCCTGCAGCTCCTAAAGAAGAAAAACAAACAGCAAATGAAGATGATAGCGACATATGGCCTTCTACATCAGATAGAAATGATATAGACAGTGGATCCAATGAAGAACCTGAAGATGATCTATCTGAAAAAGCTCCATCCAGATATGTTCAAAAGAATCATCCTGAATCTCAAATTTTGGGTGACAAGGAATCTGGTGTACGAACAAGGAGAACTCTTGTAGGATCTTCTAATCATTTGGCACTTATATCCACAATTGAACCACACAATGTCAATGAAGCTAGCAAATATGAATGTTGGAGGCAAGCCATGGATGAAGAACTTGTTCAAATTGAGAAGAACGACACTTGGGATTTGGTTCCAAGACCTCATGATAAAAATGTCATTGAAACTAAATGGATTTTCAAGAACAAGTTAAATGAGAATGGGGATGTTGTAAGAAACAAAGCTAGACTGGTTTGCAAAGGGTATACTCAACAAGAAGGTATAGACTTTGAAGAAACTTTTGCTCCTGTAGCTAGACTTGAAGCCATAAGAATGTTCCTTGCTTTTTCAAGTTTTCAACAAATCAAAGTTTATCAAATGGATGTTAAATCTGCATTTCTCAATGGTGATCTAGAAGAAGAAGTTTATATAGAACAACCAGAAGGATTCATTTTGGGAAATGATGAAAATCTTGTTTGTAGACTTAAAAGGCTCTATATGGTCTCAAACAAGCTCCAAGGGCATGGTATTATCGTCTTGACAAATATCTTCATCAACAAGGATTTTCAAAGGGGTCTACTGATAGCAATTTATACACAAAAGTTGAAAATGATAAACTATTGATTGTGGTTGTATATGTTGATGATATCATTTTTGGGAGTAACGAAGAATCTATGAGTCAAAAATTTGCTTCTGTCATGCAGCAAGAATTTGAAATGTCTTTACTTGGGGAACTAACTTTTCTTGGCTTGCAAGTGCATAAAAATACAGATGGCATATTCTTATCACAAGCAAAATACCTTAAGCAAATTCTAAAGAAGTATGGCATGGAAGAGTGCAAACCTGTAAGTACACCAATGATAACCGGATGCAATCTCAGTTCTCATGATGATTCTCCCACGGTGAATCAACCAGAATACAGATCTATGATTGGAAGTCTACTTTATCTCACTGGGACTAGACCAGACATTATGCATGCAGTTGGGATTGTTGGACGATTCAAAGCTAATCCAAAAGAGTCTCATCTTCAGGCTGTCAAAAGAATATTCAAATATCTCAGCTGACTCAAGACACTGATCTATGGTATCAAAGAATGTTGATCTTACTCTTCATGCTTACAACGTGCGAATTAAATTTGGAAGTGTTGATAATGGAGAAAAGCACTAGTAGGATAAAGAGTTTCTATATGGGACCCCCGTTAGTATCCTTGGTTCAGCAAGAAGCAAAATTCTATTGCCTTATCAACAACTGAAGCAGAGTATGTAGCTGCCGCATCTTGTGGCACTCAACTCCTATGGATGATGCAAACTTTGCAAGATTTTCAAATCAAATGTGCAACTCCTATCTCCATTATGTGTGATAATACAAGTGCCATCAGTATCTCAAAAAATCCTGTTATGCATTCGAAGACCAAGCACATTCCCATCAAGTATCATTTCTTACGTGAACAAGTACTTGAACAAAAGGTGAAGTTGGAGTATGTTCCCTCCAAAGAACAAGTTGCTGATATCTTTACCAAACCTCTGCCCAGGGAAGCGTTCGAGTATCTAAGACAGAAGCTGGGAGTGGTCTCTGCCAGTCTAAAGAACAAAACTGCATAATTTTTAGAAGGTGACTTGGGATACGCCGGTTTCCTGAAACACAGTTGCGTATGTACGCGAGTTCATGCACATAAAACCGCGTATGTCTGATTGCAGACAAATTTTTGGTTGGTTCAGCTCTCTTCAGCACAGCTGCAGTGCTGTTTGGTATCTCTGATACTGTTTGGTATCTCTGGTGGTGTTCCAGTTCTCATAATTATGTTTCTAATGTTTTGATGAAGATGCCTTGATGATTTGTTGGTGAAAGTGTTCAGGATGCACAAACTAAGGGGGAGCCTTAGTCATATGGAATGGATGCTTGGATGCACAGATTCAGGGGGAGCATTAGCTTTGCTGAGTATAATGCATTATGTTGATCTCTCTTGAGGTCTTCTTGGTATTGGTCATGAAAAGTCATATTTGTATTTTTGATGAAAAGGGCATGTTGAGACCCATGATGTAAAATCTGTAATATTCTGTCATGTATGAACTTGTCAAATTTGTAAACCCACTTGGTTGGGTAGCTGAGTCAAATTTGTAAACCCACTTGGTTGGGTAGTTGAGTCTCTTATGTAAATCCACTTGGATGGATAATTGATGTAAGTATGAGTCTTTGGTGATAGGAAATTCATAGAGTCATGTACTTCTTTGACAAATATGTTTGAAGATTCAGCATGAACTCAGGGGGAGCTTGGCCACTTCAGCACATATCAGATCTGCAGAATGTTTCTTCCACATGAGGAGAAAAGGAGAGTGTTGGTTTTTGATCCGCCCTTTGCCCTTGATGACAAAGGGGGAGAGTGACATGGTGTTTGAATAAAGAGAAGATAATGATGTGACATATTTGGGAGAGTGACATGGTATCTATCTGCTGTGGTAACCAAACACCATTGTGGTTGCCATCAAGTCCAAAGGGGGAGATTGTTGGAAATATGATGTAGAGTGTTGTCCTTGATGGCAACCCACTAAATGAAGATGAAGACATGCGACTGTTGACATGTGTTATCCTTGATGGCAACCCACCTAATGAAGTTATGCTTAACTTGATGGTCCTAGTAAATGATGTAAATCTGAGGTGATATAATGTTTGATGCTGAGTATTGTCCCTGAAAGGCAACCCATCTGATAAAGATGATGACAACCTAGTTGATGAAGTTGTGCTTGAGAGAATAGGTTTCTGATAAAGAAAATATGATGTTTCTACAGTGTGTACAGAAGGCAATGAAGAAAGGAATTTAGAATGTGCTCAAAATATGATGAAAAGAGTATGTATCTTTGTATACGCGGATTGGCCTAAGGGAAGTCGCGTATGCACGCGGAAAATAACGTGCCAAGTCGCGTATGGGCAAAAGCGCTCAAAAAGTGCAAAACCAAGGGTAACCACCATGGTATTGACCCATTGTATTGGGTAATGATCCGCCTATTTGACCCCGTCCAGGTAGTTTTGGGCTCATGGTATTGTTTTGGCCCATGGTATTGAAAAAAGGGGCTCATGGTATTGAAAAAGGAAAACCTATATAAGAAGAAGAATTTCATTGTGCAAATCATAGGTGTGGGTGCAAGATGTCTGAGCTTGAATGAATACTTCTCTCTGAAGTATATCTGAATGGAAAGGGTTACACTTGAATGATAAATGTGATTGTATGATGCACCAATGATGAAGAAGGGGATCTAGATCTGAATTGCTCTTGTATTTGTTAGATCTGATTATGGAAGGCTTAGATCTGTGATGAGGCGAGCATCTAGGCGAACATCTGTCTGAAGCAAAAGGGTAGATCTGAACTGAATATCTGATCTGATGAAGTATGCTGCTCTGTAATTATTGAAGATCTATACGCTACTTCGCCGCGGAGGAAGCGCGTATATACGCAGCTTCAGCGAAGAGAAAGCGCGTATGCGCAATAAAATATACACTGAGGTATACGCTGGTTTGTGTGGACGGAAGCGCGTATATACGCGACATCAGTGAAGTAAAAGCGCGTATGCAAACTAGGGTTTGCTGAAGCAAGGTGTATGAAATATCTGATCTGTTCTGCTGTGTTTCTGCTATCTGATCTGTGTTGATATGTATCTGTTGATGATGTATGTTTGTGCTTAAAAGTATGGAAAGGGTTCGGTCTGGAAATATGATGAATTGTGGCCTGCAAGTTGTGTTCTATTGAAGTGGTTGGATCTAGTGTGAAAATTGATGAAACGTGGTCCAAGGTGGTGCTGAAGGTTGTAGCCTTCAGTCAGGGGGTCGTAGCTCCCTTCCAGGTGAGGCTGGTAAACGAGATCGGGGGTCGTAGCTCCCTTCCAGGTGAGGCTGGTAAACGAGTCAGGGGGTTGGAGCTCCCTTCCAGGAGAGGCTGGTAAACGAGCGCAGGTGGGTGCCTGCGTGCTGGTCAAGTCTGCGCCAGCACATATGTTGTAAGATGTTTTCTCTATAATAAAATATTGAAGGCTGAGCAACTGCAGCGGTGGGTTTCTCCCGATTTGGGTTTCCACCTAAAAATCCTGGTGTTCATGTGTGATGCTTTGTGTGATGGTTTATTCTGTTCTTACTGCACATGTTTACTGTTTATTAAACATCTGATGAATGAATGATGGAACAATAGAAGTGAAGATTTAATGACATATCTAGATCTCTGTGTATACGCTAGTTTCATAAAGGGGATCCGCGTATATACGCTAGTTTACTGAAGTAAAGTAGCGTATGGGTTTTTAAGGAATGAAAAAGTAAAAAGATTTGATTATGCAGTAAATACTGATTCACCCCCCCCCCCTCTCAGTATTTTTCCCAACAACTTCTTCCGCACAACACAAATGGATCCTAACAGCCACAGACTATTTCACTAAGTGGATAGAGACCATACCCACTAGGAATGCCACAGATTCAATCATCATTAGTTTCCTAGAAGGTCACATCCTCTCTCGGTTTGGTTGCCCAAGGAAAACAATCACTGATAATGCTACTGCTTTCGGATCCAAAAAGATGGTTGATTTTTTTCACAGGTATCAAATAGCACTTGGTCATTCAACTACCTATTACCCTCAAGGTAATGGATTAGCTGAATCATCAAACAAGAGCCTGGTGATCATCATCAAAAATCTGTTGGAAGAGAACAAAAAATCATGGCGTAACAAGTTAGTACATGATTTTTGGGCTGACAGGCTTACAACAAAAAAATCCATTGGCATGTCACCATTTCAGCTTGTCTATGGAACATAGGCAGTGTATCCTACCAACCTTGGGATACCAGTGATCAAGCTAGTCCAGGAGATCCAAACAGAAGAAGATAGTATGGTGAGGAGAATAAACCAAACAATCCATCTTCAGCAAACAAGGGAAGAGGTTTACAATAGAGCAGTGAAAGTTCAGGAGAATATAAAAAAAATGTTTGAAAAAAGAACCAAAGCCGTTGATTTCAAAGTTGGAGATAAGGTTCTGAAGTGGGATTCGAGAAGAGAGGATAAAGGAAAGCACAACAAGTTTGACAGTTTGTGGCAAGGTCCATACCTCATCCAGGCCACTATGGGTCCAAATGCCTTTTTCTTACAAGAATTAGATGGCACTGAGCTGTTTTGGGGTCCTGTCAATGGCAGGATGCTCAAACACTACTTTTGCTAGTTCACAATTTCCAGTTTCCATTTCCATTGTACATATCATTGCAGTTTCTATTTTCAAGAAAAAGAGAAAAATGATTCAAAAAATAGAGGAAAAGGAGAGGTTCAGACATGCTTAAAACATGAACCTCTGATGTGAAAAATATAAGCTCTAATAAGCTCAAAACCTGAGCCAAAGAAAGTAAAACGGCTGGTCCTAGCACGCTCAAAATCTGGACCAGCAAAGAAGGAAGAAGAATCAGCTCTAACATGCCTAAAACCAGAGCTGAAATAAAGAAAAGAAGTGAATCTAACATGCTAAAATCTTGAGTCACAAAGAGAAGAAGAATATTTCAAGTTTAAGATCCCAAGCCTTCATAGTTTTTCTTTCAGTTTTCTGCAAAATTTTTCCATGTGCAATTGTCTTTATGCCTTGGACCCACAGCAAGTCAGACAGTCTAATCCTGGCTTGACTGTTTTTCAATTTTCTGTTGTAGAATATAGAGAAGAAATCTGCTGGACTGTTTAATCCCTGTAGATATTAGATTAGGTAGAGAAACATATGAGACCAACAGTCTAATCTGATCTCATGGAGCAATAAGGGTAGAATTAGAATAGGTTTATTTTCTATTTGTGAAAATAAAAGATGTAAAGGGTCCGCTAGCTCAAATGCACCCTGGAAGAAGAAAAAATGCTAGGACTGTAGTGTGGGTAGGTAGTTTGTTGGAGAAATTTTTTCTGCTGATGTAATTTTTTCATATTGTGGCAGCTAATCAAAGGAAGAAAGGGATGTGCCAAGCAGCAGGCAACTGGCCTACCCCAAAGATCTATTCTCTGAATTCTTGACTCCTTCAAGAAGAAGCCATCCCCATGTGGAGCCACTGTTAGACCCTTTTAAATTTCTTGACAAGCAAGCAAGGGGCTAATTTGTTTCATAAGCCTACAAGGAATGCCTTTCTTTTGTAAACACATCATCCTTACAGCCTTTCAAGTTCCCTGCCCAGTGACTGTTTCCTTCTGCTGTTTTGAATCAATATGCCTTACCGACCAAAAATTAGGCTCCTAAAGGATTTATTCTGCCCTTCTTGCAAATTTCTTCATTTTCACCCGTTTGCTCCTTTCCTCGAAGTCCCCTTTCTTCCCCTTAATTCCCCTTTCCATCCCAGAAATTCACTCTAAAACATCCCTACTCCCTTTGATTATGCCTAAATCCCCCTCTTTCCCCTACCGTTACCCTCCTTAGGCCTTGAAATGCATTAAAATGAAGTAAAAAACCCACTTTCCGACCTTATAACAGGCATGAGCCCCTTTAACGCCAGCCCCTAAACCATTTCCCCTCATGTGACTTGGGCGCTAGAACCACCTGCAAGCCCACAGGAGCTCTTAACGCAGAGATGTATCGGGCGAAGGTTGAACTGTTGATTTGGATTGATTGACCGGCTATCGCAAGCTCCGTAGTGGCATGGCCCAACCCGTTCAAACTACCGATCGTGCCATCACCGTCCATTCTCCGCCAGATCAATGGTTCGGAGTGTATCCGCCACTGTGGTCCCCGCCATGCGCCATACCGTAAAACAGTTTGGTTTTCATCGCACCGCTAACGGGGGTTGGGCAGTATTTTCCCATTGCCCAGTGATTCCATACAACGCTCGACACCTGTCTCCTGTATGACGATAAAACCACCCTCCCATCGCGCGTTATCTTTCGGTCCAAGATGCTCAGCGATATTCATATGAGCCGTCAGATCTGCCTTTGCCCATCCAACGGTCATCGCTTGACGGAGTTGCGCGGGTTTTAATCCACGATCACCGTACCCCTGGCCCACCGTTCACTGCCCTCCGTCGTGTTTCCCGTCGTCGATCTCCTCTCAAATCTGACGGTCCAGAATCGTCTTCTCGCTGTCGACTCTTCCATCGCCACCTAGCCCCGCCACGTCACCTCCACATGTCTCGCCGTACGTTCGCTCTCCTGTTTCATATATTTGTTCATAAGTCAAGTTTATTAAGGTTTTCATTTAAATCTCCTCCGCATTCTGCCAACCTGCGCCATCTCTGTTCTCCACCATTCCATGACATTTTCCGCCATTTCTCCACAGTCCCCTATCATCCACATCATCCGCCCCCATCCATGGATTTCATAACTGGTTTCGTGTTTTTGCAGGGCTATCAGAGGTGAAAAAATGCCATGGTTCTCATGTACCACTTCAACGGCATGCTGCGCAGACAGAATTAAATCTGGAAGTTGGTACTACTAGAGAAATGCCTGGAAATGGTTGCGGCGTCATGAATATTACCCAAGGACAGTTTAATCTTCGCAAGAAATCTATCCGGCACCATTAAAGCCCAGATTTTTCAAATCAAGACATTTATGAAGCTGTGGAGAAATACCAGCTTATGACCAAGGGGTTCAACATTCAGAAATGAAGGTTTTGAGCTTTAATACAACAGTTTAGAGGCAAAGCACCAGATCAATGATCCCATAGATCATGCCAAAGGTATAGCACACAGAAATCAATGCATATCAGGGGTTTATATAGCAGCAAAATGTTTTTCCCTCCATGAAGGACAAAGCACCCATGCAGTGTTAAATGCATGCCGTGTTTTGGAGAGATTTTCTACCCTGAAACAACCCTAGTACTATCAGAGAATTTATTTCATCAGTATGGCAGATTTCTTTATCATGTCTTTATCCTTTGTTTATTCACCAATAGCACCACACAGTTCTACAGACATAGTACTTCAGAATCATATTAGAGTTATCTGTAGTCTGCAGAAGATCATTCGCTCACCCAAGGAACACCCGAGATTAATGCACAAGATTTATACAGAATGGGCTTCAGCCCCCTTTCTTTTCAGAAGTTTAATACTGTATTTATTTCTTCACCTACTTCCTCTGCTCCTTCGGAGCTATAAATTCAGGAAGAAACTCATTGTAAAGGTTGTTGATCAGTTAGCAGAAACTGCAAGTAGTTTCTTTTGAGACACAGTCTCTGTGTAAAGATTGTAAGATAGGTTGAAAGAGATGTTTTCAGACTGAGTATTCAGCTATTGGCAATGTTGTACTTGATTGGTATTGCTATTTAATATGACAAGCACATTTCTTTGGATCCTGATCTGATGCAGCGGTGATGTTTTCCTATATTTGTGTTTACATTCATTTCATTTCGTTTCTATTGGCTTGCATCGAAATATTGGCATAGGATTTACCCTTGTTAGGTACCCTATGTTTCTTCTCTCCTTGCCATTTATGTTTCTCTTCTAAATGTATTATCTAAGAAATGATTTTAGTTGGTTTAACCAGTGTAGTGGATGTTATTGCCTGCTCTCTAATGTATGAATTAAATGAATTCAGTTCTTAGATGCTTCTTGTTATATATTTTGTTGGAATATTTGGGAATACAGGGGATTAGAGTTAGTCATGTCCACTAGGATCCTTGTGCAACCAGCTGATCTGTAACTTTTTACTCTAAATATGTGTTATCTCCTCCCTTTCTCCCTTTCCACATCATACTATCATCTTCAAGATCCTATGTTTCAGATGACTATCCCAATTGAAAGCCTGCCTATTGATTAGCAAGAAAATCCTTTCCTGACTCCATTGCCCAATGGTTTGAAAATTTCCTGGAATATTTCACCTCTGCCTTATTCCTCTTTGCTCATTTTGGTCCTACACTGAAGCCTTCTTTCCTGATAACCAACAACCAAACAAACATTCAAACAAACAAACCTTGTGCCTATAACTAGCCTAAAATCATAACATTTGAGCCTCAAAGACATATACCTTTGACATATTATAGAGAGATCCCTCTCTGGACTGAGGAGGGCTAGATCCTGAAGTCTGAAAGTGGTTTTGATGTTGTCTCATATTTTGGTATTTCCAGCCTTACCAAAACATGGGAACCCCAACACAACACATCTACCATATTCATATCTAGTGCTTGGAAGTTTGACTCAGCCATGAGTTTTGCTAATCCCCGCCCTTTAATCAGTTTGGTGGGCCTGATTTCTAATTCATATTCAAGAATAGTGGCAATCCATTTTCCTCTTTTACCATCAGGGTCTTGACTTAGAATATCCTTGACAACAATATTTGGAACAAAAGAAATTATGTGAGAGTGAAAAATGTAGACTCTAAAGTCTTTTAATGATTTCACTAATGCTAAGGCTTGCTTCTCCATGATGTTATATTTGAGAGCAGCATCTCTTAAGGCCCTACTAAAAAAGGATATTGGTTTTTCTTTCCAAAATTCATTCTTTTGAAGTAATACTGCAGCTATTGTATGTTTAGATGCAAAAGAAAAGATATAAAAATCTTTGGTGAATATGGACTAATTAGGATTGGAGTTTGAGTAAGAGCTTGTTTAACCAGTTCAAATGATTGTTTAGATTGTGTTGTCCATTTAACACCTACTTCTTTCTTAAGCATGTTTGTAATGTTTTTTAATAGCTCAGCTAGGTTGGGGATAAATCTCCTCAAAAAATTAATCTTTCCAATGAAAGATTGTAATTCTTTGAGGCTCCTAGGATGGCTGATTTTCAATATGCCATCAATCCTTTTAGGGTCTACTTTGATTCCCTCTTCTGAAATAATGTGACCAAGAAGTTTACCTTCTTGGAGACCAAAGAGTGTCTTCTTGGGGTTCAAAGATAAGCCAAATTTCCTACATTTCTCAAAAACGTTTCTTAAGTGAATCAAATGTTCTTCATCAGTCTTTGAGAAAATAGTTATGTCATCAAGGTAAGTGATTATAAAATAGCCAATATCTTCTGAGAAGGCTATGTTTATGGCCCTTTTGAAGGTGGCCCCTGCATTCATCAAACCAAATGGCATTTTGACATACATAAAAGTGCCCCAAGGTGTAGTAAAAGCGGTTTTGTGTTGATCACTTGGGAGCACTAACACCTGATTGTAACCTGAGAACCCATCCAACAGTGATATTATTTTTGACCGAACTACCATTCGAAGTATATGGTCCATCTTGGGCAAGGCGTAGTTGTCTTTCAGGGAGGCTCTATTCAGATTTCTAAAGTCAATGTAGAGCCTGATTTCCCCTTTCTTATTCCTAACAGAAACTAGGTTTGACACCCATTTTGAATATCTAAGGGATACTATAATCCCAGCATCATACATATTTTCAATTTCTTTCTTGAATAAAGGTAATAAAACAAGGTTTATCCTTCTTATTTTTTGTTTGAAAGGTTTCTGATTTTCCTTAAGAAGAATTTTGTGTTGAATTATTCTAGTGTCATAAGATTTCAGATCTTTGTATCCCCAAGCAAACACATATCTAAACTCTTTAAAAAAATCTATGTATTGCAATTTTATATGAGCTGGGAGAGTGCTGGACAGTTTGATCATCTTGGGTTCTGCTGGGCTGCCTATGTCATGTTCTTCTACATCTGTTTCCATAGGCTCCATTCTTGGTTCTTTGTCTACATCATTAAAGTCAAAGAGGTGTTCTAAAGGTGTGGGACCTCTTGGAATTGTATCATTCTTGCATTTTAAAACTTCCAAGTCTTTCTGGTATGCATTGTCAATTAATTCTACTTCAAAAATATTCTCACAGTGATTTATATCAGCAGAATATGTCATTTCTGTTTCTGGGATTTGTTCATTATCCAAACAGTTTCCTTCATGGCTGATTTCTAATGCTGGTATGGCAAAATCATTTTCTGATTTTAGGAAATAATCTATGTGTTTGTCAGTGTCAAACACTTGCCAGTGATCCTCATTGTCACGCACAACAAGCTTGGTTTTGACCTTTATGTTAAGATGTTCATTTATCTGAGGTATTTGGAAATTGCTGGCAGTGAATGCAAGTTCATTTTCTAAATGATTTTGTGCTCTTGGAATGAAAATGAGTTCATATCTTTCAAAGGTCTTTAATAAATCAAGGGCAACATTTCGATATTCTCTAAGTCTTGGGTTTTTAGCTGAACATTCTCCTTTGATTTGTCTTACGATAAGTTCAGAATCTCCTAGGATTGATATTTTCTAGGCTTCTAATTGTTTAAGCAATTGTAAGCCAAGGAGAAAGGCTTCATATTCAGCAATATTGTTGGTGCATGGAAAATCTAGTTTATATGAATATCCCTGATTTGTATTTTGAATCCATACACCTACCCCTGCACTTGTTTTATTACAAGATCCATCAAATTTTATTGTCCAAAGTATATATGCCTTATTTTCATTTTCTTGTTGTTGTTGATTGCTAATGTTTTGTGTTTGATTTGAGGGAAGATTTAATTGTTCTGGTAAACTGATTTCCTCTTTGTTTTCCTTTTCTTGTTGAGTGATTTGGTTTTCATTGAACAAGATAAAGGAATCTAAACTTGATTGAATGGAGTATATTGGAGATTTGTTTGGTTTATCTATGTTGCTCACCATGTATTTCATGTGGGATTCCCTATATAATGTTTTGTTTTGGTTAAAAACTGGGATGGTGGCATAAGACATGTCCATTGAAGGCTTCCCTAAAGTTTGGCTCCCCATGATCTTGATAAAAGCATGCCATACTTTGGGGGAATTTCAGCTACTACTATGTCCATAAATAAACTCTTGGCAGGGATCTGAGATAAGTTTACACATAATTCTTTGATTAAACCCAAGCATTTGACTCTGCTTGAATCAAAGGAATACTGATTCTTGTATGGTTTAGTAATTTCTAAGCCTAATCTTTCCATTACTACTTTGGGCATAGGATTATGTGAAGCTCCAGAGTCTAACATGGCATTGTGTAATATCCTATCATGTATATTCAAACTGACATAGAAGGGAGGGATAGCTCCTTCTTGGTATTTTCCTTCAACTTCTGCACCAAACAACAATTCAGGTTTGTCATCTGTCAAGTTTAATGTATCAGTGTCACTACCTAAGTTCAAAGCTTTAAAAACTTGGTTTTTGTACACTTCTTGGGTCACTAGTTCAGCTAGGGGTATGGTGATCTTTATCTTGGAAATCTCTCCCTCAAGGCTGAAAGGAACTATTGATTTTTTCATATTTACATCTTTTTTCTCAATTGAATTCCTTTCAGCAATTATGATTTGTGGAACTTTGTTTGGACTGCCATCTGGGACAATTTTGTTAGGGCCAATAGCTGAAGTGCTAGGGCTACTTTGTTCAACATTTGGCTAGTTGCTCTTCTCTTTGTTTAAATCTGGTTTCCTAGCCAAAATGTTGGTTTTCTCTGCTGTTTTCTTAGGCTGATTTTCTGCATTATTCCTAACAACAGTGCTAGTGTTTTTATATTTTGAGTTGTATATCTTCCCTTTGCTTCTAAGATCATATTGTTTATGCACCTCCATGATTTCATTTTCAAACCCAAATCTATAATAATCAGAATCCTCATATGTATCTTTATTTTGTTCTGAGGAGAAGAAACCTTGTTCTTATTCAGTGAGGTAAACATCATCCCCACTGTCTAATCCAATCAAGTTTACATGATTTTCTCCCAACCATTCAATCTACCTTTTTTCCTCTTGATCTACATAGTTTTATTGGAAGGGAGGTCTAATTTGTTGGTCATTGTCTCTTTGTCTATCTTGATTGTTTTCTCTTCTAAATTTTTGATTTCGATTTCTATTTTGGAGGTTGTTTTGGTGTTCTCTTGGTGGCACTCTTTCATTCAAGTTTATCTTTTCAAGAATTCTCTCCATTACCTTCACTAGCTTGTCAATTTTGGTATCAGAGGATGAGGTTGATGGTTCAGTATCATCTTTATAAGTTACCCTCTTCTCTAATCTTAACCTAGCTCCTTTCTCAATTAAGTTTGCTTCTACACTCACAGCTCCCTTCTGCATATCTTCTAGAGTTAAATAATCTCTCTCCCTTAGTTGATAGGCCATATTAGCATCAAAAACATTAGGATATTTTACTAAGGCCATGCCTTGGGGAGTTTTCATGTGAGGTGGAAGAGAATTGTAGAAACTTTTAAACCTAGTGGAGTAATCATGAACACTTTCTCCTTGATTTCTTTTAAGACTGCTATACTCTGCTAATATTTGGAGAGGGTTTCTTTTGATTTTCCATTTGTTTATAAATGCTTGATCTAGATAGGGAAGGTCATTGATGCTATTAGGAGTTAAGACTTTAAACCAATTCTTTACTTCTCCTCCCAAACTTTGAGCAAAGATTCTCATCTTTATGGTCTCATCTTCTATTTCCATATAATCAAAAGCATCTTCCATCCTATCTACATGTTGTTTAGTTGTGGTGGATTCTCTTCCAGTGAAATAGGGAATTTTAGATTGATAATCATTTGGTAAGGGAACCATGGGTTGTGGTAACACTAGTGGGGCATACCATGCTGCCATGGCTGGAAGGAAAGGTGGATTTACAAGAGGGAAAGTGGGCTAAAATGGAGTGTTTTGAACAGTGGTAGTATAGATTGGAGTGGAAGAAACACTTGGGCCAGCAAACTAGTTTTGAGAATATTTGTTATGAAAGAGGCTAATGTGGTGAAGAAGCTGGGAATCAGGAGGAGTAGAAGGTGAGGCTTCTCTACTAAAGCTCTATTGCAAATCTGTAGTTTCAAGATCAGCTTGGTTTAAATCACTCCGAGACTTAGTTTTGAAGATGTTCTTTGTATGATGTTAGTCAAAGTGTGAATCCTCCAAGACAACAAGGTTTTTAGTGACAGAATTTGTTCTTGGGATGTTCCTATCAGTAGTTGGTTTTCCAGGTCTAGAATTTTGCCACAAAATCCTCTCTAGATTTTCAAATATGGTAGGGGGATTTGGATCTGGATGGGATCTAGTGTTAATCCTATGTGAAGCCAGATTTCAGTTTTTCAAAATTTAGAGAGGAAGAAGCTTTTTGGACTGTTTTTCAAAATTTTCCCTCTCACAATGTCTTATCTAGTATGGGACTAGGCTTATAAACTTCCTCAAGGCTGGTTAACACAATCTTAAGGAAATATGGAGATCTAGATGGGTAGTAGGCCTACTAGGGCTAGTGGAGTCGCTAGGTGGAAAATTTTTAGCTTTTTGTGAAGGTAAAATGTCTTATGGTTCCACCACCATGTTTATTATGAATCCAATCTGAAATATTTTTCGATTTTGTATATTTCTATGGTTATGAGAGTGTCCTATGTCTGATATTAACACTTATCTAAGGTGCTTAAACAAACAGAGTCTACTATATGGCTTACTAACTGATTTTCTTAGAGATTTGTAGGACTAGAGAGTTTATAATAGTTTTCTAGGCTATCATAGATTCAATAGGTCCCACCGTGATCGCCATTATGTTGGGGTCCTGTGTTTTGATAGATTGGCTAACCAAAATACAAGGCAACATTAGAACCAATATTTAGAGCTCCAGGATCTATTCCTCCTATTCTCAGAGAGGGATCTCTCAAATTGTTTGCAAATATATGTCTTGTTTTCTTTTGAATATTGATTTTAGACTAGTTATTAAGTGCAAGTGTTTGTTTGGTTTGTTTTTTTGTTTGGTTGAATGGGCACAACAGAACATGAAAGGTCTAAGTGGTATAGATAGAAATAAGAAGTGTCAGATTCATTGGGCAATGGAGTCAAGAATAGGTTTATGACAAACTCATCAATGGATATGGGATATCACAGGGAAAATCTAACTTGGCCACAGGATCCTTTGGTTTTTGTGAATGAGATGGACATTAATGATTTTGAAAGGAGAAGTTTAATTCTCAACAAAGGGAACTTAAAAACATAACTTGAACAATAAAGAGGTATTTTATAGAGAGGGCTAACCATGAATTCTACAAACCACACTTTAAGCAAATGATGACTTCAAGACAACTTTTAAAATGAAATCTAAGATTTGGGTAACACCCTATTTCCTCAAAGACTTTATTTCAAAGGAGTTAGAAAACATAAAAGATTCACTGATAATTGCAGTCATAGAAGAGGGAACACCTAACACATCTATGATCGCAAATATAAATACCTTTAAAACAATTATTCAAGCAGGGACAAAGGGTATGATCGAAAAAAATCTCCTTGGCTAACTATAAACAATGGTACTTCAAAGGGAGACTTCGAAAACAACTTTCAAGTGGCAGCAGACAAGCAGGGAAAACCATAAATCATGCTGGAACCAAATATTTGAAATATTAGAGAAATAAACAAGAATGAGGACTAAAGAGAAAGATTAAAGACTCTAAAATACCTCAGCAGAAGAAAACATAAAATAGTGAAGGACAAATAGGTCTAAGGTGCTTCCAGGAGTCATTTCTTAGCCTAAAAGTTTCATCCAACAATAGACAGTTCAGAATACGTCACCGACAGCTGAGCTCAGGGATCCAATGATAGAGCCTTCTCAAGAAAAAGCATATCACAACATCATCAAGCTTCCAAGACTTCAATTTCTTCCTCAACTTCAGATAGACTATGTATTATTTCAAAGAGTTTCGATATTACAACTAGTGAACAACCAACCCTTTACAATGTGCTCCTTAAGGAGATTTTATAAGAAAATGAGGAGGTGGAAGAGTTCCTAGGGTTGAAATGTAATTCATTCTATACTAAATGCAACTCCTAGCCTCGAAAACCATGCAAGGCATAAGGCAAGAATGCGTTGAATTAAAACTCTGTTTCATTTATTCTATTTCTAATTTTTAGGCTTAGTGGATAAAAAAATTGACTTTAAGGCACTTTCTTATCTTTACAATAACTTCTGCTGACAGTCGAGATATTTTTTTTCTTGTAATAACTGTTCGGTTGCCTTTGGCCTTAATGTTTCGGGCTGAGATTTGATCTGTGTATTCCTTTGAGACAGAGAGGCTGTAGGTGGAAATTTTGGTAGCTGGGGATTCAATTAGCCCCTTTGATGTGGCTCTGAGGTGTCCTTCAACTGATATTTCTCTGTTTTATAAACAGAGTGATTTATCTTTGGATATGTGTTTAGGCTTGATTAAGTCATAATCTTCATCTTTGACACTGATACTCTTTTATTAATTAACTCTAACTATGTTTATTGTTGCAGGTGCGCAGAGGGTTTGTCGGAGAAATTGTTTAGAAAAACCGATAATCATGACTTATCGATCTTCTAAAAGTATGTAATTATCACTTTAAACCCTTAAATTTGTATCAAAGGCCATGAGGATTGTCATCCTCGGCCCATAATAACACTGTAATGGCTGCGGGAGGGTTTACCTTAATCTTCATTAAACTTGCATAAAACAAACAAAATTAATTTAAATCCGGAAAAGATTTGGTTTAAAACTGCTTTGGAAGGTTCGTGGAAGTGTTTCAGAGCAGTGAGGATGCATGTGATTGTAGCCTAAAATCGGAAAAAACCCTGGCAAAGCAACTAACCGGGTCAATGGAGGTTTGGTTGCGAGGATGAACATGGACCGTTAGATCAGGATGATCTACGGTGGAGATCTCTCTATGGAGTCATTTGGGAGGGAGATGGGAATTAAATGAGATGTTATCACGATATAATATGGGCCGTGCGATCTCAGAGATTGACAGCCAGGATTAAAAGATGAATTTATGTTGCGGAGGGTGGTATGGTGGAAACCAGGAATGGTTTTCGCGCAACAAAATGGGGGGGAGGTGATATTAGCTTTTGGAACACGATATAGGTTAGCGTTTGACACGTGGATTTCTAAAACCACTTTTATTGCATGGAAGTAGGGGTGAAAATCGTGCAATAAGGATCGTCGACCGTTGGATTGGAGGCTCCAGATCCAATGGTGCGGGTTGAACGCAATGGATGAAAAGCTGCGGGGTAAAAAAATGAGAGAAGGGAGGGCCCACCTTTTTATAAAGGGCAGAAAGGTTTTTTCTTAGGAAGAAAGGTTTTATAAGAGCGACAGGAAGGATCAATGGGAGCCATGAGATCATGAGGATTGACGGTCGAGATCTGTCGATGGGGGAGAAAGAGAAGGGCAGAGTTTTAAAAAGCAGAAGTAATGTGGGCCATCAGATTTTAAGAAGATCAACGGTGGATATTTCATCGCAGAATCGGATCGGTGGGTGGAAAGGGCAAAGTCGCGATGCAATGTGCAGATGCGATTGAGCGTAGACCATTCGATATGAGAGAGATCAACGGTCAGGATTAAATTGATGGGTTGATGTTGGAGGGCTCACGAGATGTATGAGCACGATGCGATGAAGCACGAACCGTCGGATCTGGCAGAATTAATGGTTGGGATTACATCGCATCAGAGAAAAGGAAAGAGGCCAAAACACTGGGGTTTTTGATTTTGCAATGTGCGATTAAGCGCTGGCCGTCAGATCGGTATTAGAGATCAACGGTTAGGATTAAATTGGCGGGTGTGATGTCAGAGGGCTATGGGTAGAGCACGATTGAATCTTAGCCATCATTTCTTGTGGATTCAACGACTGAGATTAAATCGGGGTTCGACATCGAAGTAGGGAAAGGAAAGGACAAAGGGAAAATGCGATTGTTGATTTACGATGGAGCGAGAGCCATTGATCTGAAAACTAGATCGACGAGGGAGATTTAACGATGAAGAAAAAGGAGAAATGGCGGGTTTTGGAATGGGGAGCAATATGGGCTACTAGATCTGGGCATAATAGATCAGATCAACGGTGGAGAATTGATCGTGAGATCACATTGGCGGGAGGCAAATAACCATGAAAAACAAGTAAAATGTGTTTTGTGATGCGATGAATACTTGCAATGTGATGAATATTTGCAACGTGATGAGTGCTTCATGCCCGGTCACAGCGTGGGTCATATGCGGAAAAGGGGCTGGGGCTAAGGCCGAAAGGGGCTTAAGGCCTTAAAGAAAAATGAAGGTTTTTTAGGATTTTTGAAGGGTTTTTTGAAGAATTTGGAGGTTCCGATAGGGGTAAAGACGGGGTTTTAAACCTTATAAAGGGATTTCACAAGGATTTGAAGGGGAATCTGAGGGAATGAGAGATAAATGAAAGGGTTTATGGATGAAATGGAGAAGGAAATGGAGAAGTTGAACCTTTAGTTAAACTGAGAGGGGGGGGGGTGAATCAGTTTAACACATTCATGAACTTTTAAAACTTTTCATTAAAATTATTTACACCTTCATTTCATATCCAAATTAATAGGTGAGTAATTTTAGAATGTGAGCAGCAAGAATTAATATAAAATAATAGTAGACTTAATATGAGAGTAGCAGGTATTAAGCAAATGATATAAATCAGATCAACACATAAATATCATGCACAGAGACACCAGATATAAGTGGAAACCCATAAAGGGAGAAAACCACATCTTATTATTATTGTGATGCAAAGGCAAGCTCCAACTCCCTCTCACCACTGTTTTTCTGCAGGCACCAACCTACAAGAGGATCCAACCTCAATTCTGCAAGCTACAACTTGCAAGGAAGCACCAACTCCCTTCAATTTTCTGCAGGCACCAACCTACAGGAGGCTCCAACCTCAGTCAGCTACAACTAACATCTATCAAGCTGCAACTTGATAGGGAAGCTCCAACTTCCTCAATTTATCAAACTGAATGTTTTCTGATTTACCTCAGATATCAGCTTTGTTCTGTAGCATCTCTTTCTGCTCTTCTTTTCTTAATCTTCTCTTCCTCACTCTTCTATACTCTACATTCTCTATATTTGCTCTCTCCAACCTCTCTATGCATATCTAGTTGATATTATTTATAGCGTCCCTCACATGACTGTTTGTATTTCACAAAGAATTTGGAGTGAACAGTCATGACTCTTTGGCTTCTGTCTTCTCATTACTTTTATCTGTTTATTCAATAAATATAACTGTAGGTATCAATTTAACATTTCAGTGGGATATTTGTTCTCTTCCGGAGACTTGCCAATGCATCAAAACAATATAAATCAATTAAAAAACATTTACATTCAATTACAATAAAAATTCCTGCTCACTCATTCAGCCTCTTGGCTAGCTACGCATTTGTCTTTTCTTTGACTGTGTCTGTCTTTTCTGTGACTGTGTTTTATCTCTTTTCTGCTCTGTTTGTTCTTCTGTCCTTTGCTGTGGTGTAACTGCTGCCTTTAAATCTGGGCATATTCCAACCTTTTACACACAGCAAGTGTCTTGTTGATGTGGTGAGTTTCGCAAGCGAAATAGACATACATTGCAATCGCTTTATATTAATAATCGCCCTCCACCTTAAGCCGAGGCCCGTGGGTCCACAGACCACGTGGCATATTTCAACACAATCGCTACAACATTTTATAACAACGCCTTTTATATATATACATATATATCTCGTAGTTTCAATTCTCAGCGAACTTATATAAAGTTTTAACATATAAACTGCCATTTCCACATAATATATGTTGGTCCATATAACGAACCAAAAATTCTTACTTTTCTATGAAACCTTCAAATAACTCTTGGCATAAATGATAAAACCTGTTTCAACATAAAAAACCTTTCGAGCCCACCTGACATGTTTTCCGATGCGATATACTACTCCTCCAGCGATTTCCGATTTCGATTGATCTGATGCGATTGACCTGATGCGATGTGATTAATCGCAATCGCAAATTCTATTTGCATGTGCCAACGCCCTGTATTAACTCCGATTGCAATTAATGTTTGGACCTGACTATATTTTATATGACGGATTTTATATGACTATCGCGTCTGGCTTTGCCAATCGCAATCGCAACTCCCTGTTTGCATGTTCCGATGCCTTTATATTCTCTGATGTGATCAGTCACTATTCACTTAAACGTGCCGATGCGATTAGAACTGGAACTAAAACATTTGTTAATCATAGTTTATAAGCCCATCGGGTCTGGGCTTCCAATCACAATCGCAACTCTTTGTTGTATACATATTCTACTTCACAGTTTTTCTCCGATGCGATTGGGAAAGGGTCCCACCATATAAGGTACTTTGGTTCTGATAATAAAGCGCTCCATATCATTTAATATTATGCTTTGAACCTTTGTGCATAAGGCGCAATATATGTAATGCACTGTATATATATTCTCCTGCGTGGGTAACGATTCCCATAATTATATTTGTATATATATACTTTGCTGCTTTGGGTTATACGATTCCTGGAATTTGTTTGAGTATCCTTCTGCCTAGGGTAATGATTCTCGAAGTAAGGTTTATATATATATATATATAATTTCCGCTTGGGGTAAGCGATTCCTGGAATTGGGTTTATGTATCCTCCAGCTAGGGTAGCAATTCTCGAAATTTTCTTCTCTACCTCTGCTTGTGATAACGGCTCTACCTCTGCCTCTACCTCTGATAACCTACTGTGATAACGGCTCTACCTCTGCCTCTACCTTAGCTGCTACTGTTGCTCGACCTCTACCTCTACCTTCACTGTACATATTACTTGCTGCTGTTATTTTCCTATCTTTTCATCTGTCTCTGTCTTTGTTGCCTCCATTTCCATCAATGACAATATTTCCAACAGTCTCCCCCTTTGGCATTGATGGCAATACACTTCCTCTGTTTTCCTGTTAGGATCCTTTCTTCTGTTGCTTGCCCTTCCTCCCCTTTTGACATCAATGACAAGGGGTTTGAATTCTTAGTGTAGATCTTGTTCTTTGATTCTGTGATTTTATTCTTTTTCAATATTTCGTGCCTTTTCTTTCTCTGGAATTTTCTGACTTTGGACGTCGTCACTTCAACCTTTGGATTAGATTTACGACAAGTTCACCACTCTTCTGTTGCGCCACTGATCCTTTTGCCTTTTTATTGATTCTTTTAAGTTGAATGTATTCTTGCCATAATCCTTTTAATCCTGAGGACCTGTTTTCATGCTTCCCTTGCTGGTTGATCTCCCCCTGGGAATGATATTTTCGTTTCTGTTCTCCCCCTGAAGTTGTGCTTTCTCTTCATATTAGAGAATAGCATCTACAAATACTACCCCTAATATGTCTCTCAAATATTCAAATGGTTCTCTGGTAAGTGGTTTGGTAAATATGTCTGTTGTCTGTTCTTTTGTTGGCACATACTCCAGTTTTACTATCTTCTGAGCCACTTGTTATCGAAGAAAATGATACTTGATTGGGATATGTTTAGTTTTAGAGTGAAGCACAGGGTTTTTAGATATACTTATAGCACTTGTATTATCACATTTGATTGCGAGAGGTTCATCAATGCTTACCTTCATGTCTTGAAGAGTTTGCTTCATCCACATGACTTGTGTACAACATGCTACTGTTGCTATATATTCTGCTTCTGCTGTAGACAGAGAGATAGATGTTTGTTTCTTGCTTAACCATGCCACTAGACTTTCTCCTAGATATAATTCTCCTCCATTTGTACTTTTCCTGTCATCCACACATCTGGCCCAATCTGCATCTGTGTATGCTGTCAAAGTGAAGCTTTTGCCTTTAGGATACCAAAGTCCATATTGTGTTGTTCCTTGTAGATATCTGAATATTCTTTTTACTGCCAGAAGATGTTTTTGTTTAGGAGTTGCTTGATATCTAGCCACTAGTCCTACTGGTAGCATGATGTTTGGTCTTGATGCAGTCAAATACAACAGAATTCCTATCATGGATCTGTAGAGTTTTTGATCTATATCAGCAGACCCATCATCAGCACACAGCTTGCATCCCGTGATCATGGGAGTTGACACAGGTTTTCAGTCCTCCATTTTGAACTTTTTCAACATTTCTTTCAAGTATTTTTCCTATGAGATGAATGTCCCTGTGTTGTTTTGCTGAATTTGAAGTTCTAAGTAGAAACTGAGCTCTCCAATCATAGACATCTCAAACTCTGTTTTCATCTCATCAGCAAACCCTTTTTCTAGTTCTTCTCTGTTGCTTCGAAACATAATGTCATCAACATATACTAAAACAATCAGGAGTTCATTTTCATGGGCTTTTATGTATAGATTGTTGTTTACTCCACCTCTCTTAAAGCCTTGTTTTTGCAAATATTTATCCAGTCTTGAGTACCAAGCACGAGGAGCCTGTTTCAGTCCATACAGAGCCTTTTTTAGTCTGCATACATAGTCTTCTTTGTCTATTAATGAGAAGCCTTCTGGTTGTTCCATGTAGACTTCTTCTTCTAAGTCTCCATTTAGAAATGCAGATTTTACATCCATTTGATATACCTTGAAGTCTTGGTAGCATGCAAAGGCCAGAAACATTCTGATGGCTTCCATTCTGGCTACAGGGAAAAATGTCTCATCATAATCAAGTCCTTCGATTTGTGAGTATCCTTTGCAGACCAGTCTGGCTTTATTCCTGATTACTTGTCCTTGCTCATTCATTTTATTTTTGAATACCCATTTTGAGCCTATGACATTTTTCTCAGTGGGTCTAGGAACTAATTCCCATGTATTGTTTTTCTCAATTTGGTCCAATTCTTCATTCATAGCTTTTACCCAAGACTTGTCCTCGCTGGCTTCTTCGAATTTCTTTGGCTCTATTTGTGACAACATGGCTATGTATACCTCTTAAGTTTTTTTTGTTAGCTGCCTTCTTGTTTGGACCCCTACTCTCTTGTCTCCAATGATTTGATCTTTAGGATGGTTCTTCTGAGTATATCTTGAGGGAGCTTTAGAACTCAGCTCTATATCTTCTGTTGTCTTGATTGTTTCCTCATCATCTTGGTTTTCTTCTTCATGGTTGTCTGATGGACTGCAACAGTCTGTATCTCTTGTATTGTTTGGAAGTTATTCATCAAATCTCACATCAATGCTTTCTACTATTTTTCGAAGAGTTTTGTTGTAGCACCTGCACCCTTTACTCTTGGATGCATATCCTAAAAATATCCCTTCATCTGCTCTTGCATCAAAATTTCCAAGATTTTCATCATTATTCTTTATGTAACACTTGCTTCCAAAGATTTTGAAATGTTTGATTGAAGCTGGCTTACCATGCCATAGTTCATAAAGAGTCTTATCACTGCTTGGTCTTAAGTGAGCTTTATTAAGGATATGTATTGCTGTGTGCACTGCTTCTGCCCAGAAGGTCTGAGCAATATTACTTTCATGCATCATGGCTCTGGCTATTTGCTGTACAAATATGTTTTGTCTCTCTGCTACTCCATTTTGCTGAGGTGTTCCTGCAATAGTAAATTGTTGCTTTATCCCATGTTCATTGCATAGGTCAGCAAAGTCATAATCTGTGAATTCACCTCCTCTGTCTGATCTGATGCATTTCAACTTGCATCCTATTTGATTTTCTTCTAATTCTTTGAAGATCTTAAATTTTTCCAGAGCTTCTGATTTATTCTTGAGAAATGCAACCCATGTCATTCTGGAGAAGTCATCTATTATCAGCATGAAGTAGGATTCTCCACTTGGAGTTTTAGTTGTTGCAAGTCCGCACAGGTCCATGTGCACAAGTTGTAGAGGTATTCTTGTTGATAACTCATCTTTGGCCTTGAAGGATGTGCGACTCTGTTTGCCTAATTGACATGATTTGCATATGGTATTAGAAGGCCTCTTTATTTCTGGCATGTCTCTGACAGCATTCTTCTTGCTTAGTCTGATTATGTGATCGAAGCTGAGATGTCCCAACCTTTTATGCCATAACCATGACTCTTCTAGTTTGCTAAGATGACATGCTTCATCTTCCTCTTTCACAATTTAAACATTACTCTCTGTTTGAACTCCTTTGAGCAGAGTCTTACCTGTGGTGCTTGATCTGACTTCACAATCTTGTGCTCTAAAAAGAACTTCACAGCCTTTGTCACACATCTGACTGACACTTAGTAAATTTGCTTTCAGCCCATCTACAAATAGTACATCTTGGGCCTTTCATCTGCCATTGTCTATGCTGAATGAGCCTTTTCCCTTGATCTTACCTGATTTATCATTGCCAGATTTATTTTCATCAAGAGTTATAAACTTGCTTTTGTCTCCTGTCATGTGTTTAGAGAAGCCACTATCTAAATACCATTGCCTTTTCAAATCTTGAGCAGTTAGAGCCAAGTCACATTTATTCACCTTCTTTATCCACTGGAGGCACCCTTTTGTTTGGTATCTTTTGCGAGGTGATGAATTACACCTTCTTAGAGGACATTTGGAGGGTATATGTCCAATTTGATTGCATACACAACATTTGATCATAATTTTTGTAGAATTATAAGTATGAACATAATTTCTTTGATTCATACACTTCCTTGAGGTGTTAAACATCAATATTTGTCCATAATTTCTACACTCAATGATTTTATGACCAAATTCCTTACAATAAAAATAGTAACCATAGAAACTATTTGCATACCTGATGTAAGGTTGTCTCTTCCACTTGTTTGCTTGAGGTAGTATCTTCAATGTTTGCATCTTTTGCTGGTTTGAATTACTCCTCCTTGCATGGCAATATGCAGCAATGTGTCCCAGCTCGTGGTAGACATAACAGGTGGCATTCTTCATAGGAGGGAAGAATCTCCTTTGATGGCTTCCGAATTTGACATATTCAGAGACATATGTCCCTTTCTCTATTATCTTAGTATTTATTGCCTTCTTTGTTATTAGAGGTTTCTTCTGATCTTTGTCTTCCTCATTACAAGTTTCTTCTTTTGTAGGAATTTTTTGAGCTGCTTCATCATTCTTCTTTTCTTTTAAAAAAATAATCTCTCTGTCAACATTTTCTTTGCCTTTACTTGATTCTCCTTCATAGCCTATTCCAGTATTTATCATAGGGGATCTTTGAGCAACCAGAATTTCATTCAACTTAATAGAGCTTGTTGTTTGAGAAGAGTTTATAACCACTTTCCTTTGAGCATTTTCTAATTTCTTCCTGAGACATATTACTTCTTCTTCCAAATTTTCTTGTTCCTGAGTTTTTTCTTTGATTTTCTTAAGTAACATGTCTTCTATCTTCTTAGCTTCTTCAAGTTATATCTTTAGCTGCATAAGGATTTCTGAATTCTTTTCTTCTCGTACATACTTGAGGAGAATGTCCTTTTGTTTTCTGCATTTCAGCTTGAGTCTATCAATCTCCTCCAGAGCACTTCTTAGCTCCCCCTCAAGGTCGACTTCCCCTTCTTCTTCATCATCTTCTAGCAGGAGTCCTTCAAGTTCTTCTATGGCCATCAATAAGAATTCATAGGTTCCTTCTTCACTTGAGGGTTCATCTAATCTTCAGATGTACTGCTGTCTTGTTGAGCATAGAAGGATTTTCTACCGAACTTCTTTCCTTTCTGCCAGTTCTTTGATTTATTTTTCTCTGACTCTTGAGCCTGATTCCTTACTTTCTTGTGAGGACACTTAGCAACATAGTGTCCAACTCTTCCACAATTAAAGCATTTCAAAGGAAGTTTACCTTTGTATTTACCTGATCCTCTATCCAATTTCTTGACAAATTTTGCCTCTTCTTCATCTAAGCAAGAGAATTGTTATAACATCATTTCTCACCTTGACATGATTCATGATTTCTTTATGGATTTTGGGCACCCATTCCTACAGACTTGGACAAATTCACTTAAAAATAGTGTAAAATCCCCCATACGCGACTATGCCCGTACTTTTCCGCGTGTATACGCGAGTCCAGCTAGACTTTTCCGCGTATTCCATTAAAATGATTAAAAAATATATAAAAAATCCCTAATTTCGCGCTGGGTCGATGGTTACTCAGGTAGTTCAACCACCCCAACCCGTGGCCAACTGTTTCCAACTGCTGAAACTACTTGGAGGGACTATAAAAATCCCTCATGTGTATGGCCTAAGGGAGAGAGAGAATTATTGATATTATACTCTGTTGGTATTCCCTATCCAAGTCTGATTCCCCGTGCCTCCTGCACTTTCCCAGTTCATTGTTGGAAACCCTTGTTTCCTTGAGATACACATCCTTTATATGTTATCTCGTATGCACCAGTTTGGAAGGAGTCTTAGCGAGGCAAGGGCTGGACGGATCCGGACGACGGTCTGCGAAGGCCTTGGAAGGATCAGGTGATCTCTCCACTTGATTACTTTTGTACGTGCTATTTATAATACAGAAGTATCATGCTGTTCCCGAAATAAACGTGTTAGTGTATGCTTTTATGTATGATAATATTTGTTATACAAGCATTCATTATGATTTATTTAATGTTTTATATGAATCTCACTGACATTTAGAGTAGATATATGTTGTACAACTTGTCCTTTGTGCTGGTTTCTTCTTGTATTTCAGGTTAAGGAGGAAGGACGGTTGCAGGGAGTTTGGACTCCACGTGGATCTACTTCAAACGTAGGACCAACGGGTAAATCTCTCATTCTGCTCTATTTAGTTTTTATGAACGTGCATGGTTGTGTGAGTCTCTGTTAAGTAGTACGCCCCTGCTCTGTGGAGGTTGTATCCCAACCAACCTCTAGGGTGTTAATTCCCCGAAACAGAACTGGCGACTCCACTGGGGACCACATTCTTGTGATTCTCCTGTTGGGTTGTTTCAGCTGTTTGGTAGGTTGCCAACAGTTTTATCTGTCATTTGCAGTCCAGTTTGTTTTCTTGCAGTCAGTCTGAAGTCTTGGTGTCTTTTCCAGGCGTGTTCTTTTGTTTTTTTTTCATTATTTACCTTTGCATACGCTTCTTATTTTTCACACAGTCGCGTATACACGCGAGTTTGTCTGAAGGAAACCACGTATACGCGAGTTTCCCTTAGAACAAACGCGTATACACGCTTGTTGCACAGCTGTGAAGCCACGTATACCTAGGCAGATTTTGAATTTTTAGGATTCTGGAGTTTCTGGTCCTTTCTGGCTGTGGAGGCCTGTGTCTGCAGAGTCTATGTACTTACTGGAGTGCGAAGGAAGTGGTTTCATGTATTTTCTCTCTTTCGTTTGAGTGGAAACTAGTCTTTTGGCAAAAGTTTTGTTTTTGGTGCTGGCACTTCTGGATTGAGTTCCAAGATCGCTTTCTGAGCATTCTTGGCTGTTCTGCTTTATCAGAACAGAGAGCTTCTGCTCACTGACTCGCTCCTATCTTTGTGTTGTGCTTTGCATTGCGATTTTTGCTTCATTTTTGATTGGTTTTCTTGAGTTCCATAGGCTAGGGTTTTGTTGCAATTTTCGAAGAACTTTTCTTGCTTCTTTGGAGTTTTTTGTTGCAGCGAGTTTGCACTATTTGTCTAGGCTGATTGGCTGAGTTTTGGTCTTCTCTTGCTCTTATTGATCTTGCTATTGTTAGCCTTATAAGGTTTGGGAGCATTCTTGAAGTTTGTGCTTGAAATTCGGTCTCGTTTTGGCTTGGATTTTGATAGTTGTGCTTGGTCTTTTTGAGCTCTTGCTTTATAAAACTAAAAAGCCCAAAAAACATTTGTTTTGCTTTTTGTTTTTGCATTTCAAAAACTCAAAAAACATTGTCTCTTGTTTTTGTTTTTGTTGTTGCATTTTCATTTTCGTTTGGCCATATCTTTTGGAGCTTTTGTGAAGTTTCTTGCTTCTAGTTTTCGGCTTGATTTTGAGGAGGAGTTGTCATTTGATTTCTTCTTCTTGTTGTTAAGTGTTTTTGGTGTCCTTATTTTAAGAGTGCTTGATTTCAAGAATTAGCTTTCCGGACAACAAAAGATGAGTTAAAACTGAAGGAGATTTTTGGGAAATTTCACTCTGTTTTAAGAGATTTTTGCATCTTAGGATTTACATGCTTGTAGTGATTTGCATTAGGTGCATTGAATCATTTAGTTAGCTTCTTAGTTTTTGTGAGTGTGAGTTTGTAATTCGAAAAGAAAAATACAATTTTTTAGTCTCGTAGAACCTGTATAGAGATTAATTTTCATCGAAAGACAAAGAACTGCATGTGCATGTAGTTAAGTTTTTATTAATTTCTTTTGCGTCAAAACACCATTGGTTTCATCTCCATATCCTTATGACTTAATACAGCAGCCCTTAAAATAAGCGATTTAATCTAAAATCAACTAGCAAGTTTTACTAAGTGTCAATCACCAACTAGCTAGGTTGTAGGGCCTTGGAATAGGTGAGTGGAGAGTTAACTCTCCAAGGCCGCTCAAACAAACATAGAAGTTGATTAATTGGGCGAAATCCAACTCCGTGAGGTGGACTGGGAAAGCTCTCATCCGAGAGTCAAGCGCGAGGGGAAGTGAAGGTTGAGAAGAGGGATACCCCCCCTCCGATTAGCTGAATCTGACCTCAAGACCGTTCCGCCCAGCTTCTGATACAGATTGGTGTCCATAGTTGTCGTTCCTAGGTTCCACACAGGTGACTGCAGGGGGGAATACCCGTGGTACCTGAGGCAGACGTCGCATCACTTTCAGCAGTACTTCTGGGGGGTGCCCTTGCGAAGCTTGGGTGCTTGAGCCGGAAAAGGCTGTCGTTAGGAGGTCGGCGTAACTGTTTCTGATACCTTCGCTAGTTGTTCTGGGCCCTAATCATCCCAGACTGCTTTCGGAAGGCCCTATACTTCGCTTTCCTGTATTTTGGTGTCCGGTCCTCATCACCCGGAGCGGAAATACTTGGAGGTTGTTTGCTTGCTGTTTCTCAGGGATTTTTATTTTTAGTTAGTGCTCTTTGCTCCTAGCTTGCCTAGCTTTTCACTTTTTTGAGTCTAATATAATAAATCTATAAAAGTGGTTGATCAAGCACCTCGACGTTCGAGGAGAATCCGAGGGTTATCTCCCGAGAGTGTAGAGCCTTCTTCAAGAAGGCGTAGGAGTGATTTAGCAGGTGGTTTCCACCCTGTGGAGTCTGACGCTGTGGAGAGAGATCCTCCACCAAGGTCTGAAGGTTTCGTAGCTGATTCCGGTGTCGTTTCCGAGAGGAGCGTTCTGCTCACCTCGCGAGTGTTGTTTCCTCAGGTAGAATATTTTCAGATAGAAGATATACCTGAGCCTCCTGCTACAGGTCCATCTCCTCTTCCTCCTGATTATTCATTTGTTTTTCAGTACATCGGACCGGAGTCTGAGAGACCGCCGCATCTTCCGTATCATTCTTATCTTTCGATGGCCACGACTGGGAACGCGACTTCTACCGTGAGTGCTGCAGGCATTCAGACCCCTACTTCTGTCGAGGCAGGGGGCACTATTTCTTCATCTTCGATTGCTTCTAGTGCTGCTATGTTTGGCTCTGGGTTCACCCAAGCATATGCTTCTCATTCTGGTCCCTTCTGTTCAGGGATGTCCATTAGTGGAAATCCCTCTTTTTCCTTTTCCGCCGGTGCAGCTGGATCTACACCCATGTCTAACATGGCTAGTGGATTAGCTTCGTTTCAGGGTTTCCCCTTTGGGACTGGGCATATTCCCAGTTCCAATCCTTCTTTAGGGTCGTTTCCATTTACGTCCCAGACCCAGAATTTCAACCCTTGGTCTAGGGGGCAAAGTTCGACTACTTTTACGGGATGAAATCCTGTGTTTACAACGGCTGGGGCAGGGAATCAGTTCTTCGCAGGTCATCAAGGGAATGCTTTTTTCCCTTCATCGAGTGCATATCAGACCTTTTCTCCTCTATCTAATGCATGGAACCCCTATCAGGGGCTTTCCTCTTCAGTCAATACTTCAGCGGGGGGAACTGGTCTGG
Source organism: Pinus albicaulis (assembly GCA_034641835.2). Classification (NCBI taxonomy): domain Eukaryota; kingdom Viridiplantae; phylum Streptophyta; class Pinopsida; order Pinales; family Pinaceae; genus Pinus; species Pinus albicaulis. The sequence goes on from CM076570.1 coordinate 1,590,940,655, forward strand.
GTTTTGGTAACTCGGCGTGGGGAGGAGGTTCTTCTCTGTTTTCTACGAGTCCTTTCTGGCAGCCTGGTGCCTCATCAAATCCAGGCTATTCTTTTTAGAATGTTGGGAATCCATCCCATCAAGGATGGAATTCTCAGGCTCCGCCTCGATTACCATTTCTGGCAATGTTAAACTTGCCAGATTTGTCGAAGTTAACTAATGACCCGATTCGTTACAGTCCGGGGTGGCCTCCGGTCCCGACCAAACTTCCTTCAGACATTCCAAAGTTTGAAGGTAAGAATGGGGAGGATCCGGCGGACCACATCACCACTTTCCACTTATGGTGCTCTTCGAACTCCTTGATCGATGACTCGATCAGGTTGAGATTATTTCAACGCACCCTAACTGGAAATGCTACCAAATGGTATATAGAGCTCACTGGGGGCAGTTTCGCCACATTTGGAGAACTGGCTGTCACATTTCTAAACCATTTTCAGTTGCCTGTCAGATATGAGGCTAGGACCGAACTCCTGGCTAATTTTAAGCAGGATGAGGCAACTCACATTTCTGATCACATTCAGGAATGGAGGAGAAGGAAGAGGCTTATCAAAGCCCATATTCCAGGAGAGTTCCTTCTCGAGTGGTTTTTGAAATCTCTGCAGTCAGACATTTCAAAGGATGTATCCCTATCTGGGGTATTTTCTGAGGAGCAGGCCATCTTTAGGGCCCAGCAGTTAGAACTGATCTATTCTCAGTCTGGGATGCTTTATAAGTATTTTCCCAATGCTCCTCGCTCCAAATTGGATTTATCGAAACCCAAACCTGGTCCACATGGTGACGGGCTTGTCGGATCAGTCAATAGTAGTGCAGCCAGCCTGCTTTCTCAACTGCAGCAGTTGTCTTTAAAATCTGCTCCTTCTGGTAAGGTTGTGCCTGCTGATTCATCACCTTCCCAGTCCTTGTCCATAAATGCTGTCCAAGCTTCTGATCCCAAAGGAAATCAACAATCCGATGGGAAGAAGAAGGGACGTAATAACAAGAAGAAGGGCAAGAACGGGAAGGGCAATGCAAATAAAACCAATGAGCGTGTTGGTGAGGGTCAAAAGGAGAAAAAGAAAGTGAAGTTTCCATGCAAGCTTTGTGCTGGAGACCATCTCACACACCTTTGCCCGAAAATTCAAGATGCTCAGCGCCTGTTATCTCAGCAGGGTTCTTCTAGTTCCCAGGCTGTGCTAACAAACCCTTTTCCCCAAGGGCAGCAATTAATTGCTGGCGCGAACCAAAATCCTGGGGCTTCCTCTGGAGGTACCCAGGAAGGGGAAATTCCATCGAACATCTTTATGATGAGTGCTCACGTGGATGTCGCTACGAGATCCCGTGATTATTGCAGAGAGGAATCTTCGAAAGCTAAGGAAGTTCCTAATGCTACTGAGCCGCTTCACATCACGAAGCCAACTGTTGAGTCTATGCCTCGGATGCCAAAAGCATCTTCTAAGCGGTCAACGATTAATCCGAACGCGAGAGCTACCCAGAACTACTCGATTGTAGAAGATTTGGCGCAGAGTCCTTGTGCTATGTCTGCTTTAGAGGTACTCCAGTCTTGTCCGGCTCAGCGCAGTGCTTTTCTCGCTGCCATTGGGGCTGTTGATCCGAAAAATTCTCTTCTGATTACTTTCGATATGACTAATTTTAAGAAGAGACTTCCTCATCACATGGCTTTTCACATTAAATCGTCGTATCGAAAGACCAATATCTTTCGAACGGTGGTCGATGAGGGTGCTTCTACTTGCGTGATGTCTCTCGCATGTTGGAAGACACTTGGATCTCCCAAAGCTGTTCCATCTAGCACTGTTCTTACTGCATTTGATGGTCATTCTCACAGACCCCATGGTATTGTCCCGGCTTTGCCCATCTGTGTTGGGGGCAAAACCGTTAACATAGAGGTTGAGGTAGTGGATGCAGCCTTGGACTACAACCTTCTGCTGGGGAGGAACTGGATTTATGAGATGGATGCTATTGCATCCTCATTATTTCGAATAGTATGTTTCCCCCACGAAGGGAGGATTGTCACAATGGATCAACTGGACTGTCCTCCTGTAGACCTGGATGCGCCTTCTGACTCATCTGTTCCTAAGTTGGATAATACTAAGGTGCCTGTCGAGAATCTAGGAGTTGGAATGTATTCTTCTTTGATGGGTACTTTCGATCTTCCTCCTCCTAAGGTGTCTATTAATGCTATTTCATCCTCCAGGGCTCCCCTTCGAAGAGAGTTCTTCCGAACTCATTATTTTTCGGACCCTTGGACCTTACCTTCCCCAACAGCCACATTGGAGGAAGGGCAAGTGGGTGGAATGGCATTCCCGATTTCTGCAGCTGAGATTTCATATCAGTCTATTGTTGACACTGCAGAATCTGATCCAGCTCCTCTTTCATCGGAAGAGTTGGATGGTGATGTGGCTCCGGCTTGGACGCTTACTTCTTCTTCTGCCCAGGATTGTCTAGATACCACTCTTCCATCTGAAGAGGCCATCCTGGAAGCGATGACAGGTATAGATAGACCATGGGATGATTTGCATCATCGGTCTTACTTCCTACCTGACTTGAGCGAAGTCGAAACAAGTTTTCCAAGTCCTCAGTCTCCTGGACCTGTTCACCGAGTCTTGAGCCCCTTAGCACCAGCACAGGTTTATGCTGAAGGGAACATGGTTGTGATCTCTCCTACTATCCCGGTGAACATCTCCAGGAATCCCAACATTATTGAGAACGTTTTCATTGGAGCTGAATGTTCCCATGAAGAGGTTCAAATCTATACCGAGCTCTTCAAAGAGTATAGGGATGTTTTTGCTTGGTCTTATGAGGAAATGCCTGGCATAGACCCATCTATCGTCCAGCATGAGATCAAGACGTATGAAAACGATAAGCCGGTCAGGCAAAAACTTCGTCCAGTTAATCCTAGGAAGGCAGCAGCTATCAAAGCTGAAGTTGAAAAGCTGCTTAAGGCGGGATTCATTTTCCCAGTTCCTCTGACTGAATGGGTTTCAAACCCCGTTCCTGTTGATAAAAAGCAAGGAACAATTCGAGTGTGCATCGATTTCGGAGACCTGAATAAGGCGTGTCCTAAAGATAATTACCCCACACCCTTCATTGATCAGATTATTGATGAGTGTGCCGGTAACGAAATTTTTTCCTTCATGGACGGTTTTTCTGGTTATAATCAAATTACTATCCATCCAGAAGATCAACATAAGACCGCATTTATTTGTCCCTGGGGTACGTTTGCATATAAGAAAATTCCTTTTGGTCTTAAAAATGCTGGAGCTACCTTTCAGCGGGCCATGTCTTACGCCTTCCATGACATCAAGAAGATTATCGAGGCATACTTAGATGATCTAGCTGCTCATTCTCGAAAGAGGATGGATCATCCTGGTCACCTCTGGCAAATATTTGAAAGATGTCGTTTTTATAAAATTCGTTTTAATCCGAACAAGTGCATTTTCGCGGTAACATCCGGTCGGCTGTTGGGATTTATCATGTCTAGGGAAGGGATAAGGGTAGATCCCTTCAATATTGAGGCAATACTTCGGTTGCCTCCCCCGTCTTCAATCCGTCAGCTTCAAAGTCTCCAAGGGAAGTCTAATTTTCTTCGGAGGTTTATCGTCAACTATGCTGAGATTACAAAGGGATATATGAGACTGTTGAAGAAAGGAGTTCCTTTTCTTTGGGATGACTACGCTCAACGCTCATTCGATGCCTTGAAAAAGGCATTGACCTCTGCTCCTTTGCTGAGTCCACCCGATTATAGCAGAGATTTTCTTTTGTATCTAGCTACAACAGAATCTACCATTGGTATGGTTCTGGTTCAGGAGGATGATGCTCTTGTTGAGCATGTTATTTACTACCTTAGTCGAGGACTGGTAGGACCTGAACTTCGATACACCCCGATAGAAAAGTTAGCCTTAGCAGCAGTTCATGCTGTGCATCGACTCCGACATTACATTATTCTTCGCAAAAATTATGTCTTGGCAGCTGCCAATCCATTTCAGTTTGTCCTCAGCAGGCGAGTGATTGGGGGCAAATATAATAGATGGATTGTGATATTACAGGAATTCGATCTAGAGTTCATGTCTGCCAAATCCAAGAAGTCATTAGTCTTTGCGGAATTGATCTCCGAGTTGCCTTGTGGAGAGGAGATGATCTGTGATGAGTCCTTTCCGGACGAACACTTGTTTCTAATCTCTCCACAAGATCCTTGGTATGGGGATATCATTGTGTATCTCCAGACTGCGAAGTTTCCCTCTTCTTTTTCGAAAGATGAGCGTCGCAAGCTGCATCACTTAGCTAAAATTTATCTGATTATTGGTGATGCTTTGTACCGTCGAGGGGTTGATTCAATCCTGAGACGCTGCTTAACTTTCGAAGAAGCTGAGGCTGTGCTCAATGATTCTCACGGTGGAGCTTGTGGGGGTCATTTATCAGGGCTTGCTACAGCCCAAAAGATTTTGCGTGCTGGCTACTTCTGGCCCTCGATTTTCAAAGATTGTATTGAATCGGTCAAGAAGTGTCATCCTTGTCAGGTATATACTCGAAAAATGCGCGCTCATCCAGCTCCGCTTTTTCCTGTCGTTACTATCGGACCCTTTACAAAGTGGGGTATGGATTATACTACTTGTAACCCGCCTTCGGCAAAAGGTCACAAGTACATTATCGTAGCAGTAGACTACTTTACGAAGTGGGTCGAGGCTATGCCTACTTTTGGGAACGATGGTGAGGCTGCAGCTCTTTTCTTCTTCAACCAAGTTATCGCTCGTTTCGGTATACCTAGAGAGATTGTCACTGACCATGGCAGTCACTTTCAGAATAGTATGATGGCTGAGTTGGCTCTCAAATTGGGTTTCCGGCAGGAGCATTCATCTCCATATTATCCTCGGGCCAATGGGCAAGTGGAAGCCGTGAATAAATCCTTGAAGACAATTCTTCAACGGACAATTGATAAACATAGATCCAACTGGCACATTATGCTATATCCTACACTCTGGGCATACAGGACGTCAGTTAAAACTGCAACTGGCTTTACTCCGTTTCAGTTAGTCCACGGGGTGGAATCCGTATTCCCCATTGAATGCGAGATTCCTTCCCTTAAATTAGCTGTTGAGCTTCTTCCTGACACTTCTAGTCTGGCAGAGCGGCTTCTTCATCTGGAACATCTTGATGAGCAGCGTCGAGATGCCGCCACGTTGAATGAAGCGCATAAAAACCGAGTCAAAGTTCAGTATGATAAGGCGGTTAAGCCTAGGGTCTTTTCCGAAGGTGACCTTCTTTTGGTCTATGCCCAAGAAAAAGATGCCTTGGGGGCAGGAAAGTTTAAGTCGATGTGGTATGGCCCCTATATCGTTAAAAAAGTCCTTAAGAAAGGAGCATATACCTTGGTTGACTTCGAAGGGAACGAGTTGCCGGAGCCCCGAAATGGGCTCTATTTGAAGAAGTATTATGCCTAGGCTTTGGCCTGGCATCTTGCTTTTGTATATATTTGTAGTTTTTGTTTTGTACATATCTGATTGATTTTCGATCTTTGATGAGTTGGTGATGTTTTTGATCTGCTTTGGCAGGTTGTGTTGGATGTCATGAGTCATTTTGGTTTCGCCGATGGTGCTAGTAGACACACCCGGAACTTAGCTTCCGCGGCTTGGGTGCTTCATTATCCTTCCGATCAGCTGTTGGTATCAAGAGGGGTCTGCATTGGTCCTGCTTCCAATAACGTAGCAGAATACACTGCAGTCATTCATCTACTCTCGGAGGCAATATCTTTGGGTGTTGGTTCGTTGGTAGTTTTCTTGGACTCCCAGCTGGTGGTGTCGCAGTTGAACAACACTTATCGGCTACGAGATCCATTTTTATTACGATTGTTCTTGAGGGTACGTTTGTTACAAAGGTCATTTCAATTTTTAACATTCATTCATATTCCTCGAGCTGACAATTGGTTTGCTGACTCATTAGCTAATCAAGCATTGGATTGGCATATTAATCATTCAATACAATAAAATTTTAATCATAAAAAACATCATACATTTGATACATTTATCACATCACATCAAATATCGTTGTATATATCATCGGAGTGTCAAAAAACTTTACAAAATTTGGATCCATAATCTCGTACAAAACTTGGGCTTATGCCCCATCATGTTCAGTCTCAAAAAGCATATACAGTCATCTAATATATAAAATCTGTCTACTCCTGAGGACCCTGCCCAGAAGTCGTGTTCCTATAGAACATAACTGCAGTGGCCACACGGCGGAATAGTCTAACCCAGTCTCATGGTACTCCTACAACCCGTCTCTGGACGGCTTCCGGCAAGTCCTCCACAGCAGCCATAGGGATTTGGCGGGTCAATCCCTCCAGGTTTCTCTGAACGGCCTGGAGAGTCCTGTCGGAATCCACTGTCTCTGCCTCACCTCTGCGGCGCTTGTGGCGCGGTAGGCCCTCAGGACGAACTGGTCCAACATCTGAAACATGATCATTTTTAATTGTCAGTCATTATGAATCCAATCAAAAAACATGTTTGTTTTTCATTTTTTCATACATAATTGAAAAACCAAAAAATCATATAAGTCAAAAATTTTTGCAAACAACTTACCGACTGCTCCCCATGCTGCGCCGGGTGGAAGTACTAGATCTGGATCTCCTCGGAAGTCCATCCCAGCATAGGGATAGTCGTCCACTGCGATGATCTGTTCTCCCCACCACAGGAAGAACTCATCGTCCCACGTGGTCCGGGGTACCTTGCTGCCCCCCAGTCTCTTCATCATGTCTGCCCAACGGGCAATTCTTGGGTCCCGCGGGCTGCTGATGGTCGAGATGACTCTGGGTCTCAAAGCTGGAACCCTCTCAAAGAAGAATGTTGTCAAAATGGTACCATAGCCAAAGTGTTTAGTTTTTACCTGGCGAATAGAGGTCAGCTGTTGTTTCATGTTCTGTAGCAGGGCTGTGCACCAATCGTAGACGTGAATCAAACACTCTACAACTATACTCATTTGCGTCCTGGACGCCTGATGTAGTGAGGCAGATCCTGCCACTCTGCCGATGGTGAAAAGGAAGATCTTCATGTGCAAATCCCTGATATCTCTAATTGCAATCTGCGTTCCAACCTTTTTGGAATTATCTACGCAATATAAGTGGACATAATCTTCCACAGTTAACCCTCCCAGGGGTTTTCAGTGAAGGTCTACTGGGTCTCCCCTCCTGGAGAGTCTAGTGATGAAATATATATCCTCCACTTCTATGTGTAGTGGCATTTGATCAATTATGAAGCAATCCTGATCTGGTTCCCAGTAATTTACGAGCATTTCAAGAAATCACACATTACTTTTCATATTGGGCATTTTAAAGAATTTCAACAATCCGCAATTTCAGAGGATGTTTTGCGCTGCGCGGTCCTGCATGACCTCTTGGTCTACTGCGCTATGCTCACGTTCCCTCCATGAGATGGTCATCCTGAGAAATTTCAATAAAATTTGCATTAGCCATGCTTTTTTGGTTACGGCCCTGCGCATACGCGGTTTTACCTGTACACAGTCGCGTGTATACGCGGGTTTCCTTCATTAAACCCGCGTATGCGCAGATACACAATTTTTAGCAAGGGTTTCTAAGAAAAAAATCACTTAATTTTAATTTTCAAACGGACAAAATGAATAAACAGGATGATTAAGGAGCCTACCTGAAGTTTCGCTGAATTCCGATGGTCGGTTGTTCCTGATTTGATGAAACAAGTTTTTAGCTCCAGAGCTCTTTTTCCAAATCAGCTATGCAATAATGAACCAAATGAGAGGTAATTTGTGTATTTATGGCTAAAAATTGAAATTTTTCGCAAAAAATTCCTTATGCTTATTTTTTCGATCTATCTTATGCTTTATAACACGATTGCTTGGAAGTGTCTAGTTTGGTATGTTTTTAGGTACATTTTGACGATTTTGAGACTTTTCCCGGTTTTGATCCATGATTTCCGACTCTTCACGGCAGGTATATGATCTTCACTGGCATATAGGTTAGGGAATCACTTTCCATTGCATCTTGCATACTAGCCTCCATACTGATCACTTGCCTTAGGGTCGATCCCATCAGGTCATGAGCATTACACCCATTTCACTCGCCGATTTTTAATCATGACTTGATGGTAGAGCCTTCCTTTACATGGGCTTCCTAGTTAGTTCCTCGCTATCACTTGTTGCCCATGCTGCTTTTTATGTAGGCTCAGGAGTCCTCTTTAGTCCCGCCATGTCTTTCGTGTTGAAGCTTCATTCTTCTCCTTCATCACTTATCTTTTTCTGGCTTATACCCTAGAGGCTCCCTGGTGTCGTTAAGTTGTATTATTGCATTGCATATTGGCTACTTGTTTATCCTGGCCTTTAGCCGGCTTCATTTGGACTCGATGTTTAAGCCAACTTTTGACCTTGAATTTCTGTACAAGTTAACCATTGCATGCACTTAGCTATCACGACTTGACACCCTTGTACCCATGGATGGAACGTTCCTCCGAGTATCACTGACCAGTTTTCGCCACCGTGCATTGAGCATAGGATTGTTCCAATCCCAGGAACTAGTGCATCTGCTTTCTTGATACTCGTTCTATCCATTGTACCATAGCATTCTTTTATTATTTTTCAGGCTTATTATATGAAAAAGACAAAAAAAAATCAAATATAACAAAAAGAGCGGGAACGGGATGTATCTTCGTTATTTTGATGGCAGTACAGAGTCAGTTTGTCGCCCTTGAACAAAGCACATATACTTATATATATTTCCTTCATTTGGGATGGTTCTAGTTTTGACCTAGGTTCAGCCTTTACCATGTTTCACTTGTTAGTTCTCCCCCGGTTGGTTATCTCTTCCAATCATATGGAGAGTTTGTTTTGCCTCCTGCAGGACAGACTTATACAGTGTCACTTTTTACTGCCATGGTCATCACAGAGTCGTGTTTTTGTTCAAGGGAAGTCTAGCCTGAGTCGGCCATTCTGCGGTGTCTCTTGACTCATTATTCAGTCGGCCTTCCCGGTCTTGTCAGCATCATGTTCTATCACATCAGATGTTTTGATCTTCTGCTCGTGCTGGTTTGAGAAGGTCTCCATTGACTTCTTTCCGGCGGGTTTGTCTCTTATCGACTACGACACATTGCTCTGAGAGCAAGCCTAGAGCCGCACCTTGGGCCTATTTCCATCATTGATAGGTGACCTCGTGCTCAGCATTCGATCATCATCATGGGTCTTTGACTGAGTGGTTTCCCCTGTGTTCGACGTCAGCACACATTATCACACTTGGGATTCGTGCAGTACCTTGATTTCCATTTGACCCTATCGGTGTATTTCTCGCCTCTGTGTCAGCTTTCATTATTGGTTGGTTCAGAGGGTTTCTTCCATGCGCTAGCTTCATCTTGTGCACGTCGGAAACGTACTTCGGTTTTTGGTTCCATCACTCTACTTCGTCCGATTCCTTCCAAATCTTGGCCTGCGGGTTACACTCGCACTGGACTGATGTGGGATGCCTTAATGCCTTCCTTCCAGTAGATCTTTTCCCATCGACTCTGACTCATTGCTCTGGGAATAAGGTCTAGAGTCTTTTTGTCAGTACCTTAGGGTTTGCAGTCATCAGTGGCAGACTCTTCGCTATCGACAGTGGGGATTCATCATTGGCTCCTGATTGGTAGATTCTTTCAAGTGTTCGACTTCAACTCATTCATTCACACTTGTCAGATTGTACTGGGGCACCTTGACACTCATTATCATTATCGGTGGGTTGTCTCGCGTTGGTTAACGGGAAACATCATTGCCCAGTAATCCAACGATTTCTCACATGGTCGACTTCAGCTCATTTATTCCCATTGTGTAGAATTGTGCCATAGTGATCGGTGAAGACCTCGGGTTGCATCAGCATGTTTCGGTTCACCTTTGACAGTCCTTTCAGTATCTGCCAGTGATGCCGTCCACCCTTATATGTTGCAGTTCAGCACAACATCATCTTATGTGTTGGTCCTCGAGTTGCGTGATTGTACCGTTTGATCCACATCTTATGATCCGGTACTTGGAGATTCAGTTACTTATTTGATCAGACATCCAGTTGCACCATCTTTGATCAGCTTTCTATATGTGATACTTGGACATTGATTCAGACTTGTATTTCCGGGCCATGCTCAGATGATTCATTGTGTACTTACAGTTTAGCTATACTTGTATACATGTTGGATCTATTTTAGTACTTTCCTTATGATGTATTTTTGACTGAGCATGGGTATGCCCGCCTCAGCATGAGTTGACTCTCTGGTTTCTTTCATTGGTTTTTGGCAGGCTGAAATCTGGTGAAGTCCTCTCTTGTCCTTGCGAAGTTCTTTTTATGTGCATAATACATTTCGGCCATCATGTACCCCTTCTGACCTCATATATTAGGGGGCATCTGTTATAGCATCATTTCTCACCTTGACATGATTCATGATTTCTTTATGGCTTTTGGGCACCCATTCCTACAGAATTGGACAAATTCACTTAAAAACAGTGAAAAATCCCCCATACGCAACTATGCCCGTACTTTTCCGCGTGTATACGTGAGTCCAGCTAGAATTTTCCGTGTATGCCATTAAAATGATTAAAAAATATATAAAAAATCCCTAATTTCACGCTGGGTCGATGGTTACTCAGGTATTTCAACCACCCCAGCCCGTGGCCAACTGTTTCCAACTGCTGAAACTACTTGGAGGGACTATAAAAATCCCTCATGTGTATGGCCTAAGGGAGAGAGAGAATTATTGATATTATACTCTGTTGGTATTCCCTATCCAAGTCTGATTCCCCGTGCCTCCTGCACTTTCCCAGTTCATTGTGGGAAACCCTTGTTTCCTTGAGATACACATCCCTTTATATGTTATCTCGTATGCACCAGTTTGGAAGGAGTCCTAGCGAGGCAAGGGCTGGACGGATCCGGACGACGGTCTGCGAAGGCCTTGGAAGGATCAGGTGATCTCTCCACTTGATTACTTTTGTACGTGCTATTTATAATACAGAAGTATCATGCTGTTCCCGAAATAAACGTGTTAGTGTATGCTTTTATGTATGAGAATATTTGTTATACAAGCATTCATTATGATTTATTTAATGTTTTATATGAATCTCACTGACACTTAGAGTAGATATATGCTGTACAACTTGTCCTTTGTGCTGGTTTCTTCTTGTATTTCAGGTTAAGAAGGAAGGACGGTTGCTGGGGGTTTGGACCCCACGTGGATCTACTTCAAACGTAGGACCAATGGGTAAATCTCTCATTATGCTCTATTTAGTTTTTCTGAACGTGCATGGTTCTGTGAGTCTCTGTTAAGTAGTACGCCCCTGCTCTGTGGAGGTTGTATCCCAACCAACCTCTAGGGTGTTAATTCCCCGAAACAAGAATATGTCTCCCTCTTCTTATTTATTCTTTTCTGTTTTAAAGGCTGCCTCCCTCGTACTTGGCTTCTTCTGTGGGAGCTGTTAGTATGAATTCTTTGTCGAAGCGTACGAAAAAGAACCACTTTAGCTACGCATAACTAATAGCCCTAACAACAATAATGGCTGCAAAACATCTTCAGATCTGCGATTAGTAGTTAAAGTGCTGCAACAAACAGATCTATAAATGGAAAGATATTAAGCAGTAAAGTAAAGAGTTTGCTCCATGCATCCAACAGACAAGACAAGAACATGATTTTTGAATGAATTTTTATATTACAGGGCACCTGGGAGGAAACAAGAAGGTGTATCCATATCTCCTCAATGGGATGGGTTCTTTGTAGTCCTCAGCACTTCAGATCTAAGCTTTCTCTCTCTTGTAGATGTAGAAAACCCAATGTAGAAGGTAGAGCTCAATGGGAGCAAAATGGCAGAAAAATGAGACCAACTGTATAGATCCAGAGTGATCTAGTATGCAACAAAGGTGAAGAATGAAGGGGAAAACCCTCCTATTTATAACAAAATATTGGGTCATTCTAGATCTTGGTGCATGATTAAAATAATGTTAACCAAATCTAGATCCACCTCTATGGAATATTTTATTATTATTTGTTGGAGGGAAAGGGACTTTGACTTGGGTCAAAATCCTTTGATTAGTGAAGAATAAATAAATAAATGATTTATTTATCCTTTTAAGGAAGTGGTTGAGATATAATCAAATAAATAATGATTTATTTAATTAATAGTGGTTGATTTGGTCATATTTAACAAGGAATATTATTTAAATAATTATTCCTAGAAAATAATAAGATAACTATGGGTGTATCTCATTAATTTCTCTGTTTTTGGGTTAAAAATGACTGGGAATAATAATTAAATTGTGGTTTAATTAATTATTCCTTTTGGGGTTTTCTTAATTAACATAGTGAAAGCAGTTTTACTTGGGGTAAAACTGGTCTTACATGGTGTACTTGGGTCCATCTAATAATAAAAGGTGAGATGACCAAAAAATGGTGTAACAGATTGCCCCCCAGCGTGCGAGTGTCAGGAGCAAATCGTATGACCGAAGTATGTTGTAAGAATACAATCACTAGACAGCAAAAAGGGATGTCAGAGAGAGAAATATGAGGTAGATAGTGTGCTAAAGGACTAGACCCTGAGGAGACGAGACTCGCAGGTGCAACAAGTCTCTTTTATGAGAGGGTACCTGTGCTGAAGGCGGCGGGGGAGGCATACCTATGCCCGCCATGACAAAGTACAAAAGAATAGTGTGTCCAGTAAACAAGGGACCGAACCATAGAGTACAGCTGGCATAATCAAGGGCCAGATAAAAATACAATGAAGAGTCTCACATACATGTTGTGCCTGGGATAACAGCCAGGACTAGTACAATAATATCTCAGTACATGAGATAAATACAACCCAAATGCCCCCTGTAAATGGGGAAGGGCTCACAAAATCCGACTGATACATGCAAATCATAGAGGTGCTGCAAGTGGCTAAGGCCAACATCATCAAAATCTGGAGCGGCATCAAAGGCTGCAATGAAGAGGTCCTCCGGGCATATGGGGGCTACCTACAGGGCCACCCCCTCATGAGGGCTGAGACATCTCACACACGCCCGGGAATCATCAGGAGCTGCTGCTGGGTCACTGGACTGTCCAGTATACGAATCTCGATCATGCTGAAAGGAGCTGGAGAAGCAATCAAGTCAGAGGGAAGCAAGGGATCCCCCTGCCTGATCCGAGGCACCGAACAAAAGTGGAAGCTGGAACCAAAGTACACCGCCCTCTAGACCTTGCTTCTAGAATAAATGTGCTGATGTCGACAGAAGGAGGTCTGCCGTAGGTGAGGCAATGAGAGATCCTCAACTAAGGCACGAGAGAAGAACAATAGAGCGACGGACAGACTGAAACTAATGATGATAGTGGAAATGGGAAGGATGGAGTGGCGAATGGATGACTTCCCTTGTTAGAGCATAAAGGGCATGAATGACATGGCAGCGACTGATACAATATCGGAAGGGACAGGGGACAGTGGGGCTGAAGGTCATAATGTGCGACGCAAGAGAGGGACCAAGCAATGAAGGATGGAGGGTTATAGTGGGGTGTAAAAGGACGCAGGATAGACTCCATGAATGCAATGATGACTCGACTTGGATGCTCTAAACAAGGGCGACTTTATAGTGCGGCCACACAGTAAAGGCCCCAATGGGGGGTCATGGAAGCATGAGTACAAGGCGGGCACTCATGACGAAAATTGACACGAACATGGACAAGTAAGGGAGCGATATGGTGCCCCAAGTACAAGTGGCGTAAGTGAGGAAATTCGATTTTAAGGAGTGGTGAAGTGACCCTTCGTGGAAAAAATGTGTCCGGGTGAAGTATCAAATCACCAAAAACTAACTAAAACCCATTTGAGAGCTCGGTGAGATCTATCCAGCGGTGCTGACGGTTCTTCGAACGGGGCTACGGTGTGGTCGCAGCAGTCGAAAGAAGAAACATGGGTTCTCTTTTAAGGAGGCAGTTTTCCCTCCAAAATCATTCATTTGCTATTGTTGTTGTGGTGAATGTGGAGAGGAGAGAAGACCCCAAATCTTGCGGCGAACGTAGCGGACAAACCGACCGTTGGATTCGAGATCTGTCAGTTGGAGGCGAGAGGCCTAACCTTGCTCTTGCATTTTGATGGATTACATTTGCAGTTGAGGGCCCAAATCCTCAGAACACTCTCCTTCAAATTTATGGCTCGTCGAACTTTTTAAAAATTACGACCCAGATTTATCAGGCAATAAGTGCGAATACCCTGGTCTAAAATGGCGTAAAACTAGACTGGAGATGAGGGGGCTTCAAAAGGTTTTTATGGCCGGAGTTGGATTTTGGTGGAAGAGAAATGAAAAAACAAAGATATCATTATCTCAGATAAATCTACAAAATGATGTAAGGGCCTAGCCATAATGAGTCAAACTTCCCAGGACCTAGGACATCATGGGCCTGGTCATATACTAGAACAAGGTCGCCTTCGCGAAAAGTGCGAGGTTGGACTTTTCGGTCATACTGAGCTTTGGTGCGTTTTTTGGCCGCTTCCATGGTTTGCAAGGCAACACGGCGGTCGTCGGAGGCACGCTCAAGCATGATAAGTCATTGTTCTAGCGGTGGGGTGTCAGGGAGAAGTTCAACGGCTAGTTGTAGAGAAGGAATTTCACACTCGATTGGTAAGACAACCTCCTCTCCCAAAACGAGGTGAGGAGGGTTATGGTTGGGGGGCAGAGGTGCCCCCAAGCATGGTGTGGTCATGCCAAAATGTATCTAGAAAAATGGGAATCTAAACACATTTTAATGATGTGGTGTGCCATTTGTTCTGGTTATGGTTATGCAGTTTGAGAAAGGAAATGGAGGATTACCGATCTCTTTTGGTACTGCATATAGGGATCAAATGGACTTTAAGTTTCCAAATTGGCATACCTGGTGTCACTATCCCAAAAGGAGGATTTGGAGATAATGAACTGATGCTCTCGTAGAAAAGCTATAGGTTGGTCAACAATAATGTCTAAGAGACTGGGTTGCTGATGTAAGATGAGGGAACGATAAGGGGTATTGTCCCGAGAGTGATCTGAAGTGATATGGGACTCTAGAGGTTCTTCTAAATGTGGAAGAATACTGGGTCCAGAGTCAACACGACCAGATACACTAGGAGAGTGGTGGAGAATGGCGTCTCGTGGTCCCTCAAATGTGGGTGCCCCCTTACCCAAACATTGGGTTTTGATGTAATGGCCACAAGGTGGATGTGGTGTCAACGCGTGGGTTCGATGTAAGGGGGAATAGATAAAGTCAGGGGTGGGAATTTCTTCCATAATGTCATCATCGTGATAGAAGATGGGGTGACTGGTGGAAGAAGAACCACCTGACATGGTGAAGTGGCCTGAATCATCATCATGAGAAGAGAGGTTCACATGCGCATCGTCACAATGGGTGACCGAAGAGCAAGTAGATAACGGATCTACCGATGTTGAGCCCAAGATGACCGCTGAAGGAAGGTCAAGTGAAACAACAGGGGAGGATTCAGATGGAACGTTCCCCAATGGTCTCATGGATGATGACAGGTACAAAATGGTGACTGAGGGCTCCGTTGGCTTAACAGCGGGAGGCGGAATGTGAATGTCCTCTGGTCCGATCGAAGCAGCCTTGAACTGGCGGTACAAGTCCAAGGAGGAACGGTACTCGTCAAGGCGGGGACAGAGGTGGGTGTAATGGCCGTGAAAATCGCACAAGGCACAAGGGTGGTTTGTGCGCAAGGGTTTGAGTTTTGGGAGGGAGTCGGGGATAGTGACATGTACTTCTGGGAGATCAGAGTCGGGGAATGTCTCGTTGACCAGAAGCTTGAGGTGGGGCAATTCAGGACACATGTGAGTGGCATGGCCGACGACATCACACAAAGCGCATCGAATGGCGGGCTTTGGTGGTCGTGGGGGGGTAAGGGATGTCGGGGGGGCCGGATCTTGATGGGTTGCCCCCTTTCGGGCTTTGCCTTTCTTCCCGGGAGCCGTCACAACAGGAGAAGGGTCCTGTGGAGGTGTTGGGGGCACAGTGGCTATGGAGGAAGCGAGGGGGACCGGTTGAACCGGTGTCAAAGCCATATAAGGTTTGGGGTGACCAGGGGGGGTGGCGGCTGGGGGGTCAAGGTACCAAACCGGAATACCCAAGGTCAAGTTAGGGAGAGAGAGGGTGGCCATGACGGGGACAGAATATACTCCGGGAGGGGGAGCCAGGAAGGGGATCTGTCCAGCAGGGTAGTGACCAGGGGGGACGGCTCCAAGATGGTTAAGGCCGGGGGGAACCGAGCCTGGAGGATAAAGAGGTTCGGGGATACCAGCTGTAGGGGGAGGGCCAGAAAGAGGAGGTCCGGCTGGCTGAGATGGATGGCTAGGAGCGGGTTGCGGAGGGCGGGGAGGAGGGTGCGGGCTAGCCGAGGCAGGCCGTTTATGGGCAGCCTGAGACGATTGCATCATGCAAACATTCGACAAGCCGGGGTCAGTAACAGGAGGGGGGGGAAGGTGAGGAAAAGTACCAAGCAGGGTGGAATCTTTATAGACGCCGGGGGAGACACTGGTCAAAGAATCGACGGTTTGCTTGTTGGCTACAGAAGAGATGGTCGTCTCGGAGGAGGTCTGAGACGGCGGCTCATGATAAGATAGCTGGTCGATGGTGACTATCTTCCCATTATGTGGGAAAGACATCTTGCGGAAAACCGCAGATGGGACAGCAGACATGGCATAGGTGTAGCTTCGCCCCAATAGAATGTTGTAGTCTAGAGGGGCGTCAATGACTTCGACGTCAACGCAAACGGTCTTACCGGCAAGGGTGATGAGCTACGAAAATTCAGGACAGGTCGGGGAGGCGTGACCGACACACGCTCGAAGGGTGATCGTGGAAAGGGGCCAGCTCGTGGGATCCGAGTTGCTTCCAAACCGGCGTACATCGCTACTGTGGATGCCCTCATCAATTACACACCGGACAGCGTTGGCGTTCCGGATTTTGACTGGGATTTGGAAAGCAACGGAAGGAGGAAGAGGAGGGTGGTCCGCTTGAGTGGCGTCGAAAACAATCATTTGGTCATCAGCAGGATCAACAGCGCCCACGGCAGATAGTAGAGCCTTCCGTTGGGAAGGGCACGACTGGAGGAGTTCCAGTGTGGAAATGGCAGCAGAGGATTGTGCCAAATCATCTACTATACTGTACGATTGGGCGGCTCGACCAGAAGCAGCATTTCGGCGTAATGGACCCTTTGGAATCTTTGGGTGAACCTCAACTTTGGGTTGAGGGATGTGTAAGGGGCCACCGGATGCTCAAAGAGGCTCGTAGAACTCGAAGATGAAGGCTCCCTGGGAGCGTACTTCGAGTGGGGAGGCTTGGGGTATCGGCGAGACCGAGTTTGAAGGTGAAGGTCGACGCGAGGGGGAAGGATCGTGAGCGCATCATAACAAGGATCTCAGTCGAGGAACCGTAAATGTGGACGAGGGGGGGGGCTACATGGTCGTTTCTGTTGAATCCTACATGGCTGTCGGGTGATTGGGTAGCCACGAATCCCTGTTGAGGGAAAGGATCAGTGAACACAGCTGGCTGGGTAGTGGCCACATTAGGAGGAGCGTGAGGGGAGGCGTGTTGTCCGCGCAATGTGGCTTGAGACTCCCACATCTGTCTTATCTGGGGTAAAAGAGGACAATCGTGAGTGTAGTGACCGTAAACACCGCAACACGAACAGGGTGGTTTCAGGCGAAGCGCGCCTGGTCCGCCCTCGGGGGCGGAATGCCCTGTGGCCGGTTGCTAGTGTTAGGAAGATTGATGAAATTGGGTCCCCTGCTACTCGGGGGCAGATGGGTTCCTCGTTGCCTCTCCGCCTTCTTTGAGAAGAAGGGGGATTAATCGCACCCCCGCCGGGATTAGTTGTGCCCCTGGAGGGGGTTGTATGTGCTGTTGCAAGTTGTGAGGAGGCAAGGGAGGCGGAAGCGCATATGCTGGAGGAGCTGGCGCACCAGGCTGTGGATAAAAGTAAGGGTTGGGTTGGGCGACATTGAGGTAAGCAGGAGGTTGGGCAAAAGGAGGAGGCATGCCGTATCCTGGATACATGTTGCCAGGAGGGGGAAGAGTGCTTGAGGTGCTGGCCCCTCCCTGAGGGAGACCATAGCTCATAGGAGGGTGAGCAGATGGGTGGGAAAGAGATCCAACAATACCGTCGGCGGAATGAGATGCCCCCGGGGCGTTAGCGCCACCGGGCCTGGGGATGTCAGGAAGAACGGTATAAACATAACCAGATTGAGCGTAGATCAGGTCATATTTTAAAGCTATTTGGAGGGCGGCTTCTTCAGACTGAGGAAAGTGAGAGGCGACATCTTTGCCGATGGGAGATGGGAGGGTGCGAAGGAACCAGTCCATGTAAACCCGATCTTCAAAGGGAGGGGCTCGACATAAGCTCCGTCTTCGTCGCCATTCCTGAACATGGGAAGAAAGGCGTGTGGAAGAGGATTGCTTAAATGAGGTCAAGAGCTCCGTACCAGTGTCGTATCGGAGAGGGAGCTGGAAGTACGACAAGAAGGCTTGGGCAAGAGTCTCGAACGTGGTATGGGAGGAAGTGGCCTGCTCGACATACCATTTAGAAGCTTCGCCGGTAAGCGTGCATTGGAACAACCGAAGACGGATGGAGTCATCGGTAATGGAGTTGGAGGAACACCACATGTGGAAAGACCGGACGTGATTGGTTGGGTCTTCGCCATTAAGGCCCTCGAACTTAGGGATATCGGAGGGTAGCTTGGTGGGCATAGCGGGCCAGGTAGTATTATGGTGAATGGGGTCGTTAATCAACTGATGGAAATCGGGGAGGTTGAGGCCTGCAATGTACGGCAGCACAGGGGTGGCCGGAGTAGTGGTTGTGACGGTTCCGCTAGAAGTAGGGCCGGCATTGGGGCCGGGAGAACCTGATCCAGACATGGTGAAGATAAAAGGGGGAGAACCGGAAGGAGAAGGGGGACCCGATGAATCAGGAGAGGAGTCGGAGTGCGGACTCGAAGGTGGACTGGCTCGACGACGGCGGTGCGGAGCAGGTCGATCAACCGGAAACTGAGGGTGAAGGCCAAGAAGTCTCCGGGAAAGGCGCCTTGGGGGCGCAATGATGACAGGAAGAAGGAAACCGACAGGGGCAAAAAGGGGACAGAATCAATTACGGTCAAGGGCAGAAAAGGTGCAGTGACAATTGATTTTAGAGTCTTTGCCGGGCGGTGTTAACCAG
>CM076570.1:1590959972-1591053584 GCA_034641835.2 Pinus albicaulis
AAGAAAGGGAAAAACTATGGAAACACACACAAACGAAGCTCAACAGATCTAGGGTCAAAGGGGACAGAGATCCGGAGGATAAAGCTGCAGATAAGGGGTGCAGATCACAGCCAAGAGACAGAGGCAAGGTGGCTGGAAAAAAAAGGGAAATCAGCAAAAAGCCGGGAGGGGCAAGGCAGAGGCCTTTAGGGGAGGTCCAAACAAAACGACAAGAGGTGATTTGAAAGGAAAAGAGGCTGATTTCGATGGATCTGGAAGTGAGGTTACAGATCTGGAAAAAGAAAGGGCTGAAGCTCTGAAACCGACGGCTGAAACAGCTGAAACTCTTCCAAAAAAAATGGAGGGTACTAAAGCCCTAAGGGGCTGGATTCCCACTTAGATGAGTAAAAACAGATCAGATCTTGGTCAAGGCGGGCTGAGACAGAGGCTGGAAAACCCTGGCAGAGGCTGCAGCAGAACCCAGAAAAATTACAGAAAAAATGCTGGAAAAAAGGCAGGTCGCAGGTTCTGACCTGATCTGAGTTGAGGTCGCAGGAAACAGGCCAAAAGGTGCGTCCAGGTCGCAGGTTTGGGGCCAAAAGGTGCGACCCCCCCGTTCCGGCTGTTTCGGCGGCAGATTTTCTGAAAAATTGCCGTCTCAGGTGCGGCTGGTGTCGCTTACCTGCGCAATAGGGCCAGAAACACACGGAAGTTAGAAATTTTAGGTTTTTAGGGTTTTATGAGAGAAAAATGACATGAAAAGAGAAAAACTAAGCAGCTAAAAAAGAAGCCCTAGGGCCTGAAGTAGCTGGATATGCAGGAATAGGAAAAACGACAGCGGCCGTAATTTAAAACCCGTGTGGAGTCGCCATTTGTTAGTATGAATTCTTTGTCGAAGCGTACGAAAAAGAACCACTTTAGCTACGCATAACTAATAGCCCTAACAACAATAATGGCTGCAAAACATCTTCAGATCTGCAATTAGTAGTTAAAGTGCCGCAACAAACAGATCTATAAATGGAAAGACATTAAGCAGTAAAGTAAAGAGTTTGCTCCATGCATCCAACAGACAAGACAAGAACACGATTTTTGAATGAATTTTTATATTACAGGGCACCTGGGAGGAAACAAGAAGGTGTATCCAGATCTCCTCAATGGGATGGGTTCTTTGTAGTCCTCAGCACTTCAGATCTAAGCTTTCTCTCTCTTGTAGATGTAGAAAACCCAATGTAGAAGGTAGAGCTCAATGGGAGAAACAATGGCAGAAAATGAGACCGAGTGTATAGATCCAGAGTGATCTAGTATGCAACAAAAGGTGAAGAATGAAGGGGAAAACCCTCCTATTTATAACAAAATATTGGGTCATTCTAGATCTTTGTGCATGATTAAAATAATGTTAACCAAATCTAGATCCACCTCTATGGAATATTTTATTATTATTTGTTGGAGGGAAAGGGTGTTTGACTTGGGTCAAATCCCTTGATTAGTGAAAAATAAATAAATAAATGATTTATTTATCTTTTTAAGGAAGTGGTTGGGATATAATCAAATAAATAATGATTTATTTGATTAATGGGGGTTGATTTGGTCATATTTAACAAGGAATATTATTTAAATAATTATTCCTAGAAAATAATAAGATAACTATGGGTTTATCTCATTAATTTCTTTGTTTTTGGGTTAAACATGACTGGGAATAATAATTAAATTGTGGTTTAATTAATTATTCCTTTTGGGGTTTTCTTAATTAACATAGTGAAAGCAGTTTTACTTGGGGTAAAACTGGTCTTACATGGTGTACTTGGGTCCATCTAATAATAAAAGGTGAGATGACCAAAAAATGGTGTAACAGGAGCCTCATCTCATATGATGTTAGCTATTTATTCTTCTGTGGGAGCCTCATCTCATATTTGTTCATGGTTAAGGTCTCCCAATTAGCTATTTATTCTATTGCAGACACCTTGGGATTAAACCTAGATGGAAGAGATCTTAGAATCTTTTGCACAATTATACTTTCTGACATGGTTTCTCCAAGAGCTTTCATATTGTTAACAATTTCTGCAACTTTTAGGAAAAAACTGGTAATGTCTTCATCATCATTCATTTTTAAGTTCTCAAATTGGGCTCTATAAACTTGAAGTTTGGTAGTATTTACTTTCTTGTCCCCCTCATGGATGTTCTCCAGAGTATCCCACATTTCTTTGGCAGTGTATTTGTGCATTAATTTAATAAAATCTGCTTCAAACAATCTATTAAGGATGGCATTCATGGCTTTTGCATTAGCCACAAAATCTTGTTTTGTTTCTTTCTCTGTGTCAGTTTCCTTTGGGGCATATCCTAATTCCACAGCAACCCAGACTTCTATTCCTAGAGACATTATGTATTTCCTCATTCTGATTTTCTAGAAAGCATAATTTTCACCAGTGAAGAAAGGAGCTTTATTGGTTGAGCATCCTTCTTTACTAGCCATCTTGGGAACCTAGGATCTCCTTTCAGTTGTTAGACTTTTACAAAGGAAACCGCTCTGATACAAATCGTTGAACCTTTAGTTAAAATAAGGGGGGGGGGGTGAATCAGTTTAACACATTCATGAACTTTTAAAAATTTTCATTAAACTTATTAACACCTTCATTTCATATCCAACTTAATAGGTGAGTAATTTTAGAATGTGAGCAACAAGAATTAATATAAAATAACAGTAGACTTAATATGAGAGCAGCGGGTATTAAGCAGATGATATAAATCAGATCAACACATAAATATCATGCACAAAGACACTAGATATAAGTGGAAACCCATAAAAGGAGAAAACCACATATTATTATTATTGTGATGCAAAGGCAAGCTCCAACTCCCTCTCACCACTGTTTTTATGCAGGCACCAACCTACAGGAGGATCCAACCTCAATTCTGCAAGCTACAACTTGCAAGGAAGCACCAACTCCCTTCAATTTTCTGCAGGCACCAACCTACAGGAGTCTCCAACCTTAGTCAGCTACAACTGACATCTATCAAGCTGCAACTTGATAGGGAAGCTCCAACTTCCTTAATTTATCAAACTGAATGTTTGCTGATTTACCTCAGATATCATCTCTGTTCTGTAGCATCTCTTTCTGCTCTTCTTTTCTTAATCCTCTCTTCCTCACTCTTCTATACTCTGCATTCTCTATATTTTCTCTCTCCAACCTCTCTATGCATATCCAATTGATATTATTTATAGAGTTCCTCACATGACTGTTTGTATTTCACAAAGAATTTGGAGTGAATAGTCATGAATCTTTGGCTTCTGTCTTATCATTCCTTTTATCTGTTTATTCAATAAATATAAATGTAGGTATCAATTTAACATTTCAGTGGGATATTTTTTCTCTTCCGGAGACTTTCCAATGCATCACAACAATATAAATCAATCAAAAAACATTTACATTCAATTACAATAAAAATTCCAGCTCACTCATTCAACCTCTTGGCTAGCTGCGCATTTGTATTTTATTTGACTGTGTCTGTCTTTTTTGTGACTATGTTTTATCTCTTTTCTGCTCTGTTTGTTCTTCTGTCCTTTGCTGTGGTGTAACTGATACCTTTAAATCTAGGCATATTCCAACCTTTTACACACAACAAGTGTCTTGTTGATGTGATGAGTTCCGCAAGCGGAACAGACATACATCGAAATCGCTTTATATTAATAATCACCCTCCACCTTAAGCCGAGACCCATGGGTCCATAGACCACTCGACATATTTCAATACAATCGCTACAACGTTTTATAACAACGCCTTTTATATATATACAAATAGATCTCGTAGTTTCAATTCTCGGTGAACTTATATAAAGTTTTAACATATAAATTTCCATTTCCACATAATATATGTTGGTCCATATAACAAACCAAAAATTCTTACTTTTCTATGGAACCTTCAAATAACTCTTGGCGTAAATGATAAAACCTGTTTCAACATAAAAAACCTTTCGGGCCCACCTGACACGTTTTCCGATGTGATATACTACTCCTCCAGCGATTTCCGATTCCAATTGATCTGATGCGATGCGATTAATCACAAATTCTATTTTCATGTGCTGACACCCTGTATTAACTCTGATTGTGATTAATTTGCGGACCGGACTATATTTTATATGATGGAGTTTATATGACTATCGCGTCCGGCTTTGCCAATCGCAATCGCAACTTCCTTTTTGCATGTTCCAATCCCTTTATATTCTCCGATGTGATAAGTCAATATTCACTTAAACATGCCGATGCAATTAGAACTGGAACTCAAACATTTTTTAGTCATATTTTATAATCCCATCGAGTTCGGGCTTCCAATCGCAATCACAACTCTTTTTTGTATACATATTCTGCTTCACAGTTTTTCTCCGATGTGATTGGGAAAGGGTCCCACCATATAAGGTACTTTGGTTCTAATAATAAAGCGCTCCATATCATTTAATATTATGCTTTGAACCTTTGTTCATAAGGTGCAATATATGTAATGCGCTGTATATATATACTCATACGTGGGTAACGATTCCTGGAATGAGATTTGTATATATATACTTTGTTACTTTGGGTTATACGATTCCCGAAATTTGTTTGAGTATCCTTCCAGCTAGGGTAATGATTCTCGGAATAAGGTTTATATATATATATATATATATATATATATATATATATATATATATATACTTTCCACTTGGGGTAAGCGATTCCTGGAATTGGGTTTATGTATCCTCCAGCTGGGGTAGCGATTCACGGAATTTTCTGCTCTGCCTCTGCCTCTACCTCTGATAACCTGCTGTGATAACGGCTCTTCCTCTGCCTTTACCTCTGATATAACAGCTCTGCCTCTAAATTTGCTGCCTCTGCCTCTGCCTTAGCTGCTATTGCTGCTCGACCTCTGCCTCTGTCTTCGCTGTACATATTACCTATTGCTGTTATTTTCCTATCTTTGCATCTGTCTTTGTCTTTGCTGCCTCCATTGCCATCAATGACAATATTTCCAACAGTGTAAATAATGAAAAATGGAGTTTTCAAGCAGTATTTCTCTTAGTAAAAAGTAGGTCCTTGAGGGCTTTAGTGGAACAATAGTGAAGACTAACACCAAGGATAAAGGACATCATAAGACTTCAAGAACTCACAATTTGGAAATGAATTGTTTCTTGAAGGCTAAAGAAGATTTAGCCACCATTTTGTATGACAAATTTTTATAGGTGGCTAACACAACCCTCTACAACATCCTATTGTAGATGTAGAACATACCCCGTTGGTAGATGTAGACTTCAAAATAACATACCGTGTGACATAATTTAACCTCTTTGAACTCCACTGTTGGAGTCAAGAGAAATTTTTGGACCAATCAGATGATGTGTGTAGTTGGGAATCAAATTTCCCTAAGTATGTTGTCCCTCATCAATGCCTAGAAGCTATCATATTATGCCAATCCTATTATTCTTCAGATCAAAGAGCCATTACCAATTCTAAAAAAGAAATATTGTTTACCATAACAACTGAATCTATAAACCAAATGTTTCAATTACAGCCTGAGCCTAATGTAGTCCCTTTATCTATTGAAGCTCTCACAAAGCTTTACATAGAGATAGATTTTTCCAAGAGATTTAAAAATATTTCAAACATTCATGCCCTCCTATGTGGAAATTCCAAAGCTATATCCTCCATATTCCTCTTCTAAATTCCCAAAAATAACCAGACACATTATTTATATGCTATCTTTTATCCTTGGATATTTCACAGATGAGCATACTGATGCATCAGTACTTGGTTTTTTATCCACTTTTGTACCTGGCCAGCCTCCTAAAGTTATCTTTGACTTTTCCCAGTATGTTGCTAACAAAATCCATGAAAAAATTGTCAAATTACCTTTTAAATTTGTCTTTAGGTATACTTCATTTCTTTTCCACATGTTCCTTTATTTTTAGTCAGACAAGTTTCCAATAACTCTTCAGAAATTTGATGTGGAAGGAAATCCACTATCTATTATATTCTGGACCTCATTGATCAGAAAGGATTCAAATGAGTTTACTTATGCAGACTTTACAGATTGTTTCATCCATCCATTGGTCAATCTACTAAATAACAGTGTTCAGCCCAGGATCAGCAATGAAATCAATAAATTCTTACAATTGTGTGAACAGAGGAATATAGGTGATTGGTATTTATACCAAAATCACACAGAAATCAGAGTTTATGGGTAAAACCTTATTCCTTATAAGTTGCAAAAATATTTACCTATGAGGTTGTTTTCTTTAGAGTATATAAGATAGATTTTGAATTCAGATTCTGTAAATTTTCTGGCTGCAAAGGAAAAAAACCAATTTAAATTGAAAAATCAAGTGGGTCCTGTTGGGGTCCTGTGATTTGGTAGATTGGCATACCAAATGACAAGGCAACATCAGAACCACTTTGGAATCCTAGGATCTAGCCTTCCTAGATTGAGAGAGGGATCTATTTTTATGTGTGTTAGAATGATATGCTTTTAAAGCTTATGATATGATATTAGGCTAGTTATGAAGTACAAGGGATTTGTTTGTTTTTGGTTGGGAATCATTAAATGAGAAGGTCATGTGAAGTGAAGGAGGAAATAAGTGGAAGGATGTTTCAGCATGGGAAGATAGGTAAAAAAACAGTGCTAAACCATTGGGCTATGGAGTCATAAAAGGGTTTACTTGCACAACAACTATTCAAGGGTTTTCATAGGGCAAGTAATCTATATCAGAAGATATTTTAAGTTGAGTTGATGGTATGAAACATTAAGATGTGTGGTGAAAGAAGAAAAAATGTAAGCCTAACAAAGGGCAGCCTAATATCAGGTAAGGGATTTTGACCTAGCCTGCTTTTGGCATGCTCTCAAGGGTAGAAAACATTTAAGAAAACAAAGGGCAGTCTAAGATCAGGTAAGGACTTTTAACCTATCCTACTTTCGGCAAACTCTCAAGGGAAAACATTTAAGATAAACATAAAAAGTAGCCTAAGATCAAGTAAGGACTTTTAAACTATCTTGCTTTCAACATACTCTTAAGGGAAATCTTCAAAACAGCTGTTTAAGACTAAACAAGGGACAGGGCTAACCATAAACTTCCTTGATTAGGACTCTACTTAGCATGCGGTGAAAAGATCATTCAAGAACAAAATCTCAAGTTCTACTCAGCAAGAAATGGGCTCACCAACATTCCTTGACTGGCTATACTCTATTGATTCATTCTCAAACACAAATTTAGAAGAAAACATAAAGATAAAGCTTATCAGTCAGAATTAGGGTACTTTTAGAAGTAAATCCTAATCTAAGGAGAAACAATTACAGTAAGAATAACATCACCAATGATTTAGATCTGGATCCAGTGAATCTGCTTGTCTATTTGATGTCCAAGACCAGTTACATACTTTGAGTCCAATAGCTTTCTACAGTCCAATACTTCTCTTCCCAGCCTACTATATTACAACTACTCAGCAACTCTTACTCAATAACAGTTCAAAAATTAACAATTTTCCAACCCTTTACAATGAATCTTCAATGAGTACTTATAGGTGAATGAGGAAGAGAAGTGGAGTAAATGGTCTCAATGCATCAATTAAGACAGAGTGGGGGTCCTTTCGAATGCCCATTCTGATTAATGACTGTTGCATTAACTGATTGTACCATTTTAGTAGTTTTTTCCTGTCTTTGGGGCATATCTGGTAGTCTGGTAATAACTCCAAAGTGTGTTCTTTGAAGATAACTGTGGCCGAACTAATATGTTTGACCTATGAGACAAGTAACTGTCACATTTCGGTTCTGAGGCCTCCCATGACTGTGCAATAACTACTCTGACAATCTAAAAGAGGTTCTGTCATTAGGATGGCTATCAAGGTGTCTTTGAAAAGTAAATTAGACTACAGGTGTCCTTTTTGGATTGGAAATTAAGGTAGTCTTTTGCTGATTTGTCATGCTTTGTGGCTTTAAACAATGATTTTGGCTTTGATTTGTGCTTTATGCTTCATTAGGCCTTCTCGGATCATCGTTGGTATTCATATTATGTCTTTATCTTTTAAACCGTGGGTTAAGCCTTTGATATTCATACTTTGCACTTAATCCCTTTTAACTTTAATTCTTCTGATCTCTATCTTCACTGTCGGCTGCACAGGTGGCTTGCTGGTGTCCTGGAGGGCTCTACTACTCAACCAGTGTTCATGGGACACTGATAAAACAATGATAATGAGATCCCGTGAATACCTTTTTTGCATTTTTTCGGCCTTAGGATCATCATCCTTGGCTTTTTCCACTGGTATATGGATGTGGGAGGGCCTACAACTTAAGACCGCCATTAAAACCTGTAACTAAACAATAAACGATTATAAAATCCTGCACGTTTTGGTTTCAACTACTTCAGAGGATCGGGAGAGGCGGAGGAGTGTTTGCAGAGAAAGGAAGAATGCAGCGGAGGTGGAAAAACCCATGGTGGAAGGTAGAACCAGGGTTTAAATTGAATTATGGCACGAAGTGATGATGAGCGGTTTTGCAGAAACCTGGAGGTGGTTTTCGTGCTAGGTTTAGGCAGTAAATGGTTTGGGACCGGTTGAACGCGATACGGTCTGATGGCTGAAGTGTGTCTCTTTAAAACCACCCATTTCACTGTTGGAAATATGATGCAGAGTGTTGTCCTTGATGGCAACCCACTAAATGAAGATGAAGACATGTGACAGTGGATATGTGTTGTCCTTGATGGCAATACACCTGATGAAGTTATTCTTGACTTGATGGACTTGGTAAACGATGTAAATCTGATCATGTATGATGTTTGTTAGCAATATGATGCTGAGTGTTGTCCTTGAATGTCAATCCTCTTAATGAAGATAATGGCAACTTACTTGATGAAGTTGCGCTTGGTAGAATATGTTCTTGATGAAGTAAATCTAATGTATCTCACGGTGTGTACGGAAGAAGGGAGTGAAGAAAGTGACATGTGGCTAAATCTTGATGAAAAGTATGTCTCTCTTGGTATACGCGTATTGGCCTAGGGTAAGTCGCGTATGCACGCGGAAAAGGACGTGCCAAGTCGCGTATGGGCTAAAGCGCTTCAAAAGTGCAAAACCAAGGGTAACCACCATGGTATTGACCCATGGTATTGGGTAATGATCCGCCTAATTGACCCCGTCCAGGTAGTTTTGGGCTCATGGTATTGTTGTGGCTCATGGTATTGAAAAAGGGGCTCATGGTATTGAAAAAGGGAAAACCTATATAAGGAGAAGAATTTCATTGTGCATATCATGAGTGTGGGAGCAAGATGTCTGAGCTTGAATGAATACTTCTCTCTGAAGTATATCTGAATGGAAAGGGTTACACTTGAATGATAAATCTGAATGTATGATGCACCAATGATGAAGAAGGGGATCTAGATATGAATTGCTCTTGTATTTGCTAGATCTGATTATGGAAGGCTTAGATCTGTGATGAGGCGAGCATCTAGGCGAACATCTGTCTGAAGCAAAAGGGTAGATCTGAACTGAATATCTGATCGGCAGAAATCTTCACCTTCTATTGAAGATCTCACAGCTACTTCATGGAGGAAAAGCGGCTCAAACTTGTGAGAAAAGCGCGTATATGCGATAAAATACTCTATAGGTATATTTGGTTTATTGGACGGGCAGCATTATATACGCGGCTTCAGCGAAGAGAAAGCGTGTATGCGCAATAAAATATACACTGAGGTATACGCTGGTTTGTGTGGACGGAAGCGCGTATATACGCGACATCAGTGAAGTAAAAGCGCGTATGCAAACTAGGGTTTGCTGAAGCAAGGGGTATGAAATATCTGATCTGTTCTGCTATCTGATCTGTGTTGATATGTATCTGTTGATGATGTATGTTTGTGCTTAAAAGTATGGAAAGGTTCGGTCTGGAAATATGATGAATTGTGGCCTACAAGTTGTGTTCTATTGAAGTGGTTGGATCCAGTGTGAAAATTGATGAAACGTGGTGGGTGATCTTTTGAAGGTTGTAGCGCCTTGGTGAGTTCAGCTCCCTTCCCAGGTGAGGCGGTAGCGAGATGGGGTAGTAGCTCCCTTTCCGGGAGAGGCGGGTAAGCGAGTCGGGGTTGGGCTCCTTAGGAGGCGGTGAGCAGCGCAGTCCAGGTGCACAACAAGGTAGGGGAGTCTAGCATGACACATATGTTGTAAGATGTTTTCTGTTGTAAGATGTTTTCTCTATAATAAAATATTGAAGGCTGAGCAACTGCAGCGGTGGTTTTCTCCCGACTTGGGTTTCCACCTAAAAATCCTGGTGTTCATGTGTGATGCTCTGTGTGATGGTTTATTCTGTTCTTACTGCACATGTTTACTGTTTATAGAACATCTAATGAATGAATGATGGAATGATATAAGTGAAGAACTAATGGCATAATTAGATCTCTGTGTATACGCGAGTTTTATGAAGGATATCCGCGTGTATACGCTACTTGGCTTCATCAAAGTAGCGTATGGGTTTTAAGGAATGAAAAAGTAAAAAGTTTTGAATATGCAGTAAATACTGATTCACCCCCCCCCTCTCAGTATTTTTCCCAACAATTGGTATCAGAGGAGGTTCTTCTGCAGAAGCTTGATCGCTTGAAGGAGATCCGTCGCAATGGGAAGTATACATACAAAAGCTTTGCTGAATTTTGGTGCAAAAGTATGGGCTCTCATGAAAGAATGTGAAAAAGAAAAGGGTACCTTTGTGGATTCTCTAGAAGACAATAATCTTCTTGAAGAAAACATTCAACTCAAAGTAAGCCTAGAAGAAAAGAACATAATCATTGAGACTTTTAAAAATCAGCTTGAAGCAAGAGAAAAACGCATGGAGGATGTAGAATGTGAAGTAGTAAGTCTAAGGAAGGATAATGAGAAATTGAATTCTCTCAATCTCAGATTTGCTAAAAGTTCAGAAACCTTGGATGAGATTATCAAGGTACAACGGTCTCCCTTTATAAAAACAGGTCTTGGATATACTAGGGAATCTTCTCAGACATCAGCACCAAATTCTCTAAAAGCAGCCACTGCTGGTTCTCTACATTCAGCCACTCAGCAAGAGAACAAAGGATCTTTACAGGTAAAGAAAGATCACCTCAATTCAAGAAACACTAACAGGGAGATCTTTCAAAATGGCTACAACCAACAGGTAAAGTCTAATAGAAGATTTCATGATCACATAAATTTCTACTTCAATGGTCAATGTTTCACATGTCACAACTTTGGTCATAAAGCTATTCAATGTGTTGCATATAAAACCATCATGACCAGAGAAGCAAGAAAGATAAGGATGAATGATGAACCAAAGAAGAACACCTATAACAATTTTTCTCCTCTTCAAAATGAAGTTGAATGTACTTATTGCAATAACTTTGGTCATGAAGAATTTGAATGCAGGAGCAAGGTCCAGCCAAAAGAGCATGTTCCCTCAAGCTCTAAAGTGTGGAAAAAGAAAGAATTACCGGTTGAAAATTGTGGGATAGCGTTATTTGCAGAGGGTGAAGAGAATCAATGGTATATTGATAGCGGGTGTTCAAGACACATGACAGGTGACAAAAGCAAACTTCATACTTATAATGCTCTAGAGAAGGAAAAGAAAGTTACTTTGGAAATGATACTCCTGCTGTTATTAAAGGAAAAGGGTCAGTATTTCTAAAAGAAAAGGTGAAGGCTAAAGATGTCATGTATGTGGATGGATTAAGGCATAACCTATTGAGTGTTAGTCAAATGTGTGATCAAGGAGCAGAAGTGGTCTTCAGTTCCAAAGAATGTGTAGTTCGTGATCTTGATACAGGTAAAATCATTATAAAAGGAAAAAGAAATCCAAGCAACCTGTATGTACTCAACGGCATAGAACAATGTTACTTAAGCAAATCTTCAGAAAATTGGCTATGGCATCGAAGACTGGGACATCTGAGTTTCTCTCAAATCAACAAAGCAAGCAAACTTCAAGTTGTTCGTGATATTCCCAAGATCAATCTTCCAGAAAGTACCATATGCAAATCTTGTCAATTTGGTAAGCAGACCAGAGTCCGATTTAATGCCAAAGAAGGTTCATCAAGTAAACCACTTGAACTCATTCATACTGACATTTGTGGACCTATGAGGAAAAAGTCATTACGTGGGGAAGAATACTATATCCTATTTATTTATGACTACTCCAGAATGTGTGAGATCGCGTTTATTAAACACAAAGATGAAGCCTTTGAAAAATTTCAGAAGTTCAAAGCACTGGTAGAAAATGAATTGGATTCAAAAATCAAGTGTCTTAGATCTGATCGAGGAGGAGAATATTCATCAAATGAATTCTTTGAATTTTGTGAACAACATGGCATTAAAAGACGGTTCTCTGTAGCAGGCACTCCACAACAAAATGGTGTAGCAGAAATAATGAATAGAACAATTGTTCAAATGGCCAGAGCTATGCTTGCTGACTCTAATGTTCCTAACATGTTCTGGAGTGAAGCAGCACGTGCAGCAGTTAACATTCTCAACAAGGCTCATGTCCAGGTAAACAGTGATAAAACTCCATATGAACTCTGGTATGGCAAATCTCCCATTGTAAAGCATTTTAAAGTTTTTGGAAGTAGATGCTTTATCAAAAATAATGATGAAAAACTTGGCAAGTTTGACCCTAGATCAGATGAAGGGATACTTCTTGGCTACACATCTTCAAGCAAAGCATTCACATGTTACAATAAGAGGCTTCAAAAGGTTGTTGAATGTATTGATGTTGTTATTGACGAGTCTCCTGTAGCTCCTAAAGAAGAAAAACAAACAAGAGAAGAAGATGATGATGACATATGGCCTTCTACATCAGATGGAAATGATATAGACAGTGAATCAAATGAAGAACTTGAAAATGATCTATCTGAAAAAGCTCCATCCAGATACGTTCAAAAGAATCATCCTGAATCTCAAATTTTGGGAGACAAGGAATCAGGTGTTCGAACAAGGAGAACTCTTGCGGGATCTTCTAGTAATTTGGCACTTCTATCCACAATTGAACCACACAATGTCAATGAAGCTAGCAAATATGAATGTTGGAATAATGCCATGGATGAAGAAATTGAGCAAATTGAAAAGAATGACACTTAGGATTTGGTACCAAGACCTCATGATAAAAATGTCATTGGAACTAAATGGATCTTCAAGAACAAGTTAAATGAGAATGGAGATGTTGTAAGAAACAAAGCTAGACTGGTCTTCAAAGGGTATACTCAACAAGAAGGTATAGACTTTGAAGAAACTTTTGCTCCTGTAGCTAGACTTGAAGCCATAAGAATGTTTCTTGCTTTCTCAAGCTATCAACGAATCAAAGTTTATCAAATGGATGTTAACTCTGCTTTTCTTAATGGTGATCTAGAAGAAGAAGTATACATAGAACAACCGGAAGGATTCATTTTTGGAAATGATGCAAATCTTGTTTGTAGACTTAAAAAGGCTCTGTATGGACTCAAACAAGCTCCAAGGTCTTGGTATTATCGTCTTGACAAATATCTTCATCAAAAAGGATTTTCAAAGGGGTTTGCTGATAGCAACTTATACACAAAAGTTGAAAATGATAAACTATTGATTGTAGTTGTATATGTTGATGATATCATTTTTGGGAGTAACGAAGAATCTATGAGTCAAAAATTTGCTTCTGTCATGCAGCAAGAATTTGAAATGTCTTTACTTGAGGAACTAACATTTTTTCTTGGCTTGCAAGTGCATCAATCTACAGATGGTATATTTCTATCACAAGCAAAATATCTTAAGCAAATTCTGAAGAAGTATGGCATGGAAGAATGCAAACCTGTAAGTACACCAATGATAACTGGATGCAGTCTCAGTTCTAATGATGATTCTCCCACTGTGAATCAACCAGAATACAGATCGATGATTGGAAGTATACTTTATCTCACTGGGACCAGACCAGACATTATGCATGCTGTTGGGATTGTTGGACGATTCCAAGCTAATCCAAAAGAGTCTCACCTTCAGGCTGTCAAAAGGATATTAAAATATCTACAAGGAACTCAAGACTTTGGTCTATGGTATCCAAAGGATGCTGATCTTACTCTTCATGCTTACACTGATGCAGATTGGGCTGGAAGTGTTCATGATCGGAAAAGCACTAGTGGTGGTGCATTTTACATGGGGCCCCGGTTAGTATCTTGGTTCAGCAAGAAGCAAAATTCTATTGCCTTATCAACAGCTGAAGCAGAGTATGTAGCTGCCGCATCTTGTTGCGCTCAACTCCTATGGATGATGCAAACCTTGCAAGATTTTCAAATCAAATGTGAAACTCCTATCTCCATTATGTGTGATAATACAAGTGCCATCAGTATCTCAAAGAATCCTGTTATGCATTCGAAGACCAAGCACATTCCCATCAAATATCATTTCCTACGTGAACAAGTGCTTGAGAAAAAAGTGAAGTTGGAGTATGTTACCTCCAAAGAACAAGTTGCTGATATCTTTACCAAACCTCTGCCCAGGGAAGCGTTCGAGTATCTAAGACAGAAGCTGGGAGTGTTCTCTGCCAGTCAAAAGAAAAATCTGCATAAATTTTAGAAGATGGCTTGGGATACGCGGGTTTCCTGAAACACAGTCGCGTATGTACGCGAGTTCCTGCACATAAAACCGCGTATGTTTGGTTGCTGACAATTTTTGGTTGGTTCAGCGCTCTTCAACACAGCTACAGTGCTGTTTGGTATCTCTAATACTGATTGGTATCTCTGGTGGTGTTCCAGTTCTCATAATTCTACTTCTCATGTTTGATAAAGATGCCTTGATGATTTGTTGGTGAAAGTGTTCAGGATGCACAAAGTAAGGGGGAGCCTTAGTCATATGAAAAGAATGCATGGATGCACAGATTTAGGGGGAGCATTAGCGTTGCTGAGTATAATGCATTGTTGGCATTATGTTGGTTCTGAAATATGTTCTCATGCTTGAGGACTTTCTGGTGTTGGTCTTAAATGGTCATTTTTGTAATTTGAGACTCATGATGTAAAATTTGTAATATTCAGTCATATAAGGACTTGTCAATTTTGTAAACCCACTTGGTTGGGTAGCTGAGTCAAATTTTGTAAACCCACTTGGTTGGGTAGCTGAGTCAAATTTGTAAACCCACTTGGTTGGGTAGTTGAGTCTCATATGTAAATCCACTTGGTTGGATATGTGATGTAAGTATGAGTCTTTGGTGATAGGAAGAGTCATGTAATTTATTGAAAAATATGTTTGAAGATTCAGCATGATCTTAG
Organism: Pinus albicaulis; assembly: GCA_034641835.2. NCBI lineage: Eukaryota > Viridiplantae > Streptophyta > Pinopsida > Pinales > Pinaceae > Pinus > Pinus albicaulis. Next base: position 1,590,975,198 of record CM076570.1, read on the forward strand.
GGGGAGCTTGGACACTTCAGCACATATCAGATCTGCAGAATGTTTCTTCCACATGAGGAGAAAAAGGGGGTGAGTGCGTTGTTTTTTATCCGCCCTTTGCCCTTGATGTCAAAGGGGGAGAGTGACATGGTGTTTGAATGAAGAGAAGATAATGATGTCAAATATTTGGGAGAGTGACATATTTGGGAGAGTGACATGGTACCTATCTGCTGTGGTAACCAAACACCATCGTGGTTGCCATCAAGTCCAAAGGGGGAGATTGTTGGAAATATGATGCAGAGTGTTGTCCTTGATGGCAACCCACTAAATGAAGATGAAGACATGTGACAGTGGATATGTGTTGTCCTTGATGGCAATACACCTGATGAATTTATTCTTGACTTGATGGACTTGGTAAACGATGTAAATCTGATCATGTATGATGTTTGTTAGCAATATGATGCTGAGTGTTGTCCTTGAATGTCAATCCTCTTAATGAAGATAATGGCAACTTACTTGATGAAGTTGCGCTTGGTAGAATATGTTCTTGATGAAGTAAATCTAATGTATCTACAGTGTGTACAGAAGGCAGTGAAGAAAAGAAGTCAGCATGTGCTAAATCTTGATGAAAAGAGTATGTCTCTTGGTATACGCGGATTGGCCTAGGGGAAGTCGCGTATGCACGCGGAAAAGAACGTGCCAAGTCGCGTATGGGCTAAAGCGCTCAAAAAGTGCAAAACCAAGGGTAACCACCATGGTATTGACCCATGGTATTGGGTAATGATCCGCCTAATTGACCCCGTCCAGGTAGTTTTGGGCTCATGGTATTGTTTTGGCCCATGGTATTGAAAAAGGGGCTCATGGTATTGAAAAAGGATAAACATATATAAGGAGAAGAATTTCATTGTGAAAATCATGAGTGTGGGTGCAAGATGTCTGAGCTTGAATGAATACTTCTCTCTGAAGTATATCTGAATGGAAAGGGTTACACTTGAATGATAAATCTGAATGTATGATGCACCAATGATGAAGAAGGGGATCTAGATCTGAATTGCTCTTGTATTTGCTAGATCTGATTATGAAAGGCTTAGATCTGTGATGAGGCGAGCATCTAGGCGAACATCTGTCTGAAGCAAAAGGGTAGATCTAAACTGAATATCTGATCTGATGAAGTATGCTGCACTATAATGATTGAAGATCTATACGCTACTTTGCCGCGGAGGAAGCGCGTATATACGCGGCTTCAGCGAAGAGAAAGCGCGTATGCGCAATAAAATATACACTGAGGTATACGCTGGTTTGTGTGGACGGAAGCGCGTATATACGCGGCTTCAGCAAAGAGAAAGCATGTATGCGCAATAAAATATACACTGAGGTATACGGTGGTTTGTGTGGACGGAAGCGCGTGTATACGCGACATCAGTGAAGTGAAAGCGCGTATGCAAACTAGGGTTTGCTGAAGCAAAGGGTATGAAATATCTGATCTGTTCTGCTGTGTTTCTGCTATCTGATCTGTGTTGTTAAGTATCTGTTCGTGATGTATGTTTGTGCTTAAAAGTATGGAAAGGGTCCAGTCTGAAAATATAATGAAATGTGGCCTGCAAGTTGTGTTCTATTGAAGTTGTTGGAACCAGTGTGAAAATTGATGAAACGTGGTCCAAGGTGGTGCTGAAGGTTGTAGCCTTCAGTCAGGGGGTTGTAGCTCCCTTCCAGGTGAGGCTGGTAAACGAGATTGGGGGGTCGTAGCTCCCTTCCAGGAGAGGCTGGTAAACGAGTCAGGGGGTTGGAGCTCCCTTCCAGGAGAGGCTGGTAAACGAGCGCAGGTGGGTGCCTGCGTGCTGGTCAAGTCTGCGCCAGCACATATGTTGTAAGATGTTTTCTCTATATTAAAATATTGAAGGCTGAGCAACTGCAGCGGTGGTTTTCTCCCGATTTGGGTTTCCACCTAAAAATCCTGGTGTTCATGTGTGATGCTTTGTGTGATGGTTAATTCTGTTCTTACTGCACATGTTTACTGCTTATTGAATATCTGATGAATAAATGATGGAATGGTTTAAGTGAAGTTTAATGACATATCTAGATCTCTGTGTATACGCGAGTTTCATAAAGGGGATCCGCGTATATACGCTAGTTTACTGAAGGAAAGTAGCGTATGGGTTTTAAGGAATGAAAAAGTAAAAAGAGTTGATTATGCAGTAAATACTGATTCACCCCCCCCCCCCCCCCCTCTCAGTATTTTTCCCAACATTCACATTCCAAATGTACGATGGATGGGTTGGGTGAAACGAGCATGAAATGGAATGCTAACCGTTAGATCTGGGGAAATCAACGGTGGAGATGCGAGTAAATGTGATGAAAATATTTGCGTGGTCGGGTGGGATCGGCAGGATGATATGGTATGGTTTATCGGGAGTCGTTGGATCTGATTAGATCAACGGTCCAAATCTATTCCAGGGGGATAAGTTGGATGAGGGGTCGGGGAAATGGAAGAGAGATGATGGTCGTCGAATCTAGAGAAGATCGACGGCTGAGATCAACTGCGGGGGGACTGGGGAGTAGGGAAAGGTTTGTGGGCTAGGTGCCTCCACAGTGCATGGGGAAATATTGGCCGTCAGATCGAGAGAAAATCAATGGTGGAGATTAACTGTGGGGGGACTGGGGAGTATGGGCCACTTTGGTCGGATTCCCCTGCAGTGAACCTGCGTCATTGATCTGGAAGGAATGGACGGTCCAGATTGAATTGGAAGATTGGATATTAAAGATGGTGAATGCGGGGTCAGGGGGATGGCGAAATTGTGATGAGGAGAGGGCGTTAGATCTTGAGGATCAACAGTGGAGATTAAGTGGAGAATGGTAGGCAGAAGGGGCTTGGCTGGGTGAAATGAAATAATGCAATGGCCGATTAAGTGCAGACCGTCCGATCTGGGGGAGATCGATGGTGGATATAAGGAGTGCGGGTGTCACCCTTTGCGGTTTGCGATGGAGCGCAAACCGTTGGATGGTTGTGATCAATGGCTGAGATCTGCTTGGGGGATCAACCACCGATGGAAGAAAATGCAAGGGTAAAGAGGAAACGGGGAACTACGATGGCCGATAGCCGATGGGCTTGGCACTTGGTCACAGGGCGCGGGGTCATATGACGAAAGGGGTTAGGGCTTAAGCCGAAAAGTGCTTAAGGCCCAATGTTATAATGGGAGCGGAATTAGGCCTAAAAAGGGGGTTTTTGAGGCTTTTAAAGGTTTCGATAGATATAAAGAGGGGATTAAAACCAAATAAAGGGGACTCATATGGTTTTAAAGGGAATTTTGACGAAAGTGGAGGGATTTTTTAACAGGAAAACATGAATGGAAGAGGGGTTCAAAGCATTTTTCTTCAAGACAATAGCAGGGCTTTGTGAAGACATCAATGAGATGGACTCTTTGGGAAAATGGACGCATCAAGGCTTCAAGAAGTCACAGATTTGGTCCAAATTTGTTTCTTGAAGACTAATAGACCTGTTTTAGCCATCATAGTATATGAATTTTTTTTATAGATGGCTAATAGCGGCTCCACTTGGGGACGACAGCTCCTTGGAGGTGTCAAGAACCTCAAAAATTTATATGTGGAATGTAGATCAATGTCCTGCAGTTTGACCATCCTCTTTCTTCTTTGATTATGCTGCTTGAAAATATGATCAATCATTACATCATAACAAATCGATTTTCTCCAAACAACTACCTACACAACCTACTTTCCTAACATTTTTTCTTCAGCAGGGTGTACTTGGACTTGCAAACCCTTTGACATCAACATTTTATTCTTTTATTGAAAGCAAGAAAACTAATCTAAATCTACCCTTATAACTTCCATGAGTCCAGATTAAATAGTTGAACTCATTAGCTTCTCTACCTAACTACTATCTGTCAGGATTAAGCTATCTGACAGATATGCATTCTCTACATTCTAAAACAGAAATTGAAAACAAAGTCAAACCAGGATAAAGCTTTTTGATTTTCTGTGATGGCTATGACATCAAAAACAAACTGCACATAGAACTTTATTTGCAGAAAAGTAAAACAAAACTTGGAAGGCTTAAGATTTGAAAACAATGAGATTCCTTCCTTCTTTCTTTTAGCTCTGATTTTGGTCTCTTTGAGCTGTCTTCTTCTTCGTTACCTGGTTCAAGTTTTCAGCATGTTAGAACCAGTCTTCTTTGTATCTTTGGCTTAGGTTTTGATCTGATTAGAGCCATTCTTTTCTTTTGATTCTTTGGTTGAGATTTTGAGCATGTTTGAACCATTCTTTTCTATCCTAATCTATCCTACTGATAAGCCAAGATTAAATTGTTTGGAAAATATGATTCACTAACCTATCAGTAGTAAATTGAAATCTATCTAGTCATGATTAGGCTGTATGACTAGATAACTGTGCTTATTTTGGTAGTGACATTTAAGCTTGTACATTTTTAGATTTTTTTTTTTTTTTGGTATGGGGCTATACCTTTCTTCTTTTGTATCTGCCCTCTTTTCTCTTTTCTATTGTTTTTGTATTTTTCTTTTTTCAAAACAAAATAAAACAAGGATATTTACAATGAGGAATGCAAGCTTTAAACTGAGAGTTCAGCAGAAATAATTCTTGAACATCTTGCCATTGACAGGACCCCCAAATAGATCTGCACCATCCATCTCTTGTAGAAAAAATGCGTTATGACCAATGGTAGATTGAATGGTGTAAGGGCCTTGCCATAAATTGTCAAACTTACCACGTTTGCCCTTATATTCTCTCTTAGAATCCCATTTGAGTACTTTGTCACCAATTTTGAAATCACTTGCCTTTGTCCTCTTATCAAACAACTTTTTAATATTCTCTTATACTTTCTTTGCTCTATTATAAACTTCTTCTCTGGTTTGTTGAAGATGTATGGTCTGATTTATCCTTCTCATCATGCTATCTTCCTTTGATTGTATTTCTTAGACCAACTTCATCACTAACACTCCTAAACTGGTAGGAAAAACTGCATCTGCTTCATAAACCAGCTGATAGGGAGACATTCCAATTGATTTCTTTGTTGTCAATCTATCTGCCCATAAAGCATGTACCAGCTTGTTATGCCATGACCTCTGATTTTCTTCCAACAGCTTCTTTATTATGTTTATCAGGATCTTATTTGAAGACTCTTCCAGCCCATTATCTTGAGGGTAATAAGCTGTGGAATGACCAAGCACAATTTGATATCTATGACAGAAATCAACCATCTTTTTAGAACCAAATGCAGCAGCATTGTCAGTGATAATTTTCTTGGGATAGCTAAATCTAGATAGGATACGATCTTCAAGGAATTTTATGATAACTGAGTCTGTGGCATTCCTAGAAGGGATGGATTCTATCCATTTGGTGAAATAATCAATGGCTGCGAGTATCCATCTATGTTGGGCAGATGATGCAGGATGTATTTCCCCAATGAAGTCTAGGCCTCACTGTTGAAAAGGAGCTTCAACAGTGATTGGTTGCAATGGTAAGGGAAGCAGTTTTCTCTTGCCTTATGTTAGTTCCCAAATCCACCTCGGGCTGAAATAAGGCAGAAAAAGGACAACACCAAACCACGCTCAACCTCGTAGCTAGCCCTACGAGGACAGGAGAGGGCTCTCTCTGGGTCAATCTCAATTAAAATATTTAGAAGGGCTTGATATGACTAAAAAAAAATTGATCTTAGGCTAGATAAACAATAGGAGGGTTTGATTTTTATTTTTTAGGTGTTTTTGCTGGAAAAAGGGAAAAGCAATTTTTGGGCTTGGGGATGAGGCCAAATTCTTGCAGAGTTCAAGTTGGGGCAGGGAAGGCAATGGATTTGATGTCTTAGATTCAATGAATGGATATAAAATACTGCTGAGGAGCTGAAGAGGGCAAGAAGGTGCAAGGATCCTCTTCAAATGGATGAGAACACATAAAACTAAACAAAAGTTTAAGGCAGAGCACCAACAAACTAATGAATTCTACCTTAGTTACTCATTTGTTTAATTTCAGAAGCAAAGAGAAGGGAAATGGCATACATAAAAAATTAATGAAACTTACATATACATGGAGGAAAAAATCATCAAAACTCAGAGCCATAAGGATCCCAACAAGTGCTGCAAAACTCTGGTCTTTCCTTTGCCAAAAATACTGAAATGAATATACAATGAGGTGCCAAAATTTTCCTAAGTATCCAACCCTAAAAATGTCTTAGAAAATACAATATATAGACTATCCTAACCCTTTCAAAAGCCTCTAGGGGTTGAGCTCATCCTTCTAGGAGCTGTTTCAACCAATTCTAAACATGGAGCTAAAATCTAGGCAGCCAAACAACTTGCCTCTATATGCTAGGAAACTGATCCATTCACTTAATTTTCACTTTTTGGTGAATGAATCCTCTAGAACAAGTAAAAACATGCCAAATTTACATCATATTCATCAAATTACATCATGGTAGGTCAATCATCACATGAAAAAGTAAAACTAGTCAAAACTGGGTGAATTTCTGAGCTGAAGAGTGAAAATGAGGCAAAATTTCTCTATGCGTCGTGCTCAACAACTCAATGCGTCTCACCACTTTGAGCCTATTTGTGGGGCACTTCCTGAAGTCCAAATTGAGCTCATGATAGCTCGTTGGAAATACCTGGATGTCTGTTATCCAACCCAAGTGGAATGTTTCAATTTGGATGTCATTTTCCCCTCCACAACTGCAATCTCCCAAGATTGGTTCCTGTTGGTGTAAAAAGTGGCAAAAAGGCCATTTTTGGAGTGTTTTTGACCCTTTAGGCAGCCCAGAATTTGATGAAATGCTTCGGCCATTCTTGAACATACATAATATATCATGAAAAACCAAAAAATGAAAAGTTTTCCGCCAGAATATGTCCCAATCATAAGCGCGCGTTGGGTGGCGCGGCGCGTCGGGCGAAAAAACCTATTTTGCAACCAAAATTTTCAAAAATGACAAATTATTCTCCAAATTTGCTGAAATTTGGAGTGAAGGTCTCCCATCATGTCTCATGCTCAGCCAAGGAAGCTTCAGCCAAGATTCGGAGTGGATCAGGCCTTTTCCGACGTTTCAGTGCTTTTCTCAGCCTCGCCTTCATGATCTTCATTTTTGCTCTGCAAACGTGTGTGTGGGCCCAATAGTGATTCTTCATGTGTCTGAGCATGTCTTTGTCCCTATTGGCCTTCGCCAACAACTTCTCCAGATGAATGTTGACGCTCGTAAGGCAAGTCTCTCGCTCAAATGGTGTCATGTCACTTGGTCTCTTTCGGGCCAATTCACAGTCTTCACGGATTTGCCACAACTCTATGAGTGTCTGTTGGTCCTCCAGTTGTTTATTCCGCTGATCCAAGTAATTTATAACCCACTAAGCTCTCTACAACTTTACGGTCAAAGTGTCAATCTCAACGTTTTTTTCTTGAATGATTTCTTTCAGCTTTGAGCTAGGAGAGCTCGAATCAACATTGATTAAAATAAAATCAGTATCTTGGCCTCCCGAGGGGACCTCATCGTGCATAGGCTTCTTGCCTCTGTCCTGTACCTGTGATGATGTAGAAGGTGAGACCTCTTCCATGCCAAGTGGAGATAGTACTCGTGCTGCTGATGAAGGTAACGAGACCCCTTCCACCCTTGGTGGAGATAGTACTCGTCGTGCTACTATGAATAAGGCTCTACGACCTCTCTGATAGGTAACACACCCTAGAACACTGATAGGCTCTATCTCAGGAACCTCAAACTTATGCGAAGGCTCACCTGCATCTTGAAAAATCTCTGGAGGAGGCTGAGAGGTTGTAAAGAATTCACGAGAAATGAACTCTTCCCAAGCGATGCCCTGCAACCCAAGCTGATGTACCACAATCATTTTGATGAGCGCATAATGATAGATGCTGTTATGTTGCTTCTCTAGAGTCTTCTTCTGTACAAGGGTAGTCATGCGCTCTATGTTTCAACACATGAAGTATGGAATATTCATCAGTCGCACTCTCGTGAAATGCATCAAAACTCTGATATGATATGCATAAAGGCGCGAGAATCTACCTTCACAGCTGAAGTATCTAATGATGAGTTTCATTAATGGCGCATAGGACTCCTTCAGAAATTAGAATGGAAATACTCTGCTCAGCTGCCTCAAATATCCAGGCCTGATGTAAGGTTCATAATATGCTCTATCCAGCTGCTGTCTCTTATTCCACTCCTCACCAATGTTCGGTATCCCGGTCAGCTCAGAAATAGTATTTGGTGTCAAGGTGAAGTTTACTCCAGCAAGGTTTACATGAACATCATGCAAATGAAGGAAAAATAAGTGAACCAACTCCTGATGGTGTTGAATCTGAGATATCATCTCACAATACCGAAAACATGACAGTTGCTAAAAGCATGTCATTGCAAGCGGGCAGGCCTGCAATTGAGACAAAGAAGTGGGCTCCTCTCTGATGTGCCTGCCAATTTTATGAGACCTCCTCGGTGCATTTAGCTCTGTGGTTGAATCATTGTCCTGCTCATATCCCTGCTCATATGATGAATTTTTTTCTGACATGATACTGAAAACAAGGTGTTTGACAAATATGTGCTAATATATGTATGGTGAAAACAATAGTTTGGTGTATGATTTAATGCCAAATGTGTCACATATATAATAAGGTGCTATGGAGAAATGTCATAATGGGAAAAAGAACTGTCAAATAGGATTTAAGTATGAGGAAAGTCACTGTTTGGGGAACTTAGGGATTTTTGGATTCATAGGTGATATGGGAATAAGTGATAGTGATGGGGGTAGTTTTTAGGAGCAAGAGTCAATGAGATGGAAAAATATACCTGGGTCAAGTGAGAACAAGGATAAAGAGACAATCCTTGAATGCTTCGGAAATTAGGATTTCACCAATGATAGGAAGGGAGGGAAATCATGGAAAATGATAGGGTTTGAGGATTCAAAAACATTGGAACAAAGGGTAAAAGGAATATGGGACAGTGGTATGATAGTGTGACAGTAATAGGGGCGATGAGAGCGCAAATAAAAATGGGATGGTAGTTTAAGCACCAAACACCTCTTTGCAAACCCTTGGGAGAATATTGCAATATGGGTATAGGGTTTATTCTTGCACCAATTAAACTCTTTGAATAACTCCTTCAAATAGCACCCAATAGGAATTAAACTCAAATAGAAAGTGCACACAACTTACTTGGAGGCAAATGAACTGAATTGATTTGTGTTTTGATGAAGGAAGATGAGTTCCGGCCTTTGGGGCTCTATGCGCCGTGCACAAACCCAATGCGCCGCGTCTGCTCCCAATGCGCCACACAGCACTCTAATACCTAGTTTCGGCTCCAAGCTCATGATTTCATTACTCCACATTTAAACTAAACTTCTATGATGTCTTTGGCATGTAGATGGGTTGTAAAAACAATGGATTTACCTTACATAGTTGAGAACCCACTTTTGTAACATTTGACATTGGCACTTTGAAATTTTCAAATGTGAACTATGTTTTTCATTTCCATCTGAATTTCTGACTTAAATGATGGCTCCTTTGGATATTTTTGCAGGGATGACTGATGTTGAATCTAGCAAAGGATCAGGGCAACGCCTGAAACATTTCATGACTGAAAAACTTTGGAAAATTACATGGCAATTATTTCAAAAGACGAAGAGACGACTTTTTCTTCAAAACAAGGTTTTGAAGAAAAGTCATCATCAATCAGTATGAGAATGAAATTTTCGAAATGAAAACATATTTTGAACCTTCCTCTGGCCTGCTGACACTATTTGCAAAACCATAGACCTGATGACTAAAATAACTCTTTGCTGACCTAGACATCAAACAGGACTGTAAATGACCTTAAAATTGATTCGACAAACAGACCTAAGCTAGTAGGATAAGGCATGAAGGGAATGAATAACAAGGTCCTTCCGTCAGATAATGGCATGCCCCTAACAGAATGCAAATGAATGAGCGGAATGAGACACCTAAAAATGAGATGCAACCAAGAGAAATTATCTCTGACGGAGGGATGTACAGACCGACTCTAACACCTTCAAAGATTTGGCATTTGTGGCAGGAAACTATCATTTTGTGGACATCTTGAAAGAGGGTGGGTCAGTAATAACCAGCTCAAAGGATTTTATTAGTAGTGGTTTTCCAATTTAGGTGGCCTCCACATTCTCCTTCATGAAACTCATGCTTCATCCTATCTGCATCAACCTCAGGCAAACATTTAAGCAATAAACCACTAGCATTCTTTCAATATAAACATTTATCTAAAATGTAGTAATTAACAACCTTTAACTTCAAGAATCTTTCCTTTGTTTAAGACAAACCAGGAGGGGCATTGAGATTAGTAAGCACATACAAAATATTGGTATACCAAGATGAATTAAGGACATGATCTTCAATAAGTGGGGCTAGTAATTCTTCCTGCCCATCTAATGCATCTATCATGTTTATTTCAAGTGTTTGCAAGTTAGATTCAGCCATTAATTGTGCTAGGCCTTGACCCTTGATGAGTTTTGTGGGTCTAATTTCCTAATCATATTCTAATATCACAACAATCCACTTTCCTCTTTTGCCATCAGGGCCTTGTGACAAAATATATTTTACCACTATATGAGGCACAAATGAAATAATGTGAGAGTGTAAGATATAAACTCTGAAATCCTTCAAGGCTTTGACCAAAGCATAGGCCTATTTTTCCATGATATTATATTTCAAAGGTGCATCCCTTAATGCCTAGCTGAAAAATGCAATTGGCTACTCTTTTCCTTCTGGATTTTTCTGTAATAGGACAACGGCCACAATATGTTCTGATGCAAATGAAAATATGAGGAAGTCCTTAGTGAAATCAGGACTAATAAGAACCGGTGCTTGAGTAAGTTCATGTTTGACCAGTTCAAAGGATTTATTTGCTTCTAAGTTCCATTTAACTCTTATCTCTTTCTTTAACATGTTTGTCATGTTCTTAAGGACTTCTGCCAGGTTGGGCATGAACCTTCTCAAGAAATTAATCCTTCCAATGAAATATTGAAGTTCTTTGATGTTTCTAGGGTGATTGATTTGCAATATACCTTCAACCATTTTTGGGTCTATTTTAATCCCTTTTTCAGTTATGATATGACCAAAAATTTTACCTTCTTGGAGACCAAACAATGTCTTCTTTGGATTCAAGGATAGCCCATACTTTCTGCATTTCTCAAAGACCTTTCTTAGGTGTACTAGGTGTTCTTCATATTTTTTGGAATAGACTGTATTTTCATCTAAATAAATCACAATGAAGTGGCCTATTTCTTTTGAGAAAGCAATGTCCATGGCTCCTTGAAAGGTGGCACCGACATTCATTAATCCAAAAGGCATTTTCACATACATGAAAGTGCCCCAAGGAGTAGTGAAGGTTGTTTTCAGTTGGTCATTAGGGAGTACCAATATCTGATTATATCCTGAGAAGCCATCTAGCAAAGAAATCCTCTTGGAACCAACTACCCTTTGTAAGATGTGCTCCATTTTAGGCAAGGGATAGTTGTCTTTTAATGAGGCTCTATTTAAGTTCCTAAAGTCAATACAAATCCTTATTTCTCCTGTTTTCTTTCTTACAGCTACAAGATTAGACACCCACTCTGAGTACCTCACAGGGACAATAATTCTAGCATCATACATTTTCCTAATTTATTTCTCAACCAGAGGTAACAACACAGGGTTTATTCTGCGTAATTTTTCCCTAAACGGTTTTTGATTTTCTTTAAGTGGTATCTTGTTCTGAATGGTATCTGTGTCATATGCCCTTAAATATTCATAGCTCCAATCAAATACATCATAAAATTCTTTAAACAACTCAATGTATTTCAGTTTCATTTGAGCTAGCAATGTTTTATATAACTTGATCATTTTAGGCTTGTCTTTACTACCTATATTGCATTCCTTAATGTCAGATTCAGTGGATTCTATTGTTGATTTCTTGGAAACATCATTAAAATCAAACAAGTCTTCTAGAGGTGCTAGTCCTTTGGGTAAGCCTTTGTCTTTAGACTGTAGCACCTCTATGTATTCTCTTTTTGAGTTTATGTAATATTTTGTTTGATTTTCGAACTCTCTAGTTAGCAAATTTATTTCTGCAATGGGAGAAGGTTCTTTTTCAACAGGCTGTTCCTCATTAAGGCAATCTTTATCATACTTTGAGTTTGAATTTGGAAATTCAAACTCATTTCTGAACTGCAGGAAGTCCTCTATCTATTTATCTCCCTCAAAGACTTGCCAATACTTTTCATTGTCTGGGAAAACTGGTCTATAATTCACTTGGACTATGAACTGTTTGTTGTCATAGGTTCTTTGAAATGAACTAGCAGCGCAAGCTAAACCATTGGCAAGAATGTTTTGGTTTCTAGGGACAAAAACAAGTTCATATTCCTCAAAAATTTTCAAAAGGTCCATGGCATAATTTCTATAGGCTCTTATTCTTGGATGTTTGGCAGTGTACGCTCCATTTATTTGCCTAATGATCAGCTCAGAATCTCCATGAACAACTATCCTCCTAGATCCTAATTTCTTCAGTAATTGTAGTCCTAAGAGGAGCGCTTCATACCCCGATATGTTATTTGTGCATTGGAATTTTAGCTTGTATGAATGGATTTCAGCGTAATTATTCTCTGTGTTGTGAAGCCACACACCTGCTCCTACACTAGTTCTATTATAAGACCCATCAAAACTCATACTCCAAAGAGGGCTAGTTTCAGACTTGTTGTTGTTTTCATTCCTGTCCCCTTTGTCGTGTGTGTTCTGTCTATCATTATGTAGTTCTATGGGTTCTGCAGCATTTTTATGTTGGTCTTGTTCCTTAAAGTTTTCATGGAGTTGAGGCCTTTCTTCTTGACTCTCGTGATTTGCACTAAGTTGGTGGACAGTGGGTTGTTCATGCTTTCTGTTTTGTTTGTTGTAATTGTTAGATTTGGAAAACTGTTTGAGAGCCTCTCCCTCCCTATTCCCTCCTTCCATGTTTTCTATTATGTTGGGTGATTGCTCACTTTCTGACTCTAGTTCCTCAAAGCTTTCATCATTGTAAAGAATGAATGATTCTAGGTCTGTATGGAAAGAATAAAGAGGGAAATTTTATAATTTTTCTTGTCTACTCACCATAAATTTCATGTGTGATTCCCTATAAAGTCTTCTGAGTTGACTGAAGACAGGGATGGTGGCATATGTCATGTCCATTTGCATGGTACCTTGAAGCTTAGCACCCCATGATCTTGAAAGAAGCATGCCATATTTGGGGGGTACATCAGCCACTACCACATCCATCACTATGCATTTGGCTGGGATTTGGGTCAAGTTTACACAAAGATATTTAATCAGGCCTAAGCATTTTACTCTACTGGAGTCAAAAGAATACAAATATTTATAGGGTTTGGTTATCTCAAGGCCTAATCTCTCCATTATTACTTTGGGCATGAGGTTATGTGAAGCCCCTGAATCATGCATAGCATTGTGTAAAATCTTATCATGGATATTCAAACTAACATAGAAAAGAGGGACCACTCCTTCTTGGAATTTTATTTCAATTTTAGGACCAAATAAAAGAGATGGCTGATAATCATTCAGGTTGACAGAGTCATTATTTTCTTCTATGTTCAAAGCTCTTAACACCTGAAATTTATATACATCTTGAGTGACTAGCTCAGTGAGGGGATAGAGATCTTGATTTTAGCAATTTCAATTTCCAAATTGAAAGGGAAATGATTCTTTAAAAGGCTCAAATCTGTCTTGTTAGTCACTAACTTATCAACAAAATCTGCTTGCTAGTTTTTACTATGTACATCAGTTAAAACTGTTTTTACAGGGGCACTAGCTGAAGTGCTAGTGCTGTTAGGGCCAACACTATGTTTATCAGTGGTTTGAGTGCTTTTCCCCTTGTTTTTACTAGAACTTTCAGCTGTTGTTTTGTTGTTTTCAGCAGCCCTTCTGACCACCCTTTCAGATATGTTTTTAACAGCAATTTCAGAGGTCTTTGTTTGGGGAGTTTCTTGGTTATTTTTGCTCCTGAGGTCATATTGTCTATGGACCTCCATGATGGCATTCTCAAAGCCTTACCTATATTCTTAAGATTCTAAGCCTTCATTATCATCTTAGATATATGTGGCTTGATCATCCTTTGTGAAAAAGGGAGGGTCTTCATTACTTACTCCCAGCATGTTTATATTAGTTCCCTCTGGCTCTTCTATCATCCCCTCATCTTCATCAACATAATTTTCTTGAAATGGAGGTTTGATTTGTTGATCAGTATCTCTTTGTCTAATCTAAGGGGGGTTTCTCCTAAAGTTATGGTTCTGATTTTGAGGGTGGTTCCTATTCTGAGCATTTAATTGGACAGTCAGCCTCTCCACCATTCTTTGTAGCCTATCCATGCTCTTGGCTAGAAGGTTTGAGTTTGAATCAGATGTGGAAGGTGCAGTATCTCTATATGTTACTTTTTTTTCATTCCTCATCCTAGTTCTTTTGGCAATCAAATTTGCCTCAATGCTCACTGCCCCTTGCTACATATCTTCTAATGTGAGGTATTCCTTTTCGCTCAGTTGGTATGCCATTTTAGGATCAAATTCATCAGGGAATTTCATTAAAGCTTGTCCTTGTGGAGGTTTTACATGAGTTGGTATGGCATTGTACAGCCTATTGTATCTAGCACAGTACTCCTGCACACCTTCCCCTGGATTCCTTTTCATATTCTCATATTCTGACAGAATTTGGAGAGGGTTTTTCCTGATTTCCCACTTGTTCAGAAATAGTTGATGAAAGGCAGGAATATCATTGATGCTCTGTGGGGTTAAGATTTTGAACCATTTTCTTACTTCTCCCCCTAAACTCTGAGAAAAAAATCTGAGTTTAATAGTCTCATCACCTATTTCATTCCTATCAAAGTAATCATTCATTTTGTCGACATGTTGTGGGGCAGAAATGACACTACTGGAATCATATAGAGGAATAGTGGTTGAATAACCTTGTGGTAAGGCAGATAAAGGTAAAGGAAGGACTAGAGGAGCATACCATGCAGCCATGATGTAGATGGTAGGGAAAAATTGGGGGTTTATAGTAGATGTATGGATGGTAGAAGTGCTATTACCAGCCAAGACTTGTTGAGCAGATTTTGGATGAGAGAAACCGAAATTATAAATGAAATGAGTATCAGGAGGTGTGGATGGAGGGGTTTCTCTGCTGCTAATAGGTTGGCCACTATGTTGTGGTGAACTAGGAGGCTTAAAGTCTGTCTGATCTATACCACTAAGTGACTTGGTTACTGGTAAACTTCTTGAAAAGAGTAAGTCGACTTGGGTATCTGATAGAGCTGTAAGGACTTCGGGCACAGAGTTAGCTCTATGAATGGGTCTGATAATAGCTTGATCCCTAGATATAGAAGACTTCCTAAGAATTATTTCTGGATTATAACCTATTTCAGGAGGATTTGGGTCAGGATAGGCTCTGGTATGAATTCTTCTTGAAGCCAGTATGTTAAGATTTAGACCCAATAAAATAAAGTTAGCCAGATTTGAAAATCGTTTAGAGGAAAACTAGTATTTAAAAAAGAAAACTTAATCCTCAAATTTTCCTAATCATGGGTGTGCACGATGTTTTAATGGTAGTGTGGGCTCTCCCAGTGGAGTCTTTGTGAAACCAGGGGTAATTAGCAGGCCTACTGATCACCAATGGAGTCTTTTGGTCTTTTGGGAGTTGTGGAGTCGCCAGGTGGATGATTTCAAATGTTCTAAGATGATTTACTGTCCACCATCAGTAATTAACTACCAATCTAAGGCTGTTGTGGGTCTTCTGAGCTCTTAAGGATGTCTAAGATGTAATTTACTCAGAATTCCCCAGCGGAGTCGCCATTATGTTGGGGTTCTGGGATTTGGTATATTGGCATACCAAATGACAAGGAAACATCAGAACCACTTTGAAATCCTAGATCTAGCCCTCCTGGATTCAGAGAGGGATCTTTCTGTATGTTTGTTAGAATGATATGATTTTAAAGCTTATGATGTGATATTAGGCTAGCTATGAAGTACAAGGGATTTGTTTATTTTTGGTTGGGAGTCATTGAATGAGAAGGTCATGTGAAGTGAAGGAGGAAATAAGTGGAAGGATGTTTCAGCATGGGAATATAGGTCACAAAACAATGCTAAACCATTGGGATATGGAGTCATAAAAGGGTTTACTTGCACAACAACTATTCAAGGGTTTTCATAGGGCAATTCATCTATATCAAAAGATATTTTAAGTTCATTTGGTGGTATGAAACATTAAGTAGTGTCGTGAAAGAAGCAAACATGTAAGAAAACAAAGGGCAGCCTAAGATCAGGTAAGGAATTTTAACCTAGCCTGCTTTTGACATGTTCTCAAGGGTAGAAATTTTTAAAGAAAACAAAGGGCAGTCTAAGATTAGGTAAGGAATTTTAACCTATCCTGCTTTTGGCATAATCTCAAGGGAAAATATTTAAGATAAACATAAAATGTAGCCTAAGATCAAGTAAGGACTTTTAACCTATCTTTCTTTCAACATAATCTTAAGGGAAATATTCAAAACAACTGTTTAAGGCTAAACAAGGGACAAGGCTAACCATAAACTTCCTTGATTAGGACTCTACTTAGCATGCAGTGAAAAGATCATTCAAGAAAAACATCTCAAGTTCTACTCAGCAAGATATGGGCTCACCAACATTCCTTGACTGGTTATACTCTATTGATTCATTCTCAAACACACATTTAGAAGAAAACATAAAGATAAAGCTTATCAGTTAGAATTAGGGTACTTTTAGAAGTAAATCCTAATCTATATTTTCTATTCTTTATCAAAGAATATGAACACAGTGGAAACATAAGGAGAATAACAATTATAGTAAGAATAACATCACCAATGATTTAGATCAAGATCTAGTGAATCTGCTTGTCTATTTGATGTCCAAGACTAGGTACATACTTTGAGTCCAATAGATTTCTACAATCCAATACTTCTCTTCCCAGCCTAATATATTACAACTACTCAGCAACTCTTACTCAATAACAGTTCAACAATTAACAATTTTCCAACCCTTTACAATGAATCTTCAATGAGTACTTATAGGTGAATGAGGAAGAGAAGTGGAGTAAATGGTCTCAATGGATCAATTGAGACAGAGTGGGGGTCCTTTCGAATGCCCATTCTACTTAATGACTATTGCATTAACTAATTGTACCATTTTAGTAGTTTTTTCTTGTCTTTGGGGCATATCTGGTAGGCTGGTAATAACTCCGAAGTGTGTTCTTTGAAGATAACTGTGGCCGAAGTACTCTGTTTGACCTTTGAGACAAGTAACTGTCACATTTCGGTTCTGAGGCCTCCCATGACTGTACAATGACTTCTCTGACAGTCTAAAAGAGGTTCTGTCATTAGGATGGCTATCAAGGTGTCTTTTAAAAGTAAAGTAGACTACAAGTGTCCTTTCTGGTCTAGCAATTAAGGCAGTCTTTTGCTGATTTGTCATGCTTTGTGGCTTTAAACACTGATTTTGGCTTTGATTTGTGCTTTAGGCTTCATTAGGCCTTCTCGGATCATCATTGGTCTTCATACTATGTCTTTATCTTTTAAACTGTGGGTTAAGCCTTTGATCTTCATACTTTGTGCTTAATCCATTTTAACTTTAATTCTTCTGATCTTTGTCTTCACCGTCAGCTGCATAAGTGGCTTGCTGCGCGTGCTGGAGGGCTTTGCTACTCAACTAGTGTTCATGAGACACTGATAAAACAATGATAATTAAATCCCGTGAATCCCTTTTTTTCATTGTTTTGGCCTTAGGATCGTCATCCTTGGCTTTTTCCACTGGTATATGGTTGTGGGAGGGCTTACAACTTAAGGCCATCATTAAAAACTTCAACTAAACAATAAACGATTGTAAAATCCTATGTGTTTTGTTTTTAATTTCTTTAGAGGCTCGAGAGAGGTGGAGGAGCATTTGCAGAGAAAGGAAGAATGTAGCGGAGGTGGAAAAACCCATGGCGGAAGGGAGAACCAGGGTTTAAATTGAATTATGGTGTGAAGTGGCGATGACCAGTTTTGCAGAAAACTGGAGGCAGTTTTCATGCTAGGTTTAGGTAGTAAATGGTTTGGGACCGATTGAACATGATACGGTCTGATGGCTGACGCGTGTCTCTTTGAAACCACCCATTTCGCATTCTAAATGTACGATGGATGGGTTGGGTGAAATGGGTGCGAAATGGAATGTTGACCGTTGGATCTGGGGAAATCAATGGTGGATATGCGAGTAAATGCGATGAAAATATTTACGTAGTTGGGTGGGATCGGCAGGATGATAAGGTATGGTTTAGTGGGAGCCGTTGGATCTGATTAGATCAACGGTCCAAATCTATTCCGGGGGAAAATTTGGATGAGGGGTCGGGGAAATGGAGGAGAGACGATGGCCGTCGGATCTGGAGAATATTGATGACTGAGATCAATTGCAGGGGGACCGAGTAGTACAGAAAGGTTTGCGGGATGGGTACCTCCACAGTGCATGGGGAAATACTGGCCGTCGGATCGGGAAAATATTAGAAGTGGAGATTAACTGCGGGGGGATTGGGGAGTACGAGCCACTTTGGTCGGATGCCCCCCGTAGTGAACCTGCGCCGTTGATCTAGGAGGAATGAACAGTCCAGATTGAATCGGGAGATTGGAGATTAAATATGGTGAATGCGGGCTCAGGGGGATGGCGAAATTGCGATGAGGCAAGGGCCATTAGATTTTGAGGATCAACGACGGAGATTAAGTCGGAGAATGGTAGGCACAAGGGCTTGGATGGGCAGAATGTGATAATGCGATGGCCGATTGAGTGCGGACCATCTAATTTGGGGGAGATCGACGATGGAGATAATGAGTGCAGGCATGACCCTTTGCGGTTTACGATGGAGCGCAGACCATCGGATGGTTGCGATCAACGGCTGAGATCTGCTCGGGGGAGAGGCCATCGATGGAAGAAAATGTAAGGGGAAAGAAGAAACGAGGAACTATGATGGCGGATAGCCGATGGGATTGGCTCTTGGTCACAAGGCGCGGGGTCATATGACGAAAGGGGCTAGGGATTAAGCTGAAAAGCGCTTAAGGCCCAATTTTATAATGGGAGTGGAATTAGGCCTAAAAAGGGGTTTTTTGAGGTTTTTAAAGGTTCTGATAGATATAAAGAGGGGATTAAAAGAAAATAAAGGGGACTCATATGGTTTTAAAGGGAATTTTGACGGAAGTGGAGGGATTTTTTAATAGGAAAATATGAATGGAAGAGGGGTTCAAAGAAGTTTTCTTTAAGAAAACAACAGGGCTTTGTGAAGACATCAGTGAGATGGACCCTTTGGGCAAATGGACGCAGAAATTCTTCAAGAAGTCACAGATTTGCTCCAAATTTGTTTCTTGAAGACTAATAGACCTGTTTTAGCCATCATAATATATGAAAAGATTTAAAGGTTTGAATGTTGGTAGTATTGCTGATTTAGCAATGTTTCATAGATTATTTTTGAATAGATGGGAGAAAAAGAAAAATCCACTACAAATCTTATCCGAATTTGAAAGTATAAAAAGAGCACCAAATGAAACAATCCAAGATTATTGTACTAGATATAATAATATTTATAATGCAATTCCTGCTAATCTTAAGCCTCCTCTAGAATTTGTCCTTATCAAATTCCCTGATGGATTTGATACAGATATAGCCTATCAATTGAGAGAGAGAAATCCAAAGACCCTAGAGAAAATGCAAAGTAATGTTGTTAGTGTAGAGGCAAATATGTTGGCTAAAAAAGTTAGATTAAGAAATGAAAGGAGAGTGACCATAAAAGAAGTAGCATCTACTTCAGATTTGAAAATAGATCAATTTGCAAAAAAATTAGAGAGAATGATGGATAGGTTAGATAACATGGAAAGGAATCCACAGTGGGATAACCAACAACAAGGACCTCAGATTAAAATCCCAATTTCAGGAAAATCACCAATAGTGGAAAATCTAGAGAATCAACACCTGACCAAACAATAAGACAACCTTTCCAAGAGAACTATGTTGAAAGTTCTCATCAAAATGAAGATGATGAAGACACCATTAATCTAATGGGAATCAATGATGATAACACCATTTTTCTTACAGAAGAATATCAGGATTTATTTGAATTACAACAACTACAATTAGATTCTAGTGAGTCTTTCGATTACGAGCAAGGTTATGAGTTTGAAATCAATGAAGTTAATAAGCAGTATAGCCTTAGGAGCAAGAAAAATGTAGAGCTTTCTATTAAGAAAACTTCTCAAAAACAAAAAAAGAAAAAAATAGCGCTCCTACTTCTAAAGTTCTGCAAATTCTCCCTAGGGAAACCAAGAAAAACTCTAGTTCAACCCAGAAAGTTTCAAGTCCTAAAATATCACCTAGTCCTAAAATTGTTGACACCACAGATGATGCTATCCAAACAACAATAGATTCTCAAAAATCTGCTGCTTCCAAGACAACTAATTCTGCTAAAACATCAATTTCAGACTAAAAAATACCCACTGTTGATCCAAAACCAACTGATCCTAAAACAACCACTACTAAAACAGCTGCTGAAAATACAAAATCTACAAAGAATTCTACTGTTTCACAAACTGTTCCTGAAAACAAAACTAAAATCATTAAGATAGTAGAAACACAAACAAAGAATGAGAAAAAAACTGTATAAAAAGAAGAGAAACCTACCCAAACTACAATTACAAAATAAGAGATAATTCGGCTAGGGAAATCGCAAGCACCATTTAATAACCAAGCTGAAATTTCCAAATTAAAGATACCAATTCATTTGATAGAGTTGATAAAACATGACCTATACAAAACACATATCACTGAGACTTTAAACATGAATAATGGAGAAGATTCAATAAACTTGAATGATGATCAACCAGAATTAATCTTTGGTCCTGATGTTAATGGGAAACACTAAGATGGAGCAGTTCCACCTTTCTACATTAGCTTAACTGTTCATGACCAGATTTTACATAATGCAATGTTATATTCAGGGGCCTCACAGAATTTGAAGCCAAAAGAAATAATGGAAACCCTGAATTTAGACATCACTAGACCTTACAAAGATCTCTTCTCATTTGATTCCAGTAAAGTGAAATGTTTAGGTTTGATAAAATATTTATGTGTTACTTTAGTTCAATATTCTGGAAAAAGCATAGTCATGGAAATTGTAGTAGCTAACATCCCTCCCAAATATGGAATGTTATTATCTCATTCATGGGGAGCTAAAATGTAGGGATCTCTACAACTTGATATGTCTTATGCAACAATATCAGTTTTTTGCCAACCTAAGAAACTCTACGGAGAAACATTAATGAAGTACATGGTTAGTAGTATAGAAAGACCCAGAAACTATCCTATTTACTGTATACCATTTGACATGGACTCTTTCATTTTATGTAACTCTAAAAATGGCATTGAGAATAATACTAAACTAAAACAGGAAAAGAGGGCACCGAATAGTGATTTTTTTTTCATGAATCATTGTGGCACCTAGATTTTGATGGATCAGTGAATAAATTAGGAGCAGAAGCAGGAGTTTGGATACACAATATGGAAAAAAATCATGCAAAAGGTCATGATTTTAGACTAAATTTCAAATGTACAAACAACATGGCTGAATATGAAGCTCTTATTTTAGGACTGCAGATTGTTAGAAATTTAGGAGCTAAAAGAGTGTCAATTATGGGAGATTCAGAGTTAATTATGAAACAGATAACTGGAGAATATTATGTATATAATCCAATATTAAGTCGATATAGAGATACTATCTTAGATGTGATTAAGGAAATGCTAGAATGTGACTTTTCTGCAATACCAAGTAAATAGAACATACAGGCCCACATCTTAGCAAATTTTGCTAGTAACTATAATTTTCCATTTCAACCAAATCATAGGTATACAAAAGAAGTTAAACACAGACCTACAATTCCAGAGAATCTTAAATATTGGCAAGTTTTTTCACAATATGAACAGATTTATCATTTCATGAACAATGAAGGAGAATTTCAGGGTTGTAATATAGACATAGAATGTACAGTAGATCAAAATTTTGATAATGAGATTGATATAAATAAGGTAGATGTAAATAACTCAAATTTTTCTAAACCCACTAAATTTAGTCAAGTAGACATAGATAATTTAGAGAAAGTAGAGATTGAAGAGTTAGTTGATGATGAATCTAACATTTTAAACCGCAAAGACAACCTCTTACCTAAGGGATTAGCTGCTTTAGAAGATCTGTTTGACTCTAATAATGTTGCAAGGAAACCTAATATGGAGCCAGTAAGATATGATATTAGGGAGTGTAATATAGGAACAGAGTTAAAACCTAAGATGATTAAACTTTCAAAAGCTCTACCTCATGAAGAAAAATTCAAATATATAACTCTGTTTAAGGAATTTCAGGATGTATTTGCATGGAGTTATGAGGACTTAAAATCTTATGACACTAGCATAATACATCATAAAATACCAATAAAAGAAGATCAAAAACCTTTTAATCAGAAGCTAAGAAGAATCAATCCTATTTTGATGCCTTTAATTGATAAATAGGTCAAGAGAATGTATGAAGCCAAAATAATTGCACCAATCAGATATTCTAATTGGGTCTTTAATCTAGTTCCCACTAAGAAAAAGACAGGAGAAATCAAACTGTGTGTTGATTTCAGAAATTTAAATAAAGTGTCCTTAAAAGAAAACTACCCTCTCCCAAATATGGATCATGTTTTACAGAGGGTGGTTGGTTCTTCCAGAATTACATTACTTGATGGATTCTCTTGATATAACCAGATTTTAGTTCAAAAAAGGATCAACCTAAAACTTCTTTTACTACTCCTTGGGGCACTTTCATGTATGTGAAAATGCCTTTTGGGTTAATGAATGCAGGAGCCACTTTTCAAAGAGCTATGGACATAGCCTTTGCTAAAGAGATTCATGAATTCCTTTTGATTTATCTAGATGAAATTACTGTGTTTTCAAAGACTGATAATGAACATTTAAATCATCTCGAACAAGTATTTATCAAATGCAGGAAATTTGGTATCTCTCTAAATCCTAAAAAGATTTTAATTGGACTGGAAGAAGGTAAATTATTAGGACATATCATATCTAAAGAGGGAATCAGGATATACCCAGCAAGAATAGAGGCCATTTTAAACATTATTCTTCCTAGGAACATAAAATAATTACAAGCTTTCTTAGGTAAAATTAACTTTCTTAGATGATTCATCTCAAATCTAGCTGAAATAATTAGAGAACTTAACAATATGCTGAAAAAATACTCAGTACTTAAATGGAATGTGCAGGCCAAGAAATCATTTGAATCAATTAAAAAAGCCTTGATAAAAACACCAGTTCTTATAAGTCTTGACTTTAAAAAATATTTCATTATTTTTTCTTTTGCTTCAGAACACACTATTGCTACGGTTTTACTGCAGAAAAATGACCAAGGCTATGAGTAGCCTATTGATTTCTTTAGAAAAACACTCAGAGATGCCACTTTAAAGTATAATATAATGGAAAAGCATGCACTAGCTTTAGTGAAGGCTATTAAAGACTTTAGAGTGTACATTCTTTATTCACATATAATTGCTTATGTCCCAAATGCAGTTGTAAAGGATATTCTGACACAAAATGGGCCTGATGGTAAAAGAGGCAAGTTGATTGCCACAATTTTGGAATATGAAATTGATATCAAACCCACCAAACTCATAAAAGGTCAAGTTTTAGCCAAAATCATGGCTGAATCAAATTGTCATGCTTTAGATATTAATTTTATTGCCCAAATAGATGATCAGGAAGAAATGGCGACTCCAGAGATCAGTGAAGCCTTTTCAGACTCACCATGGTATGCATATATTATATTTTTATTACTAAATTTACAAGCTCCTCCTGGATTATCAAGAACAAAAGCTAGATTTTTAAAGTTAAAGGCAATAAGATTTTGTATCATAGATAATGCACTATTTTGGAAAGATCATGGTGGAATTTTATTGAATTGTTTGGCTAAATAAGAAGCTGACAAAGTTTTGGAAGAGTTTCATGCAGGTGACTATGGGGGACATCTCTATTAGAAGACTACTGCAGACAAAATCTTGAGAGCTGGTTTTTACTGGCCTACCTTGTTTGCAGATGTAAAAAAGTATGTGATCTCCTGTCACAAGTGCCAAATATTTGAAGGAAATAAAAAGCTACTACCTTTTCCCTTAAAACCCATCTCAATAGAAATTCCTTTTCAACAATGGGGTCTTGACTTCATTGGAGAAATTCACCCTCCATCCTCAACCCAAAAAAGTGGATTCTGACAGCCACAGACTATTGTACTAAGTGGATAGAAGCTATACCTTCTAGGAAAGCCACTAACACTGTCATAATCTCATTTTTAGAAAAAAACATACTCTCTAGATTTGGATGCCCCCGAAATATTATCACTGACAATGTAGCAACATTCAAATCCAAAAAAATTATTGAATTCTATCATAAATACCACATTAACCTGGGCCATTCTACTGCATATTACCCTCAAGGTAATGACCTTGCTAAGTCCTCCAACAAAAGCTTTGTGAAAATCATCAAGAAACTACTAGAAGACAACAAGAAAACTTGGAACAAGAGGTTAGTTAATGCCTTATGGGCACATAGACATACCACTAAGAAATATATTGGTACATCCCTTTACCAGCTTGTTTAAGGGATGGATGTTGTTTTTCCATCTTCTTTAGGAATACCAGTAATGAAGATAATCCAAGAATTGCAAGTTGAAACCAATGATATTCAAAGAGGATTAACCAAAACATACACTTGCAACAAACCAAAGAAGAGGTCTAACTTAAATCTCAAGTTATCTAAGACAATATTAAAAAGATATTTGACAATAAAGCTAAGGAAAATGACTTCTATATTGGTGAAAAAGTTCTAAAGTGGGATTCAAGGAGAGAAGAGAAAGGTAAACATGGGAAATTTGATTTCTTATGGAAAGGACCTTATGTTATTTATGGTCACAGAAGTAACAATGCTTTTTTTTTGAAGGAGTTGTATGGATAAAATTTGCTAGGTGGACCTGTCAATGGCAAAATGCTGAAGCATTACTATTCTTCAAAAATAAAAAATAGTTAACTTTGTTTATTTTACACATTGTACATAACATTGTAGATTTTAGATTGGATTGGATGTTTTTCCTAGAAAATTTGAAGCCTGGAGAGAAGGCCCTAAGCTTTGAAGGATAAAATATCATAAGTATGAATAATTGTAGAGATCAAAAAGCATTTCAAGACTAGAACATTGAAAATTCAAAGGTTACTAGTCTCAAAGTTCTTGAAATTTCACCAGGAAATTCCATCCCCATGTGGAGCCACTGTTAGGGTCCTATAATAATAGGATTCATAATTTTTGAATTGAATTTGATTAGTCTTTTAATATGTACATAATTTGATTTCTACAAATTGTTTTCCCATATTAAAATAAAAATAAAAATAAAACAACAAATGTAAAGAGGGTAAAAGTCATAAAAGAAAAATCAAAGGACTTAAAAAAAGAAAAAAAATATAAAAAAGAATAGAAAATGGACCCCAAAGAAAAAAGAGTTAAAAATAAAACACTTATGTGATGAAAATCCTAATGCCACTACTATTACTTTTTGCTGCAAAATAAGTGACTATGTGTAGCTTGTTCAAAATGCCATAATCCATGATGAGTTAAATAGATTAATCATAACTTCTCATGTTTTAAATTTTATGCTAATAGATAGAGAATAAATATCTATCCAAATAGTTTAATCTTGGTGGATTATTAGTTAGGTAGCGAAATAATAAAGAGCTCAACAGTTTAATCTGAGCCCTTGGAAGAAATAAGGATATATTTAGTTAGTTTGTTGTTTTAAAAGAAAAATGAACAAGGGTTTTCAAACTCAAATGCACCTAAGGTAAATGAAGAAAAAAATGTCAGGGTAGCATATGGTTAGGAAGAAAGCAGTTTCACAAAGCATGGATAAACATCATTGGAAAATTACTAATTTCCCTCCCCACAATGTGTTCCCGTACTATACCCTTTAGTTAAAAATACTCAGAGCATTTCTTTGACTTTTGGTGGGACCGGACCCATGTCTTAATGATTGATTGGCACCAAGGTATTGAAATCCCCCCCCCCCATTTTCATCCTTTCCCCTTCATAAAAATCCCTTTTCCCCTTATATTACTCATTTTACGCTACAAAATCCCCTTTTCCTAAGTTTAAAATACATTTTTTACTTAGGAAAAGTAAAAACCGCTTTAAATAATTCCCATTTCATTCAAAAATACCCAAAAAACCCAAAAAAATGCTTTTATCCTAAGTATAAGTGTTAAAATGTTAATATTGGGCCACTACTATGAAAATCCCGTCTAAAATCATGTTTTAACACTATAATTAGTATATTTTTTCATTTCATGCTCATACATTTCATTATTAACACACTAATATAATGTATTAGCTCCCCAAAATGCCCTTCAGTCTGTAGTATATTATTTCACTTTATATTAAATAATCCAACCCATATTTTATTTTTAGCCTATGGTTTATTTTCCCCACGTGATATATTTTCCCCGTTCCCATAGGTTAAAATTATCCTATGTATATTAAACCCGCTCAATGCTAAACATTACACTTATACATATTCCATTTGTTATGTATAACCCTAGTTTGCCTATCATATTTCATATATAAACTATATATTAAAACTATGTTTTAATATATAATTCACACCCGCCGCATCAATTATCCCAGGCCCCACACCCATTACCCCACAGCTACATCGTTAAATCTCAACCTTTCGCTTCATTATGCCAGATCTAACGGTGACCATTCCATGTCGCAAATTTCTCGGCACGATCAATAACCAATTTGAAACTTGCGATAAATTCTATTTTGAGCCTTTATCTCTCCTCCACACGTCGCAGTTTTTTTGGATCACATCGATTCAACGAAAACCATTTACAAACGTTTGTTGTTGCGAAAACCATTGGTGGTAATATCCTCCCCCGTGCCTGAGCCATCTGATATTTGAAATGACTAACAGTTAATGCATTCACTATTCACCAAAATTGTTTATTAATGCCCAAAATGCATTAATTTGAAAACTCTCTTACCACTTTCTACGCTTCAAAACCTCTCCAAAATGAGAAAAATACGTTGTTGCCTCTATTTTACCTAAAAAAAAAAGAAATAATCAAAATCAATCGCTACAATCATTGAGAAGCCTCCAGACTGCATATAAATACCAGAGCAAGCTTTTGAAAGTTTTCAAAACCTCAACATCCCTTTTCCATAGCAAATTCTGAATTTTTACAGGTATTCTTTAGAAAAGAGACCTATCCATCCATGTGAATGAATTATACTATTAATTGAAGCCTTACCAACCTCTTTGCCTAAAAATAATACCTATTTGCTTCAGAAAGTCTTCAGATAGACAAAGCCCTGAATATTTTTCAGTTTCTAGAAGTTGTGACCTGTTTTAGAACAATTTCAAGTGATTTTAGCCATCTGCTAACCTAAAAACCCTCCGAGACATACAAATCCTTTTCCACAGTATTCTGAAGTCCTCTTTTATAGAATTTGAATGTTTTAAGATTGTTCTATTACATAAATTTCACTGATAACCCTTGATATCTTCTCTTAAGGTTATGAGGTCAGGAAAATTATACTTTTGATACAAAATTGCCATTTTTAGTTAGAGTAATCAGAAGTAACATTTTTCAGCCCAAGATAAAACCTCTGTTATATTTAAAATTCCTTCTGTAAACATTTTAATCTTACAGAAGTGTGTCACACACCTAAAATCAAAGTTTTTGAAGGTTAAAAGTGTTTTAATTGATAAATAAAAACTATCAATGGCAACTAAAGGCATTGTTGTGATAAACCCTCTACAACCTCCTGTTGTAGATGTAGAACATACCCCCTTGGCAGATGTAGACTTTAAAATCACATACCCTGTGATAGAATTTAACCTCCTTGAAATCCACTGTTGGAGTCAAGAGAAATCCTTGGATCAAACAGATGATGTGTATAGTTGGTAATCAATTTTTCCTAAGTATGTTGTCCCTCATACTCATCAATGCCCAGAAGCTATCAAATTATGCCAATCCTATTATTCTTCAGACTAAAGAGCCATTATCAATTCTGAAAAACAAATATTGTTTAACATAACAACTGAATCTATAAACCAAATGTTTCAATTATAGCCTGAGCCTAATGCAATCCCTTTATCTATTAAAGCTCTCACAAATCTTTACATAGAGATATATTTTCCCATGAT
Source organism: Pinus albicaulis (assembly GCA_034641835.2). NCBI lineage: Eukaryota > Viridiplantae > Streptophyta > Pinopsida > Pinales > Pinaceae > Pinus > Pinus albicaulis. The sequence goes on from CM076570.1 coordinate 1,591,003,494, forward strand.
ATTCCAAATCTTTAAAACATTCATGCCCTCCTATGTGGAAATTCCAAAGCTAAATCCTCCATATTCCTCTTTTAAATTCCAAAAAAGAGCGAGACACATTATTTCTATGCTATCTTTTATCCTTGTATATTTCACAGATGAGCATATTGATGCATCAGTACTTGGTTCTTTATCCACTTTTGTACCTGGCTAGCCTCCTACAGTTATCTTTGACTTTGCCTAGTATATTTCTAATAGCATCTATGAACAACTTGTCAAATTACCTACAGAAGGTGTCTTTAGGTATACTTCATTTATTTTCCACATGTTCCTTTATTTTCAGTCAAAAAAGTTTCCAATAAGTCTTCAGAAACTTGACGTGGAAGGAAATCCACTATCTGTTATATTCTGGACCTCGATCAGAAAGGAGTCAAATGATTTTACTTATGAAAACTTTACATATTATTTCATCCATGCATTGGTCAATCTACTAAATAATAGTGTTCAACCCAAGATCAACAATGAAATCAAGAAATTCTTATAATTGTCTGAATAGAGCAGGACAGGTGATTGGTATTTATACCAAAATCATACAGAAATCAGATTTTATAGGTCAAACCTCATTCCTTACAAGTTTCCAAAATATTCACCTATGAGGTTGTTTGCTTTAGAGTATATAAGACAGATTTTGAACTCAGATTCTGTAAATTTCCTGGCTACAAAGAAGAAAACCCAATTTAAATTGAAAAATCAAGTGGGTCCATTCATATGTAATAGTAGAGAAGCAGGTGTAGAGGCCGAAAAGAAATTGTTAGAGTACAAATTCAACAGTAGTTTTCTTTGGTACTACGATCCCTATGGTATATAATCAACAAAATGAGAGTGAAGTGTAAATTATCTCCCTACATTCATGAAAAGAAAACTGAAAATAAGAAATTATCTAACCAATCTGAATGGTTAGAAACTACACTGGTAGAAGCTAATAAGTAGAGTGATACTAGTCACAATTTGCAGAATCCATCTCAGGAAGACAAAAGCATGAAAAGAAACAGGGAAGAAGGGTCTTACACAGCTGAGACCACTACAGAGACAAAGTTCAAACTGAGATATACCAAGAAGCCAAATATCAGTCCTACATATAAAGAAAAAGAGACAATAGAAATCATTGATACAGAGATTCCATAGAAAGACATTGTTCCTCCTACAGTAATTGTAATATTCCCAAATGGGAAAAGCAGGAATATAGTGCAAAATATTGTAACAATGTTGCAGATCATAATTTAAAAAACAAGAGGCCAATATGGAGACATTTCATATGTTATTACAGTAGAAAAATGTACATAAGAAATGGGCCATAAGAAGCATAACATGAGATACAAGCCTCCAATGAACAAAATCCCTGAATATGAGGTGCTGCAACCATACAAAAAAGATGAAAAACCCTTACAACGTTATTTTATTGGCTCTACTACAAATTTTTATTATAAAACAGATCTAGGGATGATATGTGCCTCAAAAGATATATCTATATCAGATCTTAGCACTATACAGGCTCATCTAAAGAACCCCCTTGGGGTTTTCAGCAAAACACCAAGTACAAGATGTAGATCTGAGATCTACGACAACAGATCTACTGAAAAATACATATTTGGAATGTGTGGCTGATCTGATATGATCAATACAATAGCCTCCTCCAATAGATCCTCAAAGTGAAAGGCAGATCCCATTCACTAGAAAATCAACTCTCCAAATGGTGTGCCAAACCACCCTGCAACTCCTCCTATAGAAATAACACAGATCTGGAAGTAAAATGTGCTGTAGGGATGAATAAATAGTTATCCTGATGCCAATATCTAAAAATGAGCTCAAATCCCTCCAATACTGTCCTCCCAATGAAGTGGAAACCTGCTCCACTGAAAATGAGCACTGAAATGGCCTAGATCTGAAAGATCTAGTATCCACTTGCTATATCTTGCAAAAAAAACCAAACCCTCAACAGGATCTACGCTGTAGTTGAAAGAAAAAGCTTGGCCCTAATCCAGATAGTGGAAAATATGATACAAACTCTCCCAAGAGCTACTCAATGGGAAGAGGTTGGATTCTCAATCAGGAACACCCAATGCTAAACAACATTCAATATCAGCTAAAAAACAAGAGAAAGATATATGTCTAAAGAGACCATATATTCAAAAAATATCATATACATCAACAACCCCTAAAATGCTTCCATCCTCTTTTTTTTTATAAGTTAAGAGCTTGCAAACCCTAAACCACATCCAATGATAACACTCCTTTCACACAAATCACCTCCATCTAAAACTGCGTTGTCTTTCATTAATGGCCACTCCTCCATGATAGCGCTATTGATTTGGTTAAGGTTGACTTAGTTAAAATGTTCCAACCCCTTTTCACACCAAGGGTGCTTTAATTAAGCTGCCAAGATTTGTATCTTTCATATTTGGCATTGATTTATTCATTATTAAGGAGAATTATGGAGCTCCTTTGCCTTCTTATTCTTTAAACAAATCAATAAAACAAAATTTAATATTCTAACTAGCTCATGGCTAATTGGAAATATTACAGTCTTCCCTTCCCAAATGTTGCTTGTACTCAAGAAACTGACAAGGTGAGTGCTGCAACTCTTCATCCTTGGTGACACCAACATGTGATAAGCTTCCCTCATAAGATAAGTGTCTACCAATCCATCCCTCCATGAATTTCTCCTCCAAAGTTCTCATGAGATAAAAATAATCCATCCCACAAGGAGACAATAGTTCACATGAAACTAACATGGCTTGCCCAATTTCCTCCCTAAAACATGTAGCATAATGAACATGGAGAATCTATCTCCCATAGGGCACATACATATCTTCCATCCTCCCTCCAAACATCCCCATAAAAATAATAATTACATCATCAAAATATGGGATCATAACCAAGTACATACAAACATAAATTTGTGCATATGGAGGTGGGTCATAGTCCCACATGTGGAACCAGTGCAATAAATATCCTGACTGCCTCAGATAATGATATGGTAAGTGGTTTCCCCACCACTTACTTGCTACCCAAGTCATCTCACCATGGCTTTAAGTGTGAGATATATTTGGTGCCTTAGGAATGCACCCACAGTGATAGAAAATCTCCCTTTGATCTCCAAGGGAGTGGCCATGTTCATAATTTTTTGTGGCCCAGAGTTGGCCATGAAGTTTATATGATATAGTACTACTTCTTGGATTTATGGCCTGCATATACATGGTGAAAGAATGCAAACACTAATAAAATGAAACATTATTTACATGAGCATATTCTTCACCAAAATTCCTCCTTAAAAAAATGGAGTGGTGCATAGATCTATCTCCTCTCTCAAAATATGAAAGAGATGGCTGAATTAACTCCTTTATAGAGTTATGTTTTTGTCGCAACTCTACATGGTTCATGCATCTTTGAAATTGCTGATATAGTTCTCCTTCAAAGCCCTTCCAAGTGTAGCTTCTCAAGATAATGTTGTAGAATCTCATGGAATATGTGTAGTTAAAAAAAACTCTTCATAAGCCCTTTGTAGAAAATTCTCCTTGAGCTTGGAGGCTCTAGATAATAATACACTACCATGATAGTAGATGACTCCATATTGGAATGAATAGCCCTCTTCATGTAGCTAGTCATCAAGTATCATGCAAGTGAAAAGATCCTTGGAACAATCCACCAACCGTTGGGATTTCCAATATGGATCAATCTCCCACAGTGACAACGCTGATGATATATCATAAAGAATGTCTATCATATGGATGTTCTTCTCCTTGACGTCTCCCATGACAAAGGTACATGTTGGAAGGTCATTCCTTCCATGCTTCTCCTCCCACAACGCAGAATCTGAAATGAGAGAGGGTAATTATGATGTTGGGAGAATATCTCCCTCCTCCTAGACCCTACCCAAGACTCCTAGCACTGTATCATTGCCTTATAATGCTCCCACCCCTCCTGGATCTAAGCTTGTAGCATCATGCTGTGAGGTAGATCTCACCAAATCTGAATCAGGTGGCCTCCCAAGTGGTTTGCAACTAAATAGTAGTGTCCCATGCAGCAATCTCATGAGCATAATAGATGGGACTGTAAGTTCCTTGCTTCCACTATGCAAATCCATCTCTGATTTTTGTGTGGAAGTGGTATGTGAGGCATATGTGTGCATGCCTTTAATCATTTGAGTTTTTACACTCTTTTTGTCCATCCATTCCATCTGCAAAGTCTCCCAATCAATGGTGACTTTCCCCAAAGTAATCAACCATCGCACACCCAATATGACATTGGTGTTAGGCATGTCAATCACAAAGAAATGATCAGTCAATGTATATGTACCCATGGTGATTGATAAGGATGGGACATAATGCATGCATTGCATTGTTCTATCTCTTGGGACCAAAACAGAGAATTCCTCAAAAGAATCAGTGGGTATTGCCCTCCTTTGCACTAGTTGGGCATGAATAAAATTGTGGGTAGCCCCACGATCAACTAAAATAGAAACCCTCTGATTCAAGATGAAACCTTGAACTCTTAAGATCAAGTACTTAGGTAATCCTCTCAATGATGCAAGAGCCCCTCCTGTTAGCCACCTATAAAAATTTGTCATCCCAAATGGTGGCTAATCATTTTTTAACCTTCAAGAGATAGTTTCTTTTGAAAATATATCATCTTTTGAAGTCTTATGATGATCTTTACTCCTTGAATTAATCTTCACTGTTGTTTCCCTCTTTATCCTAAAGAACATGTTGTTTGCCAAGAGAAAGACTACTTAAAAACCCATTTTCATTTTTATTCTCTTCATAAAATTCCTCTAAAAACCTTCATTTGGCTTCCAAATCATCAAAACCCTCCTTTAAACCTTATATTTCCCTTTTATTTGGTTTAAAAGTGCCTCCTTTGACCTACCGAAACCCCCATTTTGCCTTAAAAACCCCTATTTTTGGCCTAAAAATCACCTTTTTACACTATATAAGTTATTTGAACCCCCAAGGGCTTATGGGTTTTTAGCCCCTTCCTCCATGTAACTTAAGGCCCCACAATCGAGCGCTAAAGGGTCTAAAAAAACCCTTTACCCTTCATTTTTCACTTATCTCGATGATATGGTTTGCAATAGATCTGGACCGTTGGTCTATCTAGAACAACAGCCATCGGGCCCTTTTAATCCTGCCTGTTCGCCTACCCTCCCTTTTCTCCTTTCAAAATACTCCGCCTCATATTTTAATCCTAGCCGTTCTTTCTTTGAATCTAATGGTGGGGACTTAATCCGATAACTCAAACACCCGCCCGTTCACTTATCAAGCTTTCCTTCATTTCAATTCCCCGCCCCTTCTTCCAATCCTAACCATTCATTTTATAGATCCAATGGCCAGGATCTATCCTGACCATTCGAAAATTCCAAAAGACCCACCCGCTCCACAACAAAATAAATACCGGGCCCACCTTTCCCCTGCTCGTGCAACTTCCTCGTCGCGCGCGATCCGCACCGTCGGATCTAGTGCCTCCGATCCAACAGTAGACACAATGTTTTGCAAAAATTTTGCACATAAGGTTTAACACCAAATTTTTTTACGAAACTAGCAGTTTTTAAAAGGACACGTGTTGAAAGGTGTATCGTATCACATTTTTTCTGGGCAAACCGCTTAACCCCCAAATAAAATGCGAAAACCATTAATATTTTTCGCCAAACCACTGTCCTCCGCAATATTATTTTCGACTTTTATCTTAACCGTCGATCTTTGAGATTAGACGGTCCCGACTTAATTTCACCTCCATTGCGTTTGCCCACCATCTAACCTCTCGAATGACCCCACTGATTAATCTCGACTGTTGGTTATTTTAATCCAACGGTTCCGATTCACCCTTGCTCCCAAATCATCCAAAGCAGTGTTTAAACCCATTTTCCGCAGGATTACATAACTTTTCTTTGTTTTTTGCAGGTTATATGGGGGTTTTCCCATAGATTTAGAAATGATATGAAGGCCAAGAATGACGATTCCTAACCTTTAGTACAAGAAGGGATCCAAGGAGTTATTCATTAAAACAAATACCTCCACCTGTGTAAACCTTCTGCGCACCTGCAAAACAACAAAAACACAGTAAAACATCAAATAAACAAAAAGTATCAGTGCCAAAGGTGAAAATCAGAGCATAAAGTGAAGAATAAAGATTTTAAAGTAGAGTTTAAAGGGATTAAGGCATAAATTCAAGAATCAAAGGCCTAATCCATAGAGATAAAGACGGTGTTAAAGGATAAATACCCGAAGAAGAAGATCAAGGCTAATCAAGCCTAAACACAGACCAAAAATAGATTAAAGGTGTTTTAAGGAAAAACAAGGAAAAATATCAGTAAAGGAGGCCTCCATGGCCACATCAGAGGCCAATTATCCTCTTTAGCTACCAAAGAGCCACCTACAGCCTCAAATAAATCAAAAGAAGTATTAGTTATTGCCTAATCAGTGATATTTTGTTTAAAGATAGCCAGAGTTATTGCCAGCCTATCTAAAAGCGTTTTAAAGTCAACAAAATATACCAAGTAGCTTAATACTTAATGAAAACCAATTAATACAGAGGAAATATTAGAAATCTTCTTTGTTGAGTTTCTCAAAGGTAGAGAAGAATTAACTTGTATTAATTGAACCTAGAGATCTTTTATGGCATCCCACCTCCTCTTTCTTCTATAAATACTTCAGAAGAAGATGAGAGTTTGTTGGTTGGTTATTAGATTTCTGATGTAATAGTTGTTGTATTGAATCATTGTTGAATGTAAATAAATTCTGAAGCTCTGAAGCTCTGTTAAGTTATTGAAGAATTTAGGCTGAGAAGAGAAGTTGTTGCCGTGATGAAACATTGGACTTGAAGTATGTAACTGGATTGACAATCAATATACAAACTAATTTTTGGGATCCTAGTCTATATCATTGGTGAAGTACCTCTTACTGTTATTGTTTTCCTTTCATGTATGCCATTTTTTTCACTTTTCTCTGATAAAGAACAACAAATATAGAGCTAGGATTTACTGTTAAAAGTACCCTGCTCTCACTGATAAGCTTTTTCTTTATGTTTTCCTCCAATTGTGTGTTTAAGAATGACTTAAGTTAAGTGTAAACATTATCAAGGAATGTTGGTTAGTCCATGTCTTGATGTGAAAAACTTGAAAGGAAGTTCTTGAATAATATTTTTATTACATGCTAAGTAGAGTTGAACTAGAAAAGTTTATGGTTTGCCCTGTCTTCTAGTTCTTTCTCCAAAGGTTGTTTGAAATTTTCCCCAAGAGTATGTTGAAAGCAAGCCTAGATTGTAATGCATCTGACCTAATCTTAAGTTGCACTTTGTTTTATTATCTATTTTCATCCCTTCTGAAAGTAGTCTAGTGAGATTACTGGATTGTTGTCTGATAAGATAGCTTTAATACAAGCTTGTCCAAAGAAGTTTATGGTTAGCCCTGTCCTTTGGTTGGTTTCAAAAAGCTGCTTAAAAATGATTTTCTTGTATGGAAAGTTGATAAATCCTTGTTGAAATTATTGGCTTTTTCCACCTTCTCAACACTTTTAATGTTCCATTCCATCATTTAATATAAAGGATATTTTGATATAGATGACTTGCCCCTTGGACCACTCTTGAAATTGTTGTATAATTAAAACCCTTTTGTGACTCCATTGCCCAATGGTTTAAAGTTGCTACATGCTAATTCTATCTGCTGGACACTTCTCAATATACTTGCATCCTCACCTTTTGAACTCTTTCATTTTGTGATATTCCATCCAATTAAAGATCATACCTGACCAACCAAAAAAACAAAAACCCTTGTTCTTAATAACTAGCCTAATATCATACTAAAAGCCTTAAAGATAAATCAATATTTGCACTCATAGATAGATCCCTCTCTGGATTCAAGAGGGCTAGATCCTAGAATCCCAAAGTGGTTTTTGATGTAGTCTCTATAGCATTTAGTCTTGCCAATCTACTAAATTACAGAGGCCTAACACCTCCAATGGGAGAAAATGCTCCATTCCCATCTCCTTATGGTATTGGTTGATCTCCTACAGTGTCAACACTATGACCTCTTTTTGGTTCATCTTCTTCTCCCTCCTCATCATCTGAGAAGACCTCTATGTAATGTGATTTTCCAGCTGCACATCTATGTCTAGGTGCCCAAGATTCTTGGAAAGTGAAGCAAAGCTTACTCCTCCTCAAGTCTCTCTTGACATCATCATCAAGAGGTTTCTTGTATTGACTCTCCTTTGAAGGAGGAGCCTTTTATTCCTTTCCCTTTGATGGAAAAGAGGGTTTGAGCTGAAAAGTTTCCTTTTCTTTTAGCAAGGTATCTTGAAGGTCTCTAGACCTTTCAATGGAATCCTGTAGGGTAGTGGGCTTGGTAGACTTAACCAAACCATGAAGAGGTTCATCTAACCCATCTATGAACATATACACCCTTGTTGCTACAGATAAATCAAGAACCATAATAGAATGTTTTAAAAACTCAAAAATGTATGTTTTTGGATTACCTGATTACTTTAGCTTTGCAAGCTTCATGAATGGTGCTTCAGGATATCTTCTATCAAATATTTCCACCAGCCTTCTAGTGAAATCTGAATATGCAGTCACATTGGCATGAACCAATGTAGACAAACCATGGAACCATCAGTCATGTGCTTCACCCTCCAGGTGCAGCACTGCAACCTTAATGGCTTCTATTTATGGAAATTTGTTCAAATGAAAGTAGATGTCAAGTTTTTCTACCCATGATTTGGTAGTGCACTTGGACGACCCATAAAAATTGGGTAAAAATAATCTGCCCATAGTGTGGTGTCAATCATGATTTTGGATGAATCCACCACTTCTATGATGATGCCTTGGTCTTATATTGTCCTTGATTTGACAAAATTATTGAAAACTCAAGTGGTCTTTGAATCTCTAATTTTGAGACTCATACTCCACAAAATATTCTTTAAGGGATTCTTGTTCCTGAAACCCTTCATTTCCTATAGCCAAAAATGTAGGCATGGTAGAGCATTGGGAAACTTGTGGTTGTTGCAATGGTTGATCATTCCTGTGACGAGACATGCTAGAGCCTTCACCATGATGAAATCCTTTAGGGGATTCCTTGAATCTTTCCATTCTCATCTCCTTGATCTCTCTAGCAATGTCTTGCATGGCTCTAAGAAGGATCTTAGGGAACTCCTCTTCATCTTCTCCTCCAGATAAAGGGGTTTTACCCTTGTCTTCTTTTTCATTTGTATAATCAAATTTTTTGTCTTCTCTTTTGATACCTCTTTTCTCTGTCAGTAAGAGGCTCACCTTATTTAGATGACATATTAGCTTTAGAATGCACAAGCTGTGCCAAGATTATGCTCTGATACCACTATAATATTCCGAAATGGGAAAGCAGGAATATAGTGAAAAATATTGGAACAATGTTGCAGATCATCATTTAAATAGCAAGGGGCAAATATGGAGACCTTTCATATGTTATTAGAGTAGCAAAATGTACATAAGAAATGGACCATAAAATGCATAATAGGAAATATAAGCCTCCAATGAACAAAATCCCTCAATATGAGGTGCTACAACCATATATAAAAACTATAAAAACATTACAGCATTATTTTATTAGCTTTGCTTCATAAATTAATTATACAATGGATATAGGGCTGATATGTGCCTCAAAAGATATGTCTATATCAGATCTTAGCAATATACAGGCTCCTCTAAAGAACCCCCTTGGGGTTTTCAGCAAAACACCAAGTACAAGATATAGATCTGAGATCTAAGACTGTAAATATAGTGAAAAATACATGTTACACCATTTTTTGGTCATCTAACCTTTCATCATTAGATGGACCCAAGTACACCATGTAAGACCAGTTTTACCCCAAGTAAAACTGCTTTCACTATGTTAATTAGGAAACCCCAAAAGGAATAATTAATTAAACCATAATTTAATTATTATTCCCAGTCATGTTTAACCCAAAAAATAAAGAAATTAATGAGATAAACCCATAGTTATCTTATTATTTTCTAGGAATAATTATTTAAATAATATTCCTTGTTAAATATGACCAAATCAACCACCATTAATTAAATAAATCATTATTTATTTGATTATATCCCAACCACTTCCTTAAAAAGATAAATAAATCATTTATTTATTTATTCTTCACTAATCAAGGGATTTGACCCAAGTCAAACACCTTTCCCTCCAACAAATAATAATAAAATATTCCGTAGAGGTGGATCTAGATTTGATTAACATTATTTTAATCATGCACCAAGATCTAGAATGACCCAATATTTTGTTATAAATAGGAGGGCTTTCCCCATCATTCTTCACCTTTTGTTGCCTACTAGATCACTCTGGATCTATACACTTGGTCTCATTTTTCATCATTTGCTCCCATTGAGCTTCATTTTTGCATTGGGTTTTCTACACCTACAAGAGAGAGAAAGCTTAGATCTGAAGTGCCGAGGACTACAAAGAACCCATCCCATTGAGGAGAGCTGGATACACCTTCTTGTTTTCCTCCCAGGTGCCCTGTAATATAAAAATTCATTCAAAAATCATGTTCTTGTCTTGTCTGTTGGATGCATGGAGCAAACCCTTTACTTTACTGCTTAATGTCTTTCCATTTATAGATCTGTTTGTTGCAGCATTTTAATTACTAATCGCAGATTTGAAGATGTTTGGCAGCCTCTATTGTTGTTAGGGCTATTAGTTATGCGTAGCTAAAGTGGTTCTTTTTCGTACACTTCGACGAAGAATTCATACTAACAAATGGCGACTCCACACGGGTTTTAAATTACGACCGCTGTCGTTTTTCATATTCCCGCATATCCAGCTACTTCAGGCCCTAGGGCTTCTTTTCAGCTGCTTAGTTTTCCTCTTTTTATGTCATTTTTCTCACATAAAACCCTAAAAACTTAAAATTTCTAACTTCCGTGTGTTTCTGGCCCTATTGCGCAGGTAAGCGACACCAGCCGCAACTGAGACGGCAACTTTTCTGAAAATCTGCCGCCGAGACAACCGGAACAGGGGGTCGCACTTTTTGGCCCTAAACCTGTGACTTGGACCTCCAGGTCGCACTTTTCAGCCTGTTTTCTGCGACCTGAACTCAGATCAGGTCAGAAACTGCGACCTGACTTTTTTCCAGCATTTTTTCTGCACTTTTTCTGGGTTTTGCTGCAACTTCTGCCAGGGTCTTCCAGCCTCTGTCTCAGCCCGCCTTGACCAAGATCTGATCTGTTTTTACTCATCTAAGTGGGAACCCAGCCCCTTAGGGCTTTAGTACCCTCCACTTTTTGTGGAAGAGTTTTAGCTGTTTCAGCCTTCGGTTTCAGAGCTTCAGCCCCCTCTTTTCCAGATCTGTTACCTCACTTTCAGATCCTTTGAAATCAACCTCTTTTCCTTTCAAATCACCTCTTGTCGTTTTGTTTGGACCTCCTCTGAAGGCCTCTGCCTTGCCCCCCGGTTTTTTGCTGATTTCCCTTTTCCAGCCACCTTGCCTCTGTCTCTTGGCTGTGATCTGCACCCCTTGTCTGCAGCTTTATCCTCCAGATCTCTGTCCCCTTTGACCCTAGATCTGTTGAGCTTCCTTTGTGTGTGTTTCCATAGTTTTTTCCCTTTCTTTTCAGCATAGTTGTGAGAGATCCACCTTCGTGGGTTAGATAGATGCATACGTAGCTGTTATTTCTCTGTTATTTCAGCATTTTATTCTGTTCTCTGTAGGTTTATTTTCAGCTACGCAGCACACTTTTTCTTTCTCTCAACAATGGAAAGGGTTTAAAAATTAAAATTAACGCATGCCACACACTGAACCTAAGTGAAGAAGCGCCTGGTTTACACCGCCTGGCAAAGACTCTAAAATCAATTGTCACTGCACCTTATCTGCCCTTGACCTTCCTTGATTCTGTCCCTTTCTGCCCTTGTCGGTTTCCTTCTTCCTGTCATCATTGCGCCCCCAAGGCGCCGTTCCCGGAGACTTCTTGGCCTTCACCCTCAGTTTTCGGTTGATCGACCTGCTCCGCACCGCCGTCGTCGAGCCAGTCCACCTTCGAGTCCACACTCCGACTCCTCTCCTGATTCATCGGGTCCCCCTTCTCCTTCCGGTTCTCCCCCTTTTACCTTCACCATGTCCGGATCAGGGCCTAATGCTAGCGGTTCTCCCGGCCCCAATGCCGGCCCTACTTCTAGCGGAACCGTCACAACCACTACTCCGGCCACCCCTGTGCTGCCGTACATTGCAGGCCTCAGCCTCCCCGATTTTCATCAGTTGATTAACGACCCCATTCACCATAATACTACCTGGCCCACTATGCCTACCAAGTTACCCTCTGATATCCCTAAGTTCGAGGGCCTTAATGGCGAAGACCCAACCAATCACGTTCGGTCTTTCCACATGTGGTGTTCCTCCAACTCCATTACCGATGACTCCATCCGTCTTCGTTTGTTCCAACGCACGCTTACCGGCGAAGCTTCTAAATGGTATGTCGAACGGGCCACTTCCTCCCATACCACGTTCGAGACTCTTGCCCAAGCCTTCTTGTCGTACTTCCAGCTCCCTCTCCGATACGACACTGGTACGGAGCTCTTGACTTCATTTAAGAAATCCTCTTCCACACGCCTTTCTGCCCATGTTCAGGAATGGCGACGAAGACGGAGCTTATGTCGAGCCCCTCCCTTTGAAGATCAGGTTTACATGGACTGGTTCCTTCGCACCCTCCCATCTCCCATTGGAAAAGATGTCGCCTCTCACTTTCCTCAATCTGAAGAAGCCGCCCTCCAAATAGCTTTAAAATATGACCTGATCTACGCTCAATCTGGTTATGTTTATACCGTTCTTCCTGACATCCCCAGGCCCGGTGGCGCTAACGCCCCGGGGGCATCTCATTCCGCCGACGGTATTGTAGGATCTCTTTCCCACCCATCTGCTCACCCTCCTATGGGCTATGGTCTCCCTCAGGGAGGGGCCAGCACCTCAAGCACTCTTCCCCCTCCCGGCAACATGTATCCAGGATACGGCATGCCTCCTCCTTTTTCCCAACCTCCTGCTTACCTCAATGTCGCCCAACCCAACCCTTACTTTTATCCACAGCCTGGTGTGCCAGCTCCTCCAGCATATGCGCTTCCGCCTCCCTTGCCTCCTAACAACCCGCAACAACACTTACAACCCCCTCCAGGGCAAGTATTTGCACAGCAGGGTGCAATTAATCCCCCTTCTTCTCAAAGAAGGCGGAGAGGCAACCAGAACCCATCTGCCCCCGGTAACCGAGGACCCAATTTTGGTGTGGACCCTAACACTAACAACCAGCCACAAGGCATTCCGCCCAGGCCGGACAGGCCGCTTTGCACAAACAAGCCCTGTTCGTGTTGCGGTGTTTACGGTCACTACACTCACGATTGTCCTCTCTTACCCCAGATGCGACAGATGTGGGAGTCTCAAGCCACATTGCGTGGACAACACGCCTCCCCTCATGCTCCTCCTAATGTGGCCACTACTCAGCCAGCTGTGTTCACTGATCCTTTCCCTCAACAGGGATTCGTGGCTACCCACCCCCCCGACAGCCATGTAGCCACCCCTCGTCCATTTTTGGTTCCTCTGATTACCAGATCCTTATGATGCGCTCCGATCCTTCCCCTTCCGTCGACCTTCACCTTCAAACTCGGTCTCGCCAGTACCCCAAGCCTCCTGCTCAGTCTGCTCCCGAGTCTCCATCTTCAGGTTCTACAGAGCCTCTTTTGACATCCAGTGGCCCCTTACACATCCCTCAACCCAAAGTTGAGGTTCATCCAAAGATTCCAAAGGGCCCATTACGCCAAAATGCTGCTTCCGGTCGAGCCGCTCAATCGTATAGTATAGTAGATGATTTGGCGCAATCCCCTGCTGCCATTTCCACACTGGAACTCCTCCAGTCGTGCCCTTCTCAAAATAAGGCTCTACTATCTGCCGTGGGCGCTGTTGATCCTGCTGATGACCAAATGATTGTTTTTGACGCCACTCAATCGGACCACCCTCCTCTTCCTCCTTCCGTTGCTTTCCAAATCCCAGTCAAAATCCGGAACGCCACTGTATCCCGGTGTATAATTGATGAGGGGGCATCCACCTGTGTGATGTCCGCTCCGGTTTGGAAGCAACTCGGATCCCCTGAGCTGGCCCCTTCCACGATCACCCTTCGAGCGTGGGACGGTCATGCCTCCCAGCCTATTGGCCTGTTTCGTAACTGTCCCATCACCCTCGCCGGTAAGATTGTTTGCGTTGACGTCGAAGTCATTGACGCCCCTCTAGACTACAACATTCTATTGGGGCGAAGCTACACCTATGCCATGTCTGCTGTCCCATCCGCGGTTTTCTGCAAGATGTCTTTTCCACATAATGGGAAGATAGTCACCATTGACCAGCTATCTTATCATGAGCCGCCGTCTCAGACCTCCTCCGAGACGACCATCTCTTCTGTAGCCAACAAGCAAACCGTCGATTCTCTGACCAGTGTCTCCCCCGGTGTCTACAAAGATTCCACCTTGCTTGGTACTTTCCCTCATCTTCCCCCTCCTCCAGCCACTGATCCCAGCTTGTCGAATGTTTGCATGATGCAATCGTCTCAGGCCGCCCATAAACGGCCTGCCTCGGCTAGTCAGCAACCCCCCCCTCGCCCTCCGCAACCCGCTCCTAGCCATTCATCTCAGCCAGCCGGACCTCCTCCTTCTGGCCCTCCCCCTACAGCTGGTATCCCCGAACCTCTTTATCATCCAGGTTCGGTTCCCCCTGGCCTTAACCATCTCGGAGCCATACCTCCTGGTCATTACCCTGCTGGACAGATCCCCTTCTTGGCTCCCCCTCCCAGAGTATATTCTGTCCCCGTCATGGCCACCCTCTCTCTCCCTAACTTGACCTTGGGCATTCCGGTTTGGTACCTTGACCCCCCAGCCGCCACCCCCCCTGGTCACCCCAAACCTTACATGGCTTTGACACCGGTTCAACCGGTCCCCCTCGCTTCCTCCATAGCCACTGTGCCCCCAGCACCTCCGCAGGACCCTTCTCCTGTTGCGACGGCTCCCGGGAAGGAAGGCAAAGCCCGCAAGGGGGCAACCAAAGACCAAACCACCACGACCACCCCGGCTCCTTCTCCGCCCGCGAAGCCTTGTGCCTTATGTGATATCATTGGTCATGCCACCCATGCTTGTCCCGAGTTACCTCGTATCCGGCCCATGGTAAAAGTCGCGTTCCCTGACACTACGGTCCCTGAAACTCCCACTCCTTCTTCGACCGTCCCCAAGAACCCCAAGACTCTCCGCACCAACAAGCCTTGTGCTTTGTGCGGTGTCCATGGCCACTACTCCCATTATTGTCCTCACCTGACGCATTACAGTGCCTCCCTTGAGGTGATCCGCGAGTATGAGGTTGAACAAAATCAATCCGCCTCTCCCATTCTCGCGCAGTATGCTGCAGACCAGCCTGAGGATTCCCCCGCTCCCATCCACATCCCCCCCCCTGATGTCCAGATGACGGAGTCTACAGTCACCATTCTTTACCTATCCTCCTCTGCACGACACTCGGAGCCTAGCCCGTCTGCAGCCTCCCCCGTTGTGTCCCTTGATACTCGAGATCACTCCACTTGTGTCTCTGTTGACCTCCGCAGCCCGAGTCCTCGCCATGTTTCCGATAGCTCTCATACATCACCTTGTTTGAGTCTTGATCATCCTGCCCCTTCCCCCTGCCATTACTGCTCGATGACTTCTGTACCCTCACGCTGCCGTCATTTCCTTTCATCCCCTCATTTATTGTCTTGTCACACCATTTTGCAGGACCCCCCGTCCACACCCTTTATCGGTTACGCCGACGGTGCAAGTCGCTACTCCAGGAATCTTGCCTCGGCGGGGTGGGCCATCTTCACCCCCTTGCATGACCTCGTTCTGTCTAACGGGGTATGCATTGGTTCTGCCACCAACAATCAGGCCGAATATGATGCAGTGCGTGGCCTATTAGCTGATGCCCTGTTGCATCGCATCCGCCATCTGCACGTTCGTTTGGATTCCCTGCTTCTTGTAATGAAACTAAATGGTGTTTATCGTGTGCATAACCCTATGCTGTTTAGACGCTATTTACGAGTGAAAGTCTTAATACGTGCGTTTTAAACCATCACTTTCAACCATGTACCCAGAGACCAGAATCACTACGTAGATAGTATTGCGAACCATGTTCTAGATTGGAATTTATCACACACAATTCATACAAGACAATAACATTAAATCAACCATCAAAAGATGATGCATATCCATAATATGTGTCGCAAACCATATATTGATGAGTCCATCTACTCTGATACATACGACATGCCCATAGCATGTTCCAAAAACTGGGGGCACCATACGCCCCCCCATACATATACATACGACATGCCCATAGCATGTTACAAACAAAGTCCAAAAACTGGGGGCACCATATGCCCCTCCATACATTCTGGGGGGCACCACCTGCCCCTACATACATCAGAAGGGGCACCATATGCCCCTAATCACTATCTGGAGGCTCCCGGGCCAATGGCTCTGCCCCTGCAGCATGTAGATCACGCATAGCTTGACCGGCCATCGCCATGCGCCGCATGATACCTCGCCACTCCGAGGGGAGACCAACACATGGCTCTATGTACTGGTCGTCTAAATCCTACCACCCGCGCTCCGATACTCCGGTCAACAGCTGCTCACATCTACGGCGGATGTCCTCCAGTAGGGCGGCTGCACCCTCATTTTGCGCTGCTCTCGACTCACTCGGACCCGTAGCTCCAGACGCTGCCGGTCGTCCCATATATCCGGCCGGTTTTACCGGTGCTATATCTGCATACCAAAAGTCCTTGAATCAGTATCATTATTTACTATTCAAAAAACTTTAACATGCCCACATAAGAATAGCAATTTGTCACTTACCATCGGGCCCCCAGACTCGACCAGACGGAAGTGGCAGATCCGGATCCCCACAGTAGCTCATCCCACTATAAGGGTAGTCGTCTATGTACAACGACATCTGATCCCAATGGGCAAAGAACTCCGGTCGAAACACTCGCCTAACCGCCCCTCTTCCTCCTCTGCAGAGTAGTCGTCCCCAACGACGCATCCTGGGCTCTCTCGGGCCCCCATCTGGAAGCTGCACACGAGGCCTCAAGGTCGAGATCTTCTCAAAGAAGAAGGCACACAATAAAGTCCCATATGAGCAATCATGATTCACCTGCCGCCTGCATAGCGACAACTGTCGCTTTAGCGACACCAGCATCATTTGGGCCCACCCAAAGTAGGTCCCACCCAACACACTCTCCACTATCATCATCTGCCCACCCGTGATGTGATGGAACGCCTGGCTGCCCAGGATTCGCAGCACAGCTGCGACCACTGCACGGGTTTCTAGCCTCTCTAGATCCCCGACCGATATTCGAGTCCCCTTGACTTGAAGACCCGGTCGACAATGGCGTTCCACGAACTCCATGATATGCCGCCCCCGCGGCAGCACTGGCTGCGTGTCTCCCACGATCCCCAGTGGTGGGAGGCCGGTCAGGAAGTACACATCCTGGACCGTCAGTTTGATCCTGTGCCCTTGCACTACAAAGATCTCCTGATCTGGATCCCAATAACTGATAATCCGGGCCAGTAATGGTTCCCCTGCTCTCATCAACGGGTTCTCCACAAACTTGAGAACCCCATATCTGGCCAATACACGACGAACGCCCTGATCCGCCTGGATCTCTGTCCGAAGTGTTCCCAGATCCCTCTCTCTCTAGTTGACCCGCAACTCTGCCATACCTGCACAAACACATTATTTTTGTCAGGGTACAGATCGGGAAAACCATAACCACACACCAAAACCCAACTCCCAGCCATAAAACAGCACCAAACCCCCCTCATCTCCCAGGTCGCAGTTTTCTGCCATTTTCTGGACCAGGTCGCACTTTTTTCCCTAAAACCTGCATCCTGGGTCGCACTTTTTGCCCAAAAAAGTGCGACCCGGCCGTAGAGATGAGGGAGGGGCTGTTTCTGGGGTTTTGGGCCCTAAACTGCAAATCTAATCCACCAAAATGCATGAGCAAGGTTAGGCCTCTTACCTCCAACTGACAGATCTCGAATCCAACGGTCGGTTTGTCCGCTACGTTCGCCGCAAGATTTAGGGCCTTCTCTCCTCTCCACATTCACCACAGCAACAATAGCAAATGAATGATTTTTGAGGGAAAACTACCTCATTAAAAGAGAACCCCTGTTTCTTCTTTCGACTGCTGCGACCAGACCGTAGCCCCGTTCGACGAACTGTCAGCACCGCTGGTTAGATCTCACTGAAATCTCAAATGGGTTTTACTTAGTTTTTGGTGATTTGATACTTCACCTGGACACATTTTTTCCACGAAGGGTCACTTCACCGCTCCTTAAAATCGAATTTCCTCACTTACGACACTTGTACTTGGGGCACCATATTGCTCCCTTACTTGTCCACGTTCGTGTCGATTTTCGTCATGAGTGCCCATCTTGTACTCATGCTTCCATGACCCCCCATTGGGGCCGTTACTGTGTGGCAACACTCTAAAGTCGCCCTTGGTGTCGCATATCATGACCTTCAGCCCCACTGTCCCCTGTCCCTTTCGATACTGTGTCAGTCGCTGCCATGTCATTCATGCCCTTTATGCTCTAACAAGGGAAGTCGTCCATTCGCCACTCCATCCTTCCCATTTCCACTATCATCATTGGTGTCAGTCTGTCTGTCGCTCTATTGTTCTTCTCTCGTGCCTTAGTTGAGGATCTCTCATTGCCTCACCTACGACGGACCTCCTTCTGTCGACATCAGCACATTTATTCCAGAAGCAAGGTCTAGAGGGCGGTGTACCTTGGTTCCAGCTTCCACTCTTGTTCGGTGCCTCGGATCAGGCAGGGGGATCTCTCACTTCCCTTCGACTTGATTGCTTCTCCAGCTCCTTTCAGCATGATCGAGATTCGTATACTGGACAGTCCAGTGACCCAGCAGCAGCTCTTGATGATTCCCGGGCGTGTGTGAGATGTCTCAACCCTCATGAGGGGGTGGCCCTGCAGGTAGCCCCCCACATGCCCGGATGACCTCTTCATTGCAGCCTTTGATGCCGCTCCGGATTTTGATGATGTTGGCCTTAGCCACTTGCAGCACCTCTATGATTTGCATGTATCAGTTAGATTTTGTGAGCCCTTCCCCATTTCCAGGGGGCATTTGGGTTGTATTTATCTCATGTACTCAGATATTATTGTACTAGTCCTGGCTGTTATCCCAGGCACAACATGTATGTGAGACTCTTCATTATATTTTTATCTGGCCCTTGATTATGCCAGCTGTACTCTATGGTTCGGTCCCTTGTTTACTGGACACACTATTCTTTTGTACTTTGTCACGGCGGGCATAGGTATGCCTCCCCCCGCCGCCTTCAGCACAGGTACCCTCTCATAACAGAGACTTGTTGCACCTGCGAGTCTCGTCTCCTCAGGGTCTAGTCCTTCAGCACACTATCTACCTCACATTCCTCTCTCTGACATCCCTTTTTGCTGTCTAGTGATTGTGTTCTTACAACGTACTTCGGTCATACGATTTGCTCCTGACACTCGCACGCTGGGGGGCAATCTGTTACACCATTTTTTGGTCATCTAACCTTTCATCATTAGATGGACCCAAGTACACCATGTAAGACCAGTTTTACCCCAAGTAAAACCGCTTTCACTATGTTAATTAGGAAGCCCCAAAAGGAATAATTAATTAAACCATAATTTAATTATTATTCCCAGTCATGTTTAACCCAAAAACAAAGAAATTAATGAGATAAACCCATAGTTATCTTATTATGTTCTAGGAATAATTATTTAAATCTTATTTAGATAATATTCCTTGTTAAATATGACCAAATCAACCACCATTAATTAAATAAATCATTATTTATTTGATTATATCCCAACCACTTCCTTAAAAAGATAGATAAATCATTTATTTATTTATTCTTCACTAATCAAGGGATTTGACCCAAGTCAAACACCCTTTCCCTCCAACAAATAATAATAAAATATTCCATAGAGGTGGATCTAGATTTGATTAACATTATTTTGATCATGCACCAAGATCTAGAATGACCCAATATTTTGCTATAAATAGGAGGGTTTTCCCCATCATTCTTCACCTTCTGTTGCCTATTAGATCACTCTGGATCTATACATTTGGTCTCATTTTTCCATCATTTGCTCCCATTGAGCTTCATTTTTGCATTGGGTTTTCTACACCTACAAGAGAGAGAAAGCTTAGATCTGAAGTGCTGAGGACTACAAAGAACCCATCCCATTGAGGAGAGCTAGATACACCTTCTTGTTTTCCTCCCAGGTGCCCTGTAATATAAAATTCTTTCAAAAAATCGTGTTCTTGTCTTGTCTGTTGGATGCATGGAGAAAACCCTTTACTTTACTGCTTAATGTCTTTCCATTTATAGATCTGTTTGTTGCAGCATTTTAATTACTAATCGCAGATCTGAAGATGTTTGGCAGCCTCTATTGTTGTTAGGGCTATTAGTTATGCGTAGCTAAAGTGGTTCTTTTTCGTACACTTCGACGAAGAATTCATACTAACAATACAGATCTGGAAAGTGTGGCTGATTTGATATGAACAATACAATATCCTCCTCCAGTAGATCCTCAAAGTGAAAGTTAGATCTCCTTCACTAGAAAATCAACTCTCCAAATTGTGTGCCAAACCACCCCGCAACTCCTCCTACAGAAATAACGCAGATCTGGAAGTAAACTGTGCTGTAGGGATGAATAAATAGTTGGCCTGATGCCAAGATCTGAAAATGAGCTCAAAGCCCTCCAATACTATCGTCCCAATGAAGTGGAAATCTCCTCCACTGAAAATGAGCACTGAAATGGCCTAGATCTAAAAGATCTAGTCTCCAATTGCTGCAGCTTGAAAAAAAAACCAAACCCTCAATAGGATCTGTGCTATAGTGGAAAGAAGAAGCTTGGCCCTAAGCCAGATAGTGGACAATGTGATACAAACTCTCCCAAGAGCTACTCAATTGGAAGAGGCGGGATTCTTGATCAAGAACACCTAATGCTAAACAACATTCAATCTCATCTAAACAACAAGAGAAAGATGTATGTCTAAAGAGACCATATATTCAGAAAATATCATATACATCAACAACCCCTACAATGCTTCCATCCTCTTCCTTTTATAAGTCAAGAGCTTTCAAACCCTAAACCACATCCAATGATAGCACTCCTTTCACACGAAGCACCTCCATCTAAAATTGCGCTGTCTTTCATTGTTGTCCACTCCTCCATGACAGTGCTGTTGATTTGGTCAAGGTTGACTTAGTCAAAATGTTCCATCCCCTTTTCACACCAAGGGTGCTTTAATTAAGCTGCCAGGATTTGTCTCTTTCATATTTGGCATTGATTTATTCATTATTAAGGAGAATTATGGACCTCCTTCGCCTTCTTATTCTTTACACAAAGCAATAAAATAAAATTGAATATTCCAACTACCTCATGGATAATTGGGAATATTACAATAATTGAAGAAGAGAAAAAACCAACCACTTCTCATACATAGTTGATTCAAAAGAATCATAGTATAGAAGTGTCATAATCAAAGCAAACGGAAGAGAAAGATATGGACATCAAGGAAAGGTACAAAGAGATTAAAGCTAAAATTGAAGAAATAAAAAATGAAATTTACTCTCAGTACTTAAAGCAGACTGTTCGCATACAAAACAGGCCGCTTTCAGCCTTTGCATACAAGAACAAGTAATTGTTGATGACAGCACTTCAACCTACAGTGCCAACTCCTAAAAATTCATCTCATTATAAAAATATTGATTTCGAAGTTCCAGTTCAAGAAATTCATCCCCTGGACCAAATTGAATTGGATAAACAGAGTTCAGAGATGCTTTATTCCACAATGAGTACAAAGGAAATGAGTGCTCAAAAGCTTCAGAAAAAATTGACAAATATCATAGATCAGCTTAAAGTTGAGAAAGATTCTTCAAATGCAAAGGATATCATAATCAAATCCTTGGAGGAGTTAGTGATTGAGGTAGGTTATGATACTTGTTAGCCATTAGTAAATTTTTGTCATAGAAAATGATGGCTAAAATAGGTCTTGAGCCTTCAAGAGTTTATTTTCATAGAAAATTGTTCATTCTTGAAGCCTTTTGATGCTGCCCAAACTCAAAGAGTAATATTCACTGCTGTTTTCCTCCAATAAATCCTTCAAATTTGTCCTACTGATTCTAAAAAGAAACTATTTACAAAGCCTAAATTTCCACCTTTTCATGCCTCCAAAAAACCCTTCATTTCATTCACTATTACTCATTTCAAGATGACATTTTTACTCTACTAAAATTCCCTTTTTCCCTTTAAATTACCCTTCATTTCATTAAAAATCCCATTTTAGACCAAGAAAACCCCTTTCAATTGTTTAAAAACCCTACCTTTTAACTATCGGAACTTGAAAAAACCATCAAAACCCAACAAAAAATGCATAAAACCTTTGAAAAACCTCTTCTGCCCCTTTTAGGCCTTTAAGCCCCTGAGGGCTTAAGTTTTTTGCCCTTTCCACCATAAGACCCAGAGCTATGACCAAGCACCTAAATCCCTCTGACCCTATCACATCGAAGTTTTCCCTATATACCCGCATTTTCCTTTCTATCCCGATGCGATTAGCTCCTTTACCTTTCGCCCCTTGTCACTCATTCCTCGATGGGACCATACCCCTACCCTAAACTATAGCCCCCATCACATTGGCCCTTCTTGGTTTCCTCCCCCACTCATTTTGTTCCCTTCTAATGCGATTAGCCCCTGTTTCTTTGACCTCTGGTGACCTCCTCCTCCAAGGGACCATGCCCCAGTGCCTATGTTTTAAAAACCACTATCGCATCGGAATTTCCATCAAAAGCCTGCATTTCTTTATTTCCTTTTCTCCCTGCCTTATCACTCCGCAAATCAATCCTAGCCATAGATCATAGGCCTCAAGCCTTGATCTAACGACTCTAATGCATTCCCCCTTTCTCCTTTTCCTTCATTCTTGTTTTCCACATTATCACTTGATCAAGTGATTTCCACTATAGATTTGTAAAGATAAATGGTCATTGCATTCCCTTTTTTCCCTTTGATTGCCCGACCCCTATCTACTCCTCCACCCCTCAGCATCAAATCTCATCGTTGATTCAATCAAATCTAATGGTTCTCCTTTGACCTAACATCAAATCCCCTCCGGACCCACATCCCACTACCCTGCTATCCCTGCAATCTCCTTCCGCCAACTGTCCTCCACCATCTGCCCTCTGCTCGAGCACTTCTCTCCATCACGCTCCCCCGTAGCTGTTGTATCTTCCCCCCAGATCCAACGGTCTACGATCAATATCTCATAACTTTTTCTTTTGAGGTTTAAGAACCAAACATCGCGCGAGACCACTGGTATTGAAAAAGCCATGCATCTCCTTTTAATTGTATCGTGTTCCCTCCGGGCTAAACCACTTACCACTCAATCATTGCATGAAAACGGTCGACGGTTTTCGTAAAACCACTTTGCCCATTTTCGCGCCAAATACAGTTTTTAAAATGGTTTTTGTGGGTTTTTCTCCATGAAACATCCTCCGTCCCTCTGCATATGCTCCTCTGCCTCCACCAGCCTCTGCAAACAATATTTCCCTCCCTTGCAGGTTTTTATAACATATTTCTTGATTTTTGCAGGTTTGATGATGATTTTTTAAGCGGAAACCCTCCCCACATGTCCAGTAAAGGGATAGGGCCGAGGGTGACGATCCTCGTGGCCCAAAACAAAAGAAAAGGGGTCGAGGAGATGAATTCCATGTCACAAGCAGTGTATCATGGCCATTTGGGATGTCATTGAAACCCTACTAAAGATGCTTGTACACAGAAAAAAAGGGAGAAGTTAGCAATTAATTAAGGTTTAAGAGGTTGATACATCAGGTTTGAAGGATTAAAGGTTCAAATCCCATAGTTTTAAGGATAAATCCATGGTTCAAAGGGTTAAAACAGCCAAAAGAAGGAATAAAAGACTGAATAAAGATAACGGGGGCATGATCAGGCCTAAAGCATAGAACCAAGGCCTAAATCAATTTTAAAAGGAGGCAAAGGACAATTTAGACATAAAAAGAAGGGTTCAAAGGCCTAAAACTGAGCAAATGTTGAATAAAGCACAGTTAAAGACTAAGACAGATGGATAAGTAAGGGAAGCCTCCAAATACCACATTGTTATAGCATCATTTTTCATCTTCATATGATTCATGATTGCTTTTATGGCTTTGGGCACCCATTCCCACAGACTTGAACAAAATTCACTAAAAAACAGTGTTAAAATTCCCATACGCGATTATGCCCAGACTTTTCTGCGTGTATACACGAGTCCACATGTACTTTTCCGCGTATGCCATTAAAATCATTAAAAAATATATAAAAATTCCCTATTTTTGGGCTGGGTTGATGGTTACTCCAGTAGTTCAACCACCCCAGTACGTGGCCAACTGTTTCCAACTAACTGAAACTACTTTGAGGGAGTATAAAAGCCCCTCATATGCATGGCCTAAGGGAGTGAGAGAATTTAGAGATATTATACTCTGTTGGAATCCCAATTCAAGTCTGAATTCCCGTGCCTCCGACACTTTCCCAAATTTATACAGGAAACCCTTGTTTCCTAGAGATGTTCATCCATTTATATGCCATCTCGAGTGCACAAGTCTTGAAAGTATCTTAGCGAGGCAAGGGCGGGACGGATCCGGATGATGGTCTGTTTGAAGATCGTGGAAGGATTCAGGTGATCTCTCCACTTTTTATATATGTACATGCTCTTCATAATAAGGAACAACCATCTTGTTTCTGAACCTATGTGTTAATGTTTACTTATATGTGTGAAAATATTATCATTTAAGCATTTATTATGGTTTATATAATGTTTCACATGGATTGCACTAACTTTTAGGAGAAGTATATGATGTACAACTAGGTTTCCGTGCACGTTCTTTCTTGTTTTCCAGGTTAAGGAGGAAGAAGGGTTGTTGGGGGTTTGGACCCCACGGGATCTACATCGAACGTAGGACTACGAGTGAGTTCTACTATCGTTGTTATCTAGTTTTTTGCATTCAAGTATGGTTGTGTGTGAGTCCTTCTGAATAGCATGCCCTGATCTATGGAGGTTTTGACCCAACAAACCTCTAGGGTGATTTTCCCCGAAACAGAACTGGCGACTCCGCTGGGGACCACATTCTTGTGATTCCCCTGTTGGGTGGTTTCAACTGTTTGATATGTTTCCAACAGTTTTAACTTTTATTTCCAGTCTAGTTAGCTCTTTCTCAGTCAGACTGAAGTCCTGGTTTCTTACCTAGGCTTGATATTTTTTTATTTTCATTATTTACCTTTTCATACGCAGGTTTGTCTATACACAGAAGCGTATACACGCAATTTTTGTTAAAGGTAGTCGTGTATACATGGGTTTCCTTTAGCATAGTCGCGTATGCACGCTTGTTACTAAACTGTCAAGTCGCGTATACCTAGGTCAATTTTGAAATTTTAAGTTTTTAGGCTTTCTAGCCTTGTCTGCCTGTGGAGACCTGTTTCTGCAATGTCTTTGTATTCTCTGGATTGTGTAGAAAGTGGTCTTTGGTTTTTTCTCTTGTTTGTTTGGTTGAAAACTAGCTTATCTGGAAAATCTTGTTTTTTGTGCTGGCATTTCTGGATTGAGTACCAAGATCTCTTCCTGGGGATTCTTGGCTGTTCTGCGTCATCAGAACAGAGAGCTTCTGCTCATTTACTCTTTCCAACCTTTGTGTCTTGCCTTGCATTTTGATTTTTTCCCATTGCTTGGTTGGTTTTCTTAAGTTCAGTTGACTAGCTCTTGTTGCAATTTTTGAAGAGTCTTTTTAGGTTATTTGAAGTTTTTGTTTGCTGCAAGGTTGTACTATTCTTCTAGGCTGAGTGTTTGAGTTTCTTGTCTTCTTTTGCTCATATAAATCTTGCTACTAGTTGGCCCTATAAGATTTGGAGCATTTTTGAAGTTTTTGCTTGAAATTCAAAGTTGTTTGGCTTGGGATTTGATAGTTTTTCATGGTCTTTTCGAGCTCTTTCTTTTCATAAAACTCAAAAGTTCAAAAAACATTTTGTTTTGACATTTGCTTTTGTTTTGAATTTTTGTTTTCATTTTGTTATATCTGTTGAAGCTTTGTTGAGGTTTCTTGCCTTTGGTTTTTGACTTCATTTTGGAAAGGAATTGTCATTAGTTTCTTCCTCTTGTTTCAAGCGTTTTTTGGTGTCTTTATATTAAGAGTTTCTGATTTTGGGAACTAGCTTTCTGGACAACCAAAAATTATAAAACTGAAGGGTCTTTGGGAAATTTCTCTCTGCTTTAGTAGATTTTTCATCTTAGAATTTGCATGCTCTTAGTGATTTGCATCAGGTGCACTTAAGCATTTAGTCATTTTCATAGTTTTTGTGAGTGTGAAGTTTGTTATCTGAAAAGAAAAATAAATTTTTTTTTTAGTATCGTAGAACCTATGTAGAAGTTTCTTTTCATCGAAAGACAATAACTGCATTTGCATGTAGTTTGGTATTTATTAATTGCTTTTCTGCGTAAAAAACACCACAAGTTTCATTTCCACATCCCTTTGACTTAATACAACAGCCGATTAAAATAAGCGCTATAATTTAAAAGCAACTAGAAAGTTTTTTAAGTATCATACACCAACTAGCTAGGTTGTAGGGCCTTGGATTATGTGAGTGGAGAGTTAACTCTCCAAGGCTGCTAAAAAAAAACATAGAAGTGGATTAATTGAGTGAAATCCAACTCCGTTAGGTGGACCGGGAAAGCTCTCTTCCAGAGAGTCAAGCGCGAGGGTAAGTGAAGGCTGAGAGGAGAGATACCCCCTCTCTGATTTGCTGAATCTGACCTCAAGACCATTCCGCTCGGCTTCTGACACGGATTGGTGCCCATAGTTGCCACTCCTAGGTTCCACATAGGTGACTGCGGGGGGGAATACCCGTGGTACCTGAGGCAGACATCGTATCACTTTCAACAGTACTTCTGGGGGGTGCCCTTGCGAAGCTTGGGTACTTGTGTCGGCAAAGGCTGTCATTAGGAGGTTGGCGTAACTGTTTCTGTTACCTTCGCTAGTATGCCTGGGCCGTAATTATCCCAGACTACTTTCGGGAGGTCCTATATTTCGCTTTCCTGTATTTTGGTGTCCGGTCCTAATCACCCGGAGCGGAAATACTTGAAGGCTGTTTGCTTGATTGTATCTCAGGGATTTATTTTTATAGTGAGTGATCTTTGCTCCTAGCTTGCCTAGCTTTATATTTTTTGAGTCTAATTAAAAATTTGTTAAAGTGGCTGATCAAGCACCTCGTCAATCAAGGAGAATCCGGGGGTTATCTCCCAAGAGTTCAGAGCCTTCTTCAAGAAGGCGTAGGAGTAGTTTAGCAGGTGAGTATCACCCTGTGGCGTCTGATGTAGTGGAGAGAGATCCTCCACAAGGGTCTGAAGGTTTCGTAGCTGATTCTGGTATTGGTTCCGAGAGGAGTGCTCCGCTCACCTCGCGAGTTTTATTTCCGCAGGAAGAAGAAGTTCAAATAGAGGAAGTACTTGAACCCTCAATGTCACTTCCATCTCCTCTTCCTCCTGATTATCTGTTCATTGTTGAATACATTAGACCTGAGTAAGAGAGACCGGAAGATCCTCCGTATTATTCATACCTTTCGATGGCCACGACTGGGAACACGGCTTCTCTTGTGAGTGCTGCAGGCATTCAGACTCCTGTTCCTGTTGAAGGAGGGGGCACTATTGCTATATCTTCGATTGCTTCTAACACTGCTATGTTTGGCTCTGGTTTCACCCAGGCACATGCTTCCCAATCTGGTCCCTTCTGTTTTGGGATGCCCACTAGTGGGATTCCTTCTTTTTCCTTTTCCGCTGCTGCAGCCAGATCTACACCCATGTCTTCCATGGCTAGTGGATCAACTTCGTTTCAAGGGTTCCCATTTGGAACTGGACACATTCCTAGTTCTAATCCTTCTTTAGGGTCATTTGTGTTTACTTCTTAGACCCAAAGTTTCAACCCTTGGTCTGGAGGTCAGAATTCGACCACTTTTACAGGTTGGAACCCAGTATTCACTACAGCGGGGGCAGGGAATCAGTTTTACGCTGGTCACCAAGGGAATGCTTCTTTCCCTTCATCGAGTGCTTATCAGACCTTTTCCCCTCTTTCTAGTGCTTGGAACCCCTATCAGGGGCTTTCCTCTTCATTTAATACTTTGGGGGGGGGGGAACTGGTCCGGTCTTTGGTAACTCTGCGTGGGGGGGAGGTTCTTCTCCTTTTTCTACGAGTTCTTTCTCGCAACCTGGTGCCTCATCAAATCCAAGGTATTCTTTTCAGAATGTTGGGAATCCATCCCATCAAGGATGGAATCCTCAGGCTCCACCTCGCTTACCTTTTCTGGCAACGTTAAACTTGCCAGATTTGTCGAAGTTGACTAATGATCCAGTTCGTTATAGTCTGGGGTGGCCTCCAGTTCCCACCAAAATTCCTTCAGACATTCCAAAGTTTGAAGGTAAGAATGGAGAAGATCCGGCTGACCACATCACCACCTTCCATTTATGGTGTTCGTCTAACTCCCTGATCGATGATTCGATTAGGTTGAGATTGTTTTAGCGCACCCTAACTGGAAACACTGCAAAATGGTATATTGAGCTAACTGGAGGAAATTTTGCTACATTTGGAGAACTGGCTATTACATTTCTAAACCATTTCTAGTTGCTAGTCCGTTATGATTCTGGGACTGAACTCCTAGCTAATTTTGAGTAGGACGACGCAACCCACATTTCTGACCATATTTAGGAATGGCGGAGAAGGAAGAGGCTTATTAAAGCTCATATTTCAGGAGAATTCCTTTTGGAATGGTTTCTAAAATCTCTATAGTCATATATTTCGAAAGATGTATCCCTCTCCGGGGTATTTTCCAAGGAGCAGGCCATTTTTAGAGCCCAGCAGCTGGAGTTGATATATTCTCAGTCTGGGGTCCTTCATAAGTATTTTCCCAATGCTCCTCTCTCGAAATTAGATTTATCCAAAACTAAACCTGGTCCTCATGATGACGGACTGATTGGATCAATCAATATTAGTGCAGCCAGCCTGCTTACTCAATTGCAGCAGTTGTCTTTACAATCTGCTCCTTCTAGTCAGGCTGTGCTTGTTGAGTCATCGCCTTCCCCCTCTTTGTCCATAAATGCTGTCCAGGCTTCTGATCCCAAAGGAAATCAAAAATCCGAAGGGAAGAAGAAGGGACAAAATAATAAGAAAAAGGGCAGGAATGGGAAGGGTAATGAAAATAAAACCAACGAGCATGTTGGTGAGGGTCCAAAGGAGAAAAAGAAAGTGAAGTTTCCATGCAAGCTGTGTGCTGGAGACCATCTCACACACCTTTGCCCTAAAATTCAAGATGCACAACGCTTGCTAGCTCAGCAGGGTTCTTCTAGTTCCCAGGTTGTGTTAACAAACCCTTTTCCCCAAGGGCAACAGCTAGTTGTTGGCTCGAATAAAAATCCTGGGGCTTCCTCTGGGGGCATCCAGGAAGGGGAAATTCCATCAAACATATTCATGATGAGTGCTCACGTGGATGTTGCTATGAGATCCCATGATTATGGCAGAGAAGAGTCTTCAAAAGCTAAGGATACTCCTGATGCTACTGAGCCGCTTCATATTACGAGGCCTACTATTGAGCCTATACCTTAGATGCCCAAAGCATCTACTAAGCGTTCGACGATTAATCCAAACGCTAGGGCTGCCCAGAACTACTCTATTGTGGAAGATCTGGTGCAGAGTCCTTGTGCTCTGTTGGCTTTAGAGGTGCTCCAGTCTTGTCCGGCTCAGCGTAGTGCTTTTCTCACTGCCATTGGGGCTATTGATACAAAAAATTCTCTTATGATTACATAAGAGAAAGCCTAATTTTAAGAAGAGACTCCCCCATCATATGGCTTTTCATATTAAATCATCGTACTGGAAGTGTAATATCTTTCGAACGGTTGTTGATGAGGGTGCTTCCACGTGCGTGATGTCTCTCACATGTTGGAAGACAATTGGATCTCCCAAAGCTGTTCCATCTACCACTCTCTTGACTGTGTTTGATGGTCATTCTCACAGACCGCATGGTATTGTCCCAGCTTTGCCCATCTGTGTTGGGGGAAAAACTGTCAATATAGAGGTTGAGGTAGTGGATGCAAGCTTGGACTACAACCTTCTGTTGGGGAGAAACTGGATTTATGAGATGGATGCCATTGCATCCTCATTATTTCGGATTATTTGTTTCCCTCACGAAGGGGGGATTGTTACAATGAACCAACTGGACTGTCCTCCTGTAGACCCAAATGCATCCACTGACTCAACTGTTACAAAGTTGGATAATACTAAGGCACCTGTTGAGAATTTAGGGGTTGGAATGTATTCTTCCTTGATGGGTACTTTCGATATTCCTCCTCCTACGGTTCATATAAATGCAATTTCATCCTCCAAGGCTCCTCTTCGAAGAGAGTTCTTTAGAACTCATTATTTTTCGGACCCTTGGACCTTTCCTTCCCCTACCGCCACATTAGCGGAAGGTCAAGTGGGTGGAATGGCATTTCCAATGTCTGCAGCTGAGATTGCTTATCAGTCTATTGTTGACTCTGCAGAATCCATCCCAGCTCCTCTTTCACCGGAAGAGTTGGATGGAGATGTGGTTCCAGCTTGGACACTTAGTTCTTCTTCTGCCCAGGATTGCCTTGATACCACTCTTCCATCTGAAGAGGCCATCCTGGAAGCTATGACTGGTATAGAGAGACTGTGGGATGATTTGCATCATCGGTCTTACTTTTTACCTGATTGGAGCGAAGTCAAATCAAGTTTTCCGAGTTCTCCGTCTCTTGGTCCTGTTTGCCCAGTCTTGAACCCTTTAGCACCAACACAGGTTTATGCTGAAGGGAACATGGTTGTGATTTCTCCTACTATCCCGGTGAACATTTCCAGGGATCCCAATATTATTGAGAATGTATTCATTGGAGCTGAATGTTCCCGTGAAGAGATTCAAATTTACACCAAGCTCTTTAAAGAGTATAGGGATGTATTCGCTTGGTCTTATGAGGAAATGTGTGGTATAGATCCATCTATTGTCCAACATGAGATCAAGAATTATGAAAATTCTAAGCCTGTGAGGCAAAAAATTCATCCGGTTAATCCTAGGAAGGCTGCAGCTATCAAAGCTGAGGTGGAGAAGCTGCTTAAGGTAGGATTTATTTATCCGGTTCCTTTGACTGAATGGGTTTCAAATCCTATTCCCGTAGATAAAAAGCAAGGAAAAATTCGGGTTTGCATCGATTTCAGAGACCTTAATAAAGCAAGTCCTAAAGATAATTACCCCACACCATTTATTGATCAAATCATTGACGAGTGTGCCGGTAATGAGATTTTCTCCTTCATGGATGGTTTCTCCGGATATAATCAGATTTCTATCCGTCCTGAAGATCAGCATAACACTGCTTTTATTTGTCCCTGGGGTACATTTGCTTACAAGAAGATGCCTTTCGGTCTTAAAAATGTTGGGGCTACGTTTCAGCGGGCCATGTCATATGCCTTCCATGACATCAAAAAGATTATCGAGGCATATTTGGATGATTTAGATGCTCATTATCGAAAGAGGATGGATCATCCTGCTCAACTCCGTCAAATATTTGAACGGTGTCGTTTCTATAAGATTAGGTTGAATCCGAACAAGTACGTTTTCGCAGTTACATCCGGTCGGTTATTGGGATTTATTGTGTCTAGGGAAGGGATAAGGGTAGATCCCTTCAAGGTTGAGGCAATACTTTGGTTGCCTCCCCCATCCTCTATTCGTCAACTTCAAAGTCTACAAGGAAAGGCTAATTTTCTTCGGAGATTTATCGTAAATTATGATGAAGTTACTAAGGGATTTATGAGACTGTTGAAGGAGGGAGTTCCATTTCTGTGGGATGACTTCACTCAACGCTCATTCGATGCTTTGAAAAAATCATTGACCTCTGCTCCTTTATTGAGTCCACCTGATTATAGTATGGATTTCCTTTTGTATCTGGTAGCAGCAGAATCTACCATTGGTATGGTTCTGGTTCAGGAGGATGATGCTCTTGTAGAGCATGTTATATACTATCTTAGTCGAGGCTTGGTAGGACCTGAACTCCGGTATACTCCGATAGAAAAGCTAGCTTTAGAAGCTGTTCATGCTATGCAGTGACTCCGGCATTACATTATTCTACGAAAAACTTATGTTTTGGCAACATCCAATCCATTTCAGTTTGTCCTCAGTAGGCAAGTGATTGGGGGAAAATACAATAGATGGATTGTGATTTTGCAGGAATTTGATCTTGCGTTTATGTCTGCCAAGTCCAAGAAATCATTGGTTTTCGCGGAATTGATCTTCGAGTTGCCCTGTGGGGATGAGATAGTCTATGATGAATCCTTTCCGGATGAACATTTGTTTCTTATCTCTCCACAGGATCCTTGGTATGGAGATATAATTGTGTATCTCCAGACTGCGAAGTTTCCCTCCACTTTTTTGAAAGATGAGCGTCGTAAGTTGTGTCACTTGGCTAAAAATTACTTGATTATTGGTGATGCTTTATACCATCGAGGGGTTGATTCAATCCTGAGACATTGCTTAACTCTCGAAGAAACTGAGGCTGTGCTGAATGATTGACACAGTGGAGCTTGTGGTGGTCATTTATCTAGGCTTGCTATAGCCCAAAAGATCTTGCGTGCTGGATACTTTTGGCCTTCAATTTTCAAGGATTGTATGGAGTCGGTCAAAAAGTGTCATCCGTGTCAAGTTTACACTCGAAAAATGCACACTCATCCAGCTCCGCTTTTTCCAGTCATTACTATCGGTCCCTTTACAAAGTGGGGTATTGATTATACTACTTGTAACCCGCCTTCAGCTAAAGGTCACAAGTACATTATTGTAGCAGTAGACTACTTTACGAAGTGGGTCGAGGCTATGCCTACTTTTGGGAATGATGGTGAGACTGCAGCTATTTTTCTTTTCAACCAAGTTATTGCTCATTTTGGTATTCCTAAAGAGATTGTCACTGATCATGGCAGTCATTTTCAAAATAGCATGATGGCTGAGTTGGCTCTAAAATTAGGTTTCCAGCAGGAGCATTCATATCCGTATTATCCTCAAGCCAATGGGCAAGTGGAAGCCGTGAATAAATCTTTGAAGAAAATTCTTCAGAGGACAATTGATAAAGCTAGATCCAACTGGAATATTATGCTATATTCTGCACTTTGGGCATACAGGACGTCAGTGAAAACTGCAACTGGCTTTACTCCGTTTCAGCTAGTTTACAAGATGGAATCCGTATTTCCCATTGAATGTGAGATTCCTTCTCTTAAATTGGTTGTTGAAGTTCTTCCTGACACTTCTAGTCTTGAAGAACGTCTCCTTCATCTGGAACATCTCGATGAACAGCGTCGGGATGTTGTCACGATGAATGAAGCACATAAAAACCAAGTTAAATTTCAGTACGATAAGGCGGTCAAGCCTAGGGTTTTTTCCGAAGGTGACCTTGTTTTGGTCTATGCCCAAGAAAAAGATGCCCTGGGGGC
Source organism: Pinus albicaulis (assembly GCA_034641835.2). Lineage (NCBI taxonomy): Eukaryota > Viridiplantae > Streptophyta > Pinopsida > Pinales > Pinaceae > Pinus > Pinus albicaulis. The sequence continues at coordinate 1,591,037,142 of CM076570.1, forward strand.
AGGAAAGTTTAAGTCTATGTGGTATTCCCCTTTATCGTTAAAAAAGTCCTTAAAAAAGGAGCATATACCTTGGTTGACTTTGAAGGGAACGAGTTGCCGGAGCCCAGAAACGAGCTCTATTTGAAAAAGTATTATGCCTAGGCTTCGGCCTGGCATTTTGATTTTGTATATAGTAGTTTTGATTTTTACATATCTGGTTGTTTTTCAATTTTTGATGGGATGGTGATGTTTTTGATCTGCTTTGGTAGGTTGTGTCGGATGTCATGAGTCATTTTGGTTTCACCGATGGTGCTAGTAGACACACCCGGAACTTAGCTTCCGCAGCTTGGGTGCTTCATTATCCTTCCGGTCAGCTGTTAGTATCAAGAGGGGTCTGCATTGGTCCTGCTTCCAATAATATAGCAGAATACACTGCAGTTGTTTATCTACTCTCGGAGGCAATATCTTTCGGTGTTGATTCGTTGGTAGTTTTCTTGGACTCTCAGCTGGTGGTGTCGCAGTTGAACAATACTTATCGGGTTCGAGATCCATTTTTACTCCAGTTGTTCTTGAGGGTACGTTTGTTACAAAGATCATTTCAATTTTTAACTTTCATTCATATTCCTCGAGCTGACAATTGGTTGGCAGACTCATTAGCTAATCAAGCAATTGATTGGCACATTAATCATTCCATACAATAAAATTTAATCATAAAAAACATCATAAAATTTCATACATTTGTTACATCACATCAAACATCGCTGTATATATATCATCAGAGTGTTCAAAACTATACAAAAATTTGGATCCATAAGTCATACAAAAACTTGGGCTTATGCCCGATCATGTTCAGTCTCAAAAAATATACAATCATCTGATACATCATATCTATCTAATACTGAGGTCTCTGCCTAGAATTTGTGTTTCTATAGAACACGACCGCGGTGGCAACTTAGCGGAATAACCATACCCAGTCGCGAGGTACTCCTACCACTCGTATCTGGATGGCTTCAGGCAGATCCTCCACTGCAGCCATAGGTACTTGGCGGGTTAACCCCTCCATGTTCCTCTGTACAGCCTGGAGGGTTCTGTCTGAATCTACTGTATCTGCTTTGCCCCTGCGACGCTTATGTCTCGAGTAACCCTCAGGTCGCACTGGTCCAATATCTGTTTCATGATCATTTTAAAATTGTAAGTCATTTGAATCCAATCAAAAACATGTTTTTTTTTCATATTTTTTCATACATATTGAAAAAATTCAAAAAAAAAAAATTATATAAGTCAAAAAATTGTAAACTTACCGACTGTACCCCATGCTGCGCCTGGTGGAAGGACAAGATCTGGATCGCCACAAAAGTCCATCCCGGCATAGGGATAGTCGTCCACCGCAATGATTTGTTCTCTCCACCATTGGAAGAACTCATCATCCCAAGTGGTCCGGGGAACTTCGCTTCCCTCCAATCTCATCATCATGTCAGCCCAGCGGGAAATTCTTGCGTCTCTCGGGCTACTAATGGTAGAGATCACTCTGGGTCTTAGTACTGGAATCTTCTCGAAGAAGAATGTCATCAAAATTGTACCATATCCAAAATGTTTTGTCTTTGTTTGGTGGATAGAGGTCAATTGTTGCTTCATGTTCATCAGTAGGGCTGTGCACCAATCATATATATGAGTTAAGCATTCCACTGCTATGCTCATTTGCGTCCTGGATTCCTGGTGTAGAGAAGCTAATCCTGCTACTCTCCCAATGGTAAAAAGGAGGATTTTCATGTGAAAGTCCCTTAAAAATTTGATTGCAATTTGAGTTCCAACTTTCTTGGAACCCTCTACGCAGTACACGTGGACGTAATCTTCCATGGTGAGCCCTCCCAAAGGCTTACCGTGCAAGTCTACTCGCTCCCCTCTCCAGGAGAGTCCAGTGATAAAATATATGTCTTCCACTTCAATGCGTATAGGCATCTGATCTATCATAAAGCAGTCCTCTTCCGGTTCCCAATAGTTCACAAGCATTTCAAGCAACCAGACATTGCTCTTCATATTTGGCATTTTGAAAAACTTGAGTAATCCACAATTCCGAAGAATATTCAGTGATACTTGGTCCTGCATGACTTCATTGTCTATTGCACTGTGTTCACGCTCTCTCCATGATATGGTCATCCTATCAAATTTCAACAATTCGTTCATTAGCCATGCATTTTTTGATTTTGGGTCGCGCATACGCGACTTTCTTTGTGCACAGTCGCGTGTATACGCGACTTGGTCATTACAAACCCGCGTATGCGCAAACCCGTAATTTTTAGCAAGAGATTCTACGGTGTAAATTCCTAAATTCTAACTTATGAACGGAAAAAATGAATAGCAAGGATGGTTGATGAGCTTACCTGAGAAATTCGGTGGAATTTGACGGCTGGTTGCTCCTGATTTGACGAAAGAAGCTTTTTTCTCCAGAGCACTTTTTTCCAAATCAGCAATGTAACAATGAACCAAATATGAGGTAATTTGTCTATTTATGCCCAAAAAGTTCAAAATTTTCACAAAAATTTGTTATGCTTATTTTTTCGATCTATCTTAAGCTGCATAACTCGGATGCTTGGAAGTGCCCAGAATGGTATTTGTTCAGGTACATTTTGACGAATTCGAGATTTTCCCCGGTTTTTGATCCATGAATGCTGACCCATCATGGCAGGTATATGATCTTCAATGGAATATAGGTTAGGGAATCCACTTTCCGTTGCATTTTTCATACTAGCCTCCATTCTGATCACTTGCCATAGGGTCGATCCCATCAGGTCATGAGTATTACACCCATTTCACTCACCGATTATTTATTCATGACTTGGTGGTAGAGCCTTCCTTTACATGGCTTCTTAGTTAGTTCCTCGCTATCACTTGTTGCCCATGCTGTGTTTTATGTAGGCTTGGGAGTCCTCTTTAGTCCCTCCATGACTTATGTGTTGAGGCTTGATTCTTCTTCTTCTTCACTATCATTTTTCTGGCTATTACCCTAGAGGCTCCCTGGTGTTGTTGATTTGTACTACTGCATTGCATATTGGCTACTTGTTTATCCTGGCCTTTAGCCGGCTTCATTTGGACTCGATGTTTAAGCCAAATTTTGACCTTGACCGTTTGTACAAGTTAAACCATTGCATGCACTTAGCTATCGCAACTTGACACCCTTTACCCATGGATGCAACATGCCTCTGAGTATCGCTTACCAGTTTTCACCACCTTGCATTGAGCATAGGATCATTCCAATCCCAGGAACTAGTGCATCTGTTCTTTGATACTTGTTCTATCCATTGTACTACAACATTCTTTTATTTTTTTCAGGCTTATTATATGACAAAGACAAAAAAATCAAATATAAAAAAAAGAGCGGGAATGGGATGTAACTTCATACTTTTATGGCAGTACCGTGTCAGTTTGTCACCCTTGAACAAAGAATATACACTTATATATCTTTCCTCCATTTGGGATGGTTTTACTTTGACCTAGGTTCAGCCTTTACCTTGTTTCACTTGTCAGTCCTCCCCCAGTTGGTTATCTCTTCCAATCATATGGAGAGTTTGTTCTGCCTCCTGCATAACAGACTTATACAGTGTCACTTTTTACTACCATGGTCATCATGAGTCATGCTTTTGTTCAAGGGAAGTCTAACCTGAGTCGGCCATTCTGCGGTGTCTCTTGATTCATTATTTAGTCGGCCTTCTCGGTCTTGTCAGTATATTGTTCTATCCCATCAAATGTTTTGGTCTTCTGCTCGTGTTGGTTTGAGAAGGTCCCCATTGACTTCTCGCTGGCGGGTTTGTCTCTTATCGACTACGACACATTGCTCTGAGAGCAAACCTAGAGCCACACCCTGGCCCTATTTCCATCATTGATAGGTGACCTTGTGCTCAGCATTTGATCATCATTATGGGTCTTTGACTGAGTGGTTTCCCCTGTGTTCGACGTCAGCATACATTATCACACTTGGGATTCGTGCAGTACCTTGATTTCCATTTGACCCTATTGGTGGATTTCTCGCCTCTGTGTCATCTTTCATTATTGGTTGGTTCAGAGGGTTTCTTCCGTGCACTAGCTTCATCTTGTGCATGTCGGAAACGTACTTCGATTTGGTTCCGTCACTCTACTTTGTCCAATTCCTTCCAAATCTTGTCCTGCGGGTTACACTCGCACTGGACTGATGTGGGATGCCTTAGTGCCTTCCTTCCAGCAGATCTTTTCCCGTCGACTCTGACTCATTACTTTGGGAATAAGGTCTAGAGTCTTTTTGTCAATATCTTAGGGTTTGCAGTCATCAGTGGCAGACTCTTCGCTATCGACAGTGGGGATTCATTATTGCCTCCTGATTGGTCGATTCTTTCAAGTGTTTGACTTCAACTCATTTATTCGCACTTGTTAGATTGTACTGGGGCACCTTGACAGTCATTTTCGTTATTGGTGGGTTGTCTTGCATTGGTTAACGGTATACATCATTGACCAGTAATCCAACGATTTCTCACATGGTCGACTTTAGCTCATTTATTCCCATTGTGTAGAATTGTGCCGTCGAGATCGGTGAAGACCTCGGGTTGCATCAACATTTCTCGGTTCACTTTTAACAGTCTATTCAGTTTCTGCCAGTGATACTGTTCACCCTTATATGTTGCAGTTCATTACAGTAGCATTCTATATGTTGGCTCCCGAGTTGCGTGATTGTACTGTTTATTCCACCCCATATGATTTGGTACATGGAGATTCAGTTACTTATATGATCAGACATCCAGTTTCAGCATCATTGCTCAGCTTTTTATATGTGATACTTGGACATTGATTCAGACTTATATTTTCGGGCCATGCTCAGATGATTCATTGTGTACTTTCAGTTCAGTTATACTTGTATACATGTTGGATCTATTATGTACTTTCCATATGATGTATTTGGACTGAGCATGGGTATGCCCGCCTCAGCATGAGTTGACTCTTTGTTTTCTTTCATTGGTTTTTGGCAGGCTGAAATCTGGTGAGGTCCTCTCTTGTCCTTGCGAAGTTCTTTCTATGTGCATAAGACATTTCGGCCATCATGTACCCCTTCTGACCTCATATATTAGGGGGCATCTGTTATAGCATCATTTTTCACCTTCATATGATTCATGATTGCTTTTATGGCTTTGGGCACCCATTCCCACAGACTTGAACAAAAATCACTAAAAAAAAGTGTTAAAATTCCCATACGCGGTTATGCCCAGACTTTTCCGCGTGTATACGCGAGTCCACATGTACTTTTCCGCGTATGCCATTAAAATCATTAAAAATATATATAAAAATTCCCTATTTTCGGGCTGGGTTGATGGTTACTCCAGTAGTTCAACCAACCCAGTACGTGGCCAATTGTTTCCAACTGATTGAAACTACTTTGAGGGAGTATAAAAGCCCCTCATGTGCATGGCCTAAGGGAGAGAGAGAATTTAGAGATATTATACTCTGTTGGAATCCCAATTCAAGTCTGAATTCCCGTGCCTCCTGCACTTTCCTAGATTTATACAGGAAACCCTTGTTTCATGGAGATGTTCATCCATTTATATGCCATCTCGAGTGCACAAGTCTTGAAAGTATCTTAGCAAGGCAAGGGCGGGACGGATCCGGATGACGGTTTGTTCGAAGATCGTGGAAGGATTCAGGTGATCTCTCCATTTTTTATATCTGTACACGCTGTTCATAATAATGAAGAACCATCTTGTTCCTAAACCTATGTGTTAATGTTTACTTATATGTGTGAAAAGATTATCATTTAAGCATTTATTATGGTTTATATAATGTTTCACATGGATTTCACTAACGTTTAGGAGAAGTATATGCTATAAAACTAGGTTTCCGTGCACGTTCTTTCTTGTTTTCCAGGTTAAGGAGGAAGAAGGGTTGTTGGGGGTTTGGACCCCGCGGGATCTACATCGAACGTAGGACTACGGGTGAGTTCTACTATCATTGTTATCTATTTTTTTGCATTCAAGTATGGTTGTGTGTGAGTCCTTCTGAATAGCATGCCCTGATCTATGGAGGTTTTGACCCAACAAACCTCTAGGGTGATTTTCCCCGAAACACACATCAATAAGGAAATTAAAGCCAAAAATGCCACCTACATACTTATTTCTCAAAAGAATACATAGTAAATGCACAGTTAGAGATATTTTGCCAAAGACAGCTCAGAATTAATTACCAACCTACCAAAAGCCTCCAAAGTCAATAAAAGTGATTTTAGTTAATGAAATTTAATGTAAAATTGATTAAAACAGAGACAAACATCTGAAATATTCTCCCTTAGGCCTCCCAAAGTTTGAGAAACCATTACTCTATATTAATTTCACAAATAACTCTTATTTACACTCCACCTCCTCATTCTTCTATAAAAACTCCAGGAGGAGCACATTGAAAGGGTTGGTATTTGAATACTCATTGAGTGTAAATAGATTTTAAGCTACTGAAGCTCTGTTTTGTAATAGAAGAAAGATAGGCTGAGATGAGAAGTCTGAAGCTGTAAATACCCTTTGGACTTGAAGATTGTAATTGGTTTGAACATCAAATACAAGCTGATTTATGGGATTCTGGTCTATGTCAATGGTGATGATTTTTCTTATTGTAAATTGTTATTTTTCTCATGTTTTCCAACTGTCCATTTTCTCTGATAAAGAACAACAAATATAGATTAGGATTTATTTTCAAGTACCCTAAATCTCACTGATAAATCTTTATCTTTAAGTTTTCTGCTAATTGTGTATTTGAGGATAATTCAATAGAGTGTGATCAATCAAGGAATGTTGGTAAGCCCTTGTCTTACTGAGTAAAACTTGAAATTTTGTCTTTGAATGTTCTTGCAAGGTTTTCTAACTAAAGTTGAATTAGAGAAGTTTATGGTTAGCCATGTCCTCTAATTTATTCTCCAGCAGTTGCTTTGAAAAGATCTCTTGAAAGTATGTCAAAAGCAAGCTAGGTTAAAAGTCCTTACTTGATCTTAGACTACTTTTTATGTTAATCTTGAATGTTTTCTTTTGAATATGCTGAAAGCATGCTAGGTTAAAAGTCCTTACTTGATCTTAATCTATTCTTTGTTTATCTTGAATGTTTTCTTTGGGAATATGCTAAAAGCAGGCTAGATTAAAAGTTCTTACTTGATCTTAAGCTATTCTTTGTTTTTCCTTTGAGTATGTTGAAAGCAGGCTAGGTTAAAAGTCCTTACTCAATCTTAAGCTTCTCTTTGTTTTCTTATATGTTTGCTTCTTTCACTACACTTTAATGTTTCATACCATAAATCAACTTAAAGAGATCTGTTGACATAGATGACTTGCCCCATAGACCCCTCTTGAAACTTGCTGTGAAAATTAAATCCTTTATGACTCCATAGCCTAATGGATTGACACTGTTTCTTACTTATCCTATCAGCTGAACCATTTTCAACCTACTCACAACTTTACCCTTCAAAAGACTTCCTTCATTTTAATGATATTCATCCCAACCAAACAAACAAAAACCCTTGTGCTTTATAACTAGCCTAATATCATATCATAAGCCTTAAAGATCATATCTTTGAAAACACTTATAAAGAGAGATCCCTCTCTGAATCTAGGAGGGCTAGATCCTAAGATTCCAAAGTGGTTTTGATGTTGGCTCTGTAGTGTTTTTTCTTGCTAATCTTGCAAACTACAGAGACCTAACAGAGTGGTGACCATACTGGGAAATTATTGAGTAATAGATAACTTCAAAACTCAATTAACCCCTATTTCTAAATGACTCAAGTGTCACCAAGACTAGTTATTATTGATTGTTGATGGTGAACAACAACCAAACCTTGAAAACAAGTAAAAATCCTTCACCAGGCGACTCCATTGGTATTCAGTAGGCCTGCTGACCCCACTGGCTTTTCCTAAGACTCCACTAGGAAACATTTATCATGACATCATAGAAACTCAGTTAAAAAGACTTTGAAGATTGAGTTTCCTTTAAAAAGATTAGTTAGCCTCTTAAAGATTGTCATATTTTTCTAATTTTTTTTTTATCATTGGGTCTAAAAACACTACATAGTGGCTTCTAGAAGAATTTATACTAGAGCCTTTCCTAACCCAAATCCTCCTGAGATAGTTGATAATCCAGAAATTATCCTTAGGAAATCTCCTAAATTCAAGAATCCAACTATTGTCAGACCAATTCATAGAGCTGATTCTGTCCTTGAAAACCTCTTAGCTCTACAAAATACACAAGTTGACTTAAGAAAACCATCCAGAACTAAGTCACTTAGTGATATAGATCAGATAGAATCTGATTCTCCACAATCACCCCAACATAGTGGTGAACATCCTGGTAGTAGAGAAACCACTCCACCTGACCTTCATTTCATTCATAACTTTGGTTTTTCTCATCCTAGATCTTCTCAACAGTATTTTGCTGGTCCAAGTACTACTCTTACCCATACACCCACTGGTCAAGCTACTCCATTCCATCCTCCTCCTCCTCCTCTCATAAACCCTCCACTTATAAACCCCCCATTTTTTCCACAACCTCCTATCATCGCAGCATGGTATGCTCCTCTAGTCCTTCCTTTACCCTTAGCCAATTTTCCACAAGACTATCAGTCCAAGATTCCATTATATGATGCTAGTGGTACTATTATTGCTCAAATACATGTGGATAAGATGAATGACTATTTTGACAGAAATGAGATAGATGATGAGACCATTAAACTTATATTATTTGCTCAAAGTTTAGGGGGAGAAGCAAGAAAATGGTTCAAATGCTTAAACCCTCATAGTATTAATGATCTCCAAGCTTTCCATCAAACATTCATAAACAAATGGAAAGTTAGAAAGAACCCTCTCCAAATAATTTCAGATTATAACAACCTCAAGAGAAATGCTGGGGAAAGTGTGCAAGATTATTGCACTAGATTTCATAGTGTTTATAATGCCCTTCCCTCAGATTTAAAACCTTCACAAGGCTCGACTTTGGAAAAATTCCCTAAAGTATTTGATCTTGAAATGTCTTATCAACTAAGAGAAAGGGATCCCTTAACCTTAGAAGACATGCAAAAGGGAGCTCTTAGTGTGGAAACAAATATGATTGAAAAGAGAGCTAGAATGAAAACTGTGAAGAGGTTATCCTATAGGGAAGATACTGCACCTTCCAAATTTGACTCAAAACTAGAAAGGATGATGGAGAATATGATGGGGAGAATGAGCATGCTTGAGAGAGCTCAATCTAGAGAAAATCAATCAGCTCCTAAAAACAGAAATCAACCCCAAAACCAAAATCATAACTTTAGGAGAAATCAACCTCAAAATAGACAAAGAGATGCTGATCAATATATCAAACCTCCTTTCCAATAAAGTTATGTCAATGAGGATGAATAAATAAATGAACAAATAGAGGATGAGCACATGAACATGTTGGGAGTAAGTAATGAGGATTCTAATTTCATTTATGAAAAAAAGCAAAGTCTATATACACCCTATGATGATAGAAGACCAGAAACAAAATACTATGAACCAAAATTTGAAAATGCCATCATAGGATCACCTAAACAACATTATCTAAGAAGTAAGAAGAAACAATAAACTCCCAAGAAGAAAACCTCTGAAAATTCTGCCAAAAACAACCCTGAAAATGCTTCTAAAAAGACAACAGAAAATCATAAATCAGTGGTTTAAAGTTCTGATTTGAACAGGGGAAAAAACACCCAAGTCAATGAAAAGTACAGTGGTAATCCTAGAAGCACTAGAATTTCAGCTAATGCTCCTGAAAAACCTTTTTAACTGCTATAAATACTAAAAATCAGCAAGCTGATTTTGCTGATGAAACAGTGACTAAGAAAGCTGAATTAAACTTTTTGAAAAGTCAGATTCCCTTCAACCTAGAGAGTGAAATTTCCAAAATTAAAATCCTTGTCCCACTCACTGAGTTAGTCACTCAAAATGTGTATATATGTCATGTTTTGAAAGCTCTAAACATAGAAGAAATTCATGATACTGTTAATTTAAATGATGATACACCAGAGCTTTTGTTTGGTCCTAAAATTGAAGGTAAATTTCAAGAAGGAACAACTCCTCCATTCTACATTAGTTTGAACATTCATGATAACATTTTGCATAATGCCATGCTTGATTCAGGTGCATCACACAACCTTATGCCTAAATTAATCATGGAAAAACTAGGCCTTGAGGTAAGTAGACCTTATAAGGATTTATATTCCTTTGATTCAACCAGAGTAAGATGCCTAGGATTTATAAAAGATATTGTGTTAGCTCAAATTCTAGCCAAAATCTTAGTAATGGACATTGTAGTGGCTGATATACCCCCCAAATATGGCATTCTTCTTTCAAGATGATGGGGGGCTAAGTTACAAGGCACTATGCAGATGGATATGACTTATGCCACCATCCCTGTCTTCAGTCAACCTAGAAGACTCTATAGGGAAACACATATGAAATATATGGTGAGTAACCAAGAAAGACCAGTGAATTCTCCTCTTTATTCCATACACACTAACCTTGACTCATTTATTCTTTTCAATGACGAGATTCCAGCAAGAGCTAATTAATGAAACATCAACCCATGTTGTAATCACTTCACATTCAAACATAGGGGCATCGATAGATGAAAAGGAAAATGAGAAGAAAAATAAAAAAAAGTTTGCAAAATCAGGAAATTACAGCAAACAGACCACAGGTTTCAAGGTCCAAAACAGTCATGTATATAGTAGAGATCATGGAAATCAAAGAACAAGTCCTCAAAACACTGAAAATATTGAGGAAGAAAACAAAATTCAGCATAGTGAAAACCCACAGGGACATCACAATGACTGTTGTAATAAACTAAATAGAGTGGACATCAATGAAATAAATGACAAATCTATAAACAGACCTCTTTGGAGGATGAGTTTTGATGGATCTTGCTCTAAATATGGTGCAGGAGCAGGCATATGGGTGCATAACACGGAAACAAATCATGCTGAGGGATATTCCTTTAGATTAAAATTTCAGTGTATCAATAATATAGCAGAGTATGAGGCTCTTATTTTAGGCCTACATTTGTTGAATTAATTAGGGGCTAAAATAATAATAGTTCATGGAGATGCAGAATTGATAATCAAACAAGTAAATGGGGAATATAGTGCCAAACATCCCAGACTTAGAGCCTATAGAGATGATGCCATGGACTTGTTAAAAAAATGTGATGAATTCCAACTTAAATTTGTCCCAAGAAACCAAAATATCCTTGCTAATGGATTAGCCTTTGCTGATAGGACTTGTATTACACCTTATGAAACAAAGCAATGTACCACCCATTTCAAATATAAACCAGCTGTCCTGGATAATTAAAAATATTGGCAAGTTTTTTATGGAGATAAACAAATAGAAGACTTCCTACAGTCCAAAAAGGAATTTGAAATATCAAACTCATATTTATAATATGAACAAGACTGTCCTATTGAAGAAAACCCACTTCTTGAAGAAGAAAAATCTCCTAAGATTGCTGAAATAAATCTGTTAACCTATGAAACCAATCTTGAAAAAGAGAATAACACAGATTTAGAAAATGAAGACTTAGAAGTACTGCAATCTGAAGATCACAGCTTGCCAAGAGGAATGGTCCCACTAGAGGAATTGTTTGACTTGAATGATGCTGCTAAAAATACAAAAATGGAACCTATTGAAACTGAAGTGGAAGAGTGCAACATAGGCAGTGAGGAAAAACCTAGAATGATTAAATTATCCAAGACACTACCAGATCACATTAAATTGAAATATATTGAGATTTTTAAATAATTTTTTGATGTGTTTGCATGGAGTTATGAAGATTTGAAATCATATGATACAGACATAATCCAGCACAAGATACCCCTCAAAGAAAACCAAAAAGCTTTTAAACAAAAATTGCACAGAATTAACCCTGTTCAATTACCTCTGGTAGAGAAAGAAGTTAGAAAAATGTATGATGTTGGAATTATAGTACCTGTTAGATACTCAGAGTGGGTGTCTAATCTTGTATCTGTTAGGAAGAAAACATAATAAATAAGGCTTTGCATTGATTTTAGAAACTTAAACAAACCCTTATTAAAGGACAATTATCCCTTGCCCAAAATGGATCATATCTTACAAAGGGTAGTTGGTTCTAGAAGAATTTATTTTCTAGATGGCTTCTCAGGTTACAATCAAATATTGGTACATCCTGATGTTCAACTTAAAATAGCCTTTACTACATCTTGGGGTACTTTCATGTATTTGAAAATGCCTTTTGGTTTAATGAATGATGGTGCCACTTTCCAGAGAGCCATGTATATTTCATTTTCAGAAGAAATAGGTTACTTCATAGTGATTTACTTAGATGACATCACTCTCTATTCTAAAATAGATGAAGAACACGTAATGCACTTGAGAAAAGTCTTTGAAAAATGCAGAAAATTTGGGTTATCCTTAAATCTAAATAAAACATTGTTTGGTCTCCAAGAAGGTAAACTTCTCAGACATATCATATTTGAAGAGGAATAAGGATAGATCCAAAGAGGATTGATGGTATATTGCAAATCAACCATCCTAGAAACATCAAGGAACTTAAATCTTTCTTTGAAAATATTATTTTCTTGTGAAGGTTCATACCCAATCTAGATGAACTCCTTAGAAACATGACAAACATGCTTAAAAGGATAGAAGGAGTTAAATGGACCTTAGAAGAAAAGAAATCATTTGAGCTGGTAAAACAAGCACTTAACAAAACACCAGTTCTCATTAGTCCTGATTTTATAAAGGATTTCTTCATTTTTTCATTTGCATCAGAACACACAGTAGTTTTTGTCCCATTACATAAAAACATGGATGGACAAGAGCAGTGAATTGCATTTTTCAGCAAGGCATTAAGAGATGCACCTTTGAAGTACAATATAATGGAAAAACAAGCCTTTTCCTTGATCAAAGCCTTAAAAGACTTCAAAGTTTACATTTTACATTTCCACATAATATAATTTGTGCCTCATTCAGTTGTAAAAGACATATTTATCCAAGATCCAGATGGAAAAAGAGGAAAGTGGATTGCTGTAATTCTAGAATATGAATTAGAGATCAAACCTACTAAGCTCATAAAAGGTGAAGGACTAGCAAGACTTATGGTTGAATCCAACTTTCAAGCCCTTGATATAAACATGTTAAATGCACTAGATGAACAAGAGGAGTTTTCAACTCCAATTATTGAAGATAATTTTCTGAATTCATCTTGGTATGCTGATATTTTGTATGTTTTGCTCAATCTTAATGTCCCTCCTGGTTTTTCAAAAAAAAGGCAAGATTCTTAAAGTTAAAATCTATAAATTACTACATTTTAGATAAATGTTTATATTGGAAAAATGCTACTGGATTATTGCTTAAATGTTTGCCTAAGAATGATGTAGAAAAGATCAAGCATGAGTTTCATGAAGGAGAATGTGGAGGCCACCTCTATTGGAAGTAAACTACTAAAAAAATCCTTAGAGCTAGTTATTACTAGCCCACCCTCTTTCAAGATGTCCATAAAATGATTACTGCCTGTCACAAATGCCAAATTTTTGAAGGCAAAAGAAAACTGCTTCCCTTACCTCTGCAACCAATCACTGTTGAAGCTCCTTTTCAGCAGTGGGGTCTAGACTTCATTAGGGAAATCCATCCTACCTTATCTTCCCAACATAAATGGGTCCTCACAGCAACAGACTATTTTACCAAGTGGATAGAAGCCATTCCATCTAGGAATTCCTCAGATTCAACCATCAATTCATTCCTTGAAAGCCATATATTGTCTAGATTTGGATGTCCTAGAAAGATCATAACTGACAATGTTGCTGCATTTGGGTCTAAAAAGATGGTAGAATTGTTGGCGATATGTTTTTGGTATCCTATTATATTGAATTGATTGTCCTTGATGGAAGCTCTTTGACAAAGGATGTAGATACTGATTATATGAAGAACTCAGAAATCCATCAGCAGTTCTATACAAGCAGAATATAAGACTGAATGTATATCTGCTTTTCTTGAATAAGTTCAACGACGGATAATTGAAATCCGTGATAGTTAAGAAACCCGGTGTTAGGTTTGATGGTGCTCTGTATACAGTTAGAGGTACCAATGTTAATATCGTCGACCGTGTATCCCAACTGGTAGACCTTGAATCAACGCGTGATAACCCTCTGTATTATGGAGTAAGGTGTTTATTCATATTCAAAATGGTGGATTGAATGCACGCAGAGAACCTAGTCGAATAGTCTGAAAGGATTTCATTAGAGCTATATAACAGTAATTGTGGTTATATGAACTGATAACACAGATAAACGAATTGGCGAAAGTACGCTGACGAAACCTGGAGTAGAGGGGCGGAACCTTGTGAATGAACAGTGAACGTGATTTAAGGCTGGAAGTGGTTTTTATCACACCACCTTTGCAGCAAAAGCGGTAATTGCGGAGGGGGGGAAAATTCCATCGATCGACTGACGCGTGTCCCCAAGTGACTTTTGAAAACTGCCTCCACTGCGTGCCATCACGTGTTAATGTCCGACCAAGGATGCCGTGCGATATTGTTGTGCGCCGTCAATCTGGAAGGGAGCCATCAGACGGTGGCCATATGAGGAAGGTACACAATGGATAACCGCGGTATGATGCGAGTATGTGATTGGGTCATTGATTATATATGTGGGCCTAGTTTAAATTATATTAATTAAACTAAGGTTTGCGGGGTTAATAAAGGATGTTGAATATGTGAAGTTGGCGAAATATGAAACATGTGATGAAATGTACGTGGGTTAATATATGTGATTGATCTCACAAACACATAAACCAGGGGTCGTTATATATATGTCTTGGGGAGTTCATAACTAAAGGAGGAATCAGATTAATATCTCAATCTCAGATTGAGATATTAAAAAGCCTTAGATTAATTATCTAATTGAAAAATCAAGAAAATATAACAATAAGAAATTGTTTGGGACTTGGGTAGACCCCGATGTATTATCTAATTGATCCCATCTAGGAATACCATCAGCGGTTGGGTGGTTTTGACTCATGGTTTTAATAAAGGAAAAAACTATATAAGGAGAAGAGGATTATAGTACAATGTGTGCATGCAGAGGGGTTGTTAATGAATAAATCTCTTTAAGAGATATCTATATGATTTAACTCTATTTTCTGAAAAAGCTGAATCTATGATGCACCTATCGAGTTGATGAAGGTTCAAGATCTCTAGATCTAGAAATGATGAATCTCTAGGAAGATCTGCAAAGAAATAATGAAGACCTGACATAAGTCTAATGAAGAAATTGAAGAAATTTGGTGGATCTGAGGGTTGAAGTCTTCTGCATGAAAGTGGAAGCTTTCTGCTAGTACAAGCTGGTGTCAAAATCACGGGGGTCGGAGCTCCCTTCCAGTAGTGACTGGAGAACGAGAGAAGGTTGTAGCCTTCTACAGGTGGGTGCATGCGTGCTAGTATAAGTCTGCGCCAGCACAAAAATTGTAAGAATTTTTCTTTATAATAAATATTGAAGACAAAGATGACAGCAGCGGTGGTTTTCTCCCAAATTGGGTTTCCACCTTAAATACTGGTGTTCATATGTGTTGCTTATGTGTGTTGGCTTATTATGTTATTACTGCACATGCTTAATGCTTACTAAACTTCTGATGAATGAATGATGCAATAATATAAGTAAAGAATTAAATGCATAATTTTCCAGTCAGATCTAAATACTGATTCACCCCCCCCCCCTCTTAGTATTTTTCTTAACAATTGGTATCAGAGCAGGTCCTTCTGAAAAGCTTAGCCGCTAGAAGGAAGATCAATCAAGATGAGAAATCAAGATGGAATAGCATCTATCAGGCCTCCGCTCTTCAACATAAACTATTTAATCTTCTGGAAAACAAGGATGAGATCCTATCTTCAGTCTCTGGGTGCAGATGTATGGGCTATTGTTGAAGTAGGATATCAATATCCAGCCGCAGTACCAATAGATCCAACGGAAAGAAAGAATTATGAAACAAATGCAAAGGTGGTTAATGCTCTATTGGGAAGTCTAACTGAATCAGAATTTGTCAAATTCATGCAATTGAATACAGCAAAGGAAATATGCGACAAAATCATTCTAAGCTATGAAGGTGATGCAAAGGTAAAAAGTGCTAAACTCCAAACTCTCAAAATTCAATATGAGAACCTAAAAATGCATAATGAGGAGAGCATTGCTAATTTCTTTTTACGACTTGATGATATTGTAAATCGTATGAGAAATCTGGGAGAAACAATAACCGAATCTACTTTGGTTGAGAAAGTTTTAAGACCACTAACGACAAAATTTGAGTCAAAATTTTCTGCTCTTGAAGAAAAGCAGGATCTTCAAAATCTTACTGTGGTGCAAATTCATGGCATAATAACTGCATATGAAATAAGAAAAGGAGGACCATCTGAAGTCAAATAAGCCGTCTTTAGAGCTTC